>VXBJ01002576.1:107420-197122 GCA_013400055.1 Nycticryphes semicollaris | reverse complement strand
CAGGCTTTTCAACCCCAAATTTATGATCTCATACCTCCGTAAGTGAAGCTTGCAGAGAAAGAAAGCACGAAACACTCTAATGAAACCTTGTCTTTCCCCTGCTCAAATTGTGCTGCTGGAGCTTCCCATTGCAATTGAGCTAACTCCAGTCAAACAAGTTAAAGACATGAATTTGTTCAATACATGGACTTTATCCTGGTGGGAAAACATCCATCCAGGAACACAGCAAAACTGTCTGTATTATTATTATTCATAAAACAGGTGTAGTGTTAAGTGATCTGCCCCATTCTGACCCTCTCAGCAGACAGTGCGGTGAGATGCAGCCGTGCTTCGTCTGTCTGGGTGACAGATTGCAACGCTGCTCGGGGAAGCTAAAGGGAAAGGAGTAGTGACAACAGGAAAGAAAGAAAGATAAAAATGAAACATTTTGTTAAAACTCCCACATGGGGACATGATTCATTCTCTAGTCTTTCACTGTGAAAACTTAAAAAAGAGAGTAAAAAACAAAGCAGGAAAAAGAAAAAAAAATTGAAATTATGGAAACTCTAATACTCATATATTGTTTATGTGTAATAAAAAACAGAACAAAAAACACCAAGACCTGGGGAGGATCTCAAAAGAGGTGAAAAGCATGACTAAGAGGCATTGACCGTAATTTTCCATTAAAAGGGAAGTGTTCAAAGACAGAAACTATTCAACCTATTCATTGTAAAACCTTTGCCAGAGTTTGATATGCTGCACGCAGGCTGTGCTGGGGTGGTACCCACACCATGCTACTGGTTAGACAAAGCAAGAGGTTCTCTCTAGCCTGGGATGCTACAGGCTTCCACTTCCAAGAGCTGTGGGCTTCTAAGAGCTGGTACCCCTAACTGGACTGGGTTTCTCTTGAAGTGTCTGCTCTCGGGTTTGGTGGTTTAAATCAAGGAAGGTGGTTGGCATCAGCAGGCCTAGCAAGAGGAGGGCTGCAGAAGCTGATGCCACCTTCTGAAGACAGACTATGTAATATTAATGCTTTTTTTTTTAAATATGTAGAGGAAAACATGAGGATGGTCACATTTGAGTACCGTTTTGGAATCCTGCGGCACTCGGTGGTAACTCAGAGTGTGCTTTGTCTCTGACAAAGTGAGCTGCTGCAGCACAGTGGGCTGAGCCAGCTGGGGAGGACAAGGTGCTTCCACACCAATAGGGCTGTCTCTTTCAGAAGCTCACAGTCTGTCCTCCACTCACAGTTGCTGAAGTTGTGATCTTGGGTCTTTACGTGGGAGTGGCAAGGTTGATGTTTAATTTGGCCAAGACATTGCAATTGCATTTATGTCTGTCTTGGCCAAATTAAACACTATTAAACCCTTTCTGAGACAGTGTGATGCCTCTTGGTGGCTTAATTTGAGTCCGTGATAAGGGATTTCAGAGTTCCTGATGTTCCATGTTGGCAGAACAGCTTGACACACGGGTATCAGAAAAAAATAAACTAGGCAGCAGAGTGGGATCTAGCACCTAGCCCAGATGGCCCTGCATGTGCCTACTGCAGTCAGTGTAAGCAGAGCTTGCTAAGTCCCATATGTAATCCACCTTGACTGTCCTGATGCTGGTCTCAGTCCACTGTTGCAAGCAAATCCAGACTGTTGCCTGCAATATGAACAGTCACTTTTTGAAGTTGGAAGTGAAGGGAAATGACAACCGAGACTGGGGCAGGAAGTCTCAAAGTGGCCATTTGTGGCTGCTGGACGTTTCTATGCTTAGTCTACCTTGAGACCTTGGAAGGATGATCTCTGAGTTGTGGGCCCCAAGGTCTCTAGGTTGCACTTTGAGCAGGGCTTGTCCTCTTGCTACAGATGACACACCCCACCACATTTTTGGTAGGTCAGTGAGACCACAGAGTGTGGCTTCTGTAAATAAAAAACTGCTTGCTTGTCTGAAAACATCACTAGCAGATGGCTGTCCTATGCAGAGGAAAGAATCATAAAATATGTTGGGTTGGAAGGGACCTTTAAAGGTTATCTAGTCCAACCTCCCTGCAGTAAGCAGGGACATCTTTAACTAGGTCTGATTCCTCAGAGCCTCATCATGCCTGACCTTGAGTGTCTCCAAGGATGGGACCTCCACCACTTCTCTGGGCAACCTGTTCCAGTGTCTCACCACCCTCATTGTAACGAACTTATTCCTAGTGTCTAATCTAAGCCTACCCTGCTCTAGTTTAAAACCATTGCCTTTTGTCTTATCGCTACAGAAGTCATTGAGCAACTGAGGTCTATCTGCAATCATTGAGGACCTAAGGTATGATCAAGAAATACCAAAGTTTAAGTCTTTTTCAAAGTGGGCATTTTTCCTTGCAGACATTTGTCATGATGGTGCCTTCAAAATCCAGGCACATCGTCCACTTTTCAGGCATAACAAGGAGAGCATAACAGGGTCCAGCTGCCTACCCTTTGTACTGAAACCTGGCTCCTCCTATCTCCTCTGACTTTTACTCTTGAAAATTTGATTCAAGTTGCTAGGTCTTGCCACTGCTTTTTTTTTTTAACTTCCAGTCATTGGTTCCCCCATGAAAACCCTCACATCCTCAGATTAAGCTCTGAGTCTTTTTCCTTTGCTTAATTTAGAGCTGCCCCCTCTGTAGTGCTTTATGTAGAGAACTTCAAAAAATAGCAAGTTTAGACACTTATGATGAGGACCTTGGAAAATGAAAAAATCCTTGAACTCCATTCCTTATGCTAAGCTGGATTTGTTTCTCATCCAGAATTCAAGACAGTGCATTTTCCTGCCCTATCTTTGTTTGGTTTCTGTAGTGGCTGCTTTGAGATCTACTGAAGTTCAGCAACGGCAGTTCTGGAATAGGAATTAAAAAAACAAAAATCCCAAGCCACATAGGTTTGAGCTGGTTTGCATTCAGTTCAGCTCTGGGCTCCCTGCTGAATTTAGTGATTCAGTGTCATGTTCTGTAGACCCTGGATGACTTTCAGGCACTGACATCCTCACACTATGACTCTGAACTGAGTGCTACTACCACTGTCCTTTCCTTGAGGACCTCTTGTCTGTCTGGGCCCTGGACTGCCTTCACCGTCTCACCTGAGCTCCCCTGAGATTCTCTCTTTGCTGCCTGGTTTCTCTGCTTGTTCTCCCTCTGTCTCTCCCAGTTCTCCCCTGTCCTATCAAAGGCTGGACAGGGGAACAAGGTAGGAGGGACCAGGTGGGAAGCTGGGAAGGCTGTGCTGAGTTGGTACCTCTTGGAGCACCAGAGAGCACAGAGGGGAGGAGGAGGAAGAATTGCATGGATTAGGAGGCACATAGGACTCCCAGGTGGTGGGGTCAAGAGAGGGTGACTGGAAGGTGGTGTGTGTACCCTCTTTCAGGGGATGATGGCTTTTATTTCAATTATTTTATTTTTTATTGCATTTTATTTCCACATTGTGGTGGAAAGCATGATACAAGACAGAAGCCCAGGCATTTGTCAGCATTGGTGGACAAGGACCAACCTACACCTATGCAAGGCCAGTGACTGCCATGCCATACCTCTCTTGTCTCTCTCCCTATGCCCTCTGTGCAATTAGCTCTGCCCAAGACAGGCTTGGTTTGGAGGATTTCAGTGGTAAAGAGAGAGGATTTTATCACCCCGGGGATATTGGACAGCACTGTGGCTGTGGGCTCATTTCTGGCTTGCTTCTACCTAGGGCCAGCCAGCCCAGCTGCTGTGCAGCAGATGATGCCTATAAAGAGTTGTGAGCATGGCAGGAAGGAGAGGGTGGTGTAGAGGGATGTTTTTGAGTGGTGGGCAGTGCTTTGTCTTCTGGGTCAAGTTGGCTTCAGGCATTCAAAGCACTCAGGTGATGTTAGCTAGCATCATGATGCTCAGTGCCTCCTGCCCTAAGGGAGGTGCCTGAAGTGTGTGTAGGCAGCACAACTCATCATCACCATCTTTGGTCTCCTGTGTGCCTTTTCCTGGGTCTAGCTTTCCCTACTCCTGCATGGTTCTGCATCTGCTTTGCTGGGCAGAGTTAAGGTGATGTTGGAGGAGGGATCTGGTTTCTTGCTGCCTGAGACCACATCTGTTGCTGTGACTGTAGTGACCTGCCCTTGGAGCTGAATGCTATTGATGTCCTTCTAGTAGTGATGACAGGGACCTGCTGGTCCACCCAGGCTCCTTGGCACGAAATGTAAGAACTGGGCAAGCCTAGTGGGGAGGTGGCTGAGGGAGATGTGTGGCACCTCTTGCATTGCTGTGGGTTCATTCATTTGGTAGGCAGCTTCTGTTTAATGCTCTTTTTCCAGACCACACAGTTCTTGTAATACCTGGCTGCCTGCAGACCCTAGAGCTAGAAGGAGAAACCCTAATCCTGTTTCTCCTCTTGTTTAATTCTGTTCAGCTGCTGATGCATCTAATTCAGCCCTAGAGGAGCTAATCATGGAAACCCTGGCCCTTGAAGGCTGCAGTGAGTTGGCTGAAGTACTCCCCCAATCTTTTGTAGGGCCATTGGCCTTGGTGGAGATGTACTTTGGGAGTGAGGGGGTTTGGAGTGTATTTCTTGCATATTTTACTTGTTCACCTGGTGACCATCCTTTGCATGAGAGCAGGTGTGCTCCAGTACCTGTGATCTGTGTGTGAACTGGTGGATGTGTGTAAATCACAGGCAGCAACACCCTGCTGCAGACCTCTTGGTGTTACGCACCGAGTCCATCCCTCAAGCCTGATCCTTCATAGACTGAGCTGGGAGTTGTGCGCAAGGGCTGCAAGATAAGACAGTCTCCAGACCCCTCCTTGCCTGGAGAGGAGGAGGAGGTAGAACACCATTGGGTGACAGTGTTTATGGAGGAATGGGTTCCTCCTAGCTGTTCCTGCATCTCTGATCAGATCAAATTGGGTGAGTAGTCAGAGTACGTAAGCAAGGTGTCTTGTACAAGGCCACAGTTTTCAGCAGTGCTGAGGGATGGCATCCCCTCCCCATGGGGCTGACTCCTGGCTGTGTAAGGAAATAAACCTACTGCTCTGCAGCTGGGGTGGGGTGGGATGGGATAGGATGGATGTGCTGGTTTGCACAGGGAGGAAGAGCAGCAGGCAGCGCCCGGAGCCTCTGGTCAGGCTGCAGTCTGTGCCTTGGCAATGTGACTCTAATAGATCTGTCTACCTAGAAACTTGGCTGGAGCTGCTCGGAGACCTTCAGGAGAGACAAAGATGGAGGCATCAGAACCCAGTGCCTCGCTGCTGCATCTCAGTCTTTCTAGATGTGAGGAATCAGAGCTGTTTCATGCTGACATATATAATGGTACCAGTGCTTTTGTGATAAAGCTCCCAGTGTAGTTATACTAGGATACAGGGGAGCTGTCCCAGGAGTCAGTTTCCCTCTCCCATGGGATGTTGGCAAGGTGGTGATCCATCCGTGCTAACCTGTGGCCTTTCTCCTTCCTATGAGCTCCCGAAGGACATGACCTTGATCCCTGCATCACCCACGTCATCTGGGCGTGGGGAGCACTTGGTGACGAGGATGCCCTGCGGAGAGGCTAGAAGCACTCCTGCCCCTGATGCCAAGGTCACTGGTGAACATAGGAGGTGAGGCCCCTAAGAAACCTCCCATCCTCCACGAGTCTGTAGCGGGTCCCTCACAGCTCTGCAGCCGTGTCTCCCCCACCAGCCGGAGAGAGGGGATCTAGCTCTCTTCCGTGCCGACGGAAGCTCCGTGCCCAGGCTGCTCTGGCCGCAGCAGGTACGCAGCCCCAACCCCGCTGCGGGTGGCCCCGGACCTGCGGGGCCCGTGAAACTCCCCGAAAAAATAGCGAACGTGAGCTCCGGGCAGGAGAGGAGAGCCGGGCGGGACGGGAAATTACCGATGCAGCGGGAAGGCTGCAAGTTTCGGCTTCCCTGGCCGGGCGGGATCTTTCTTCCGCGGATTTCCCCTCCCCAAAACCGATGCGGTTTGGCGGAGCCGGAGCGGTGCTTCTCGAGGGCCACCTCCGCCTGCGGCTCCGCGGTGCCGGCGCCTGTAGCGGACCGGACCCTGCTTTGCGCCACCGGGGCAACTCTCCGGATTTCGGCTTTTATTTTTTTTTTTCCTCCCAGTACTCGTTTTCTTTAAATACTCCGGAGCGGCGGGAGCGAGGCGCCTGGGGCGATGCGCAGCGCGGAGGAGCGCATCCCCACCGGGGAGCGCATCCCGCCCCGGGGACGGGTTTTCCCCAAAAACTCTCGGCCTGGGCTTCTCCTGGAAAGGAGAGCTGATTTCCAGCCGGTTTCACTACCGGGAGAGCCGTGGTGGCGGGGCACCACCCTCCACCCTTTTTTTTTTTTGTTTGTTTTCTTCTTTTTTGCTTGCTTTCTAATAAAAGAAGAAAAAAAAAGCCAGGGAGCGGAGCGGAGCCGGGGCTGCCCCGGCGCCTCACGGGGCGGCCCAGCCGTGCCCCCCGGAGCCGGGGAAGGCCGCCGGCCCCTCGAGGCGTGGCGGGGTCGGTGCCTGCAGACAGGCAGGAGAGCGGGGAGGAAACTTATTTCGAGTTGGGTGGAGTGGGGAGGGCAGGGGGTGGGGGTCGGGCAGGGAGGTATCAGCTCCAGGAAATGTGCCTTGGCAGCAGTCGGACGGGCGCTTCCCCGCAGGTTGGTGCGCTCTGCTCCGGAGCCGTCCGGGGCGCCGCGGCTCGTTCTCTACCCCGGGCAGCTCCGGCCGCGGGGAGGCCGGAGAAGGTCAGCCTGGGGAGGTGGGAGACGCCGCAGAATTCCTCCGGAGCGGTGCCTGCGGACGCCTTTCCCGCCGGCTACCCGCAGGAAGGCACCGCCCGGGCCGCTCCAGGTAAGCGGCCGAGTCCCGCCGACGGCAGCCCCCTATTCTCCCGTCCTGCTGCCGCGGGGGGCCCCAGGTTGGCTGCCCCCCACGTCGGGGCCACGGGGCTGGTGAGACGCTGCGAACCCGCCTGGGGCAACGGTTGCGAAGCCAGATCAGGGGGTCCGGAGTGGGTTTCATCCGCTCGGCGGCAAGGAGGGAAGAGAGGGTCGGTGTGCCCCGGGAGCAGGCAGGCAGCTGGGGCGGGGAAGCCCCGGCCGGGGGTCAGCGCGGCGTGTTCGGGCTGTGTTGGCAGGCGGGCGGCGCGGACCCCTCGCCCGAGCCGGTTTCTCATCATGCTGGACGGGCTGAAGATGGAGGAGAGTTTGCAGAGCGCCCTGGACCCCGCTGCCCCCTTCTCCTCCCTGCTGGGTAAGTCGGGGCATCCCGCTTGCCTCCCGGGGACCCCACCCACGGGTGGGCACGACCGGGTGGGCCCCGAGCGATGGACACGGGAAAGGTCGGGGGCAGCTTCCTCCGGCTCGGTCCTGGCCGCAGCTCCGCCCGGTGCCGTGCCGCTCCCTTCGCCTGGGGAGTGCCCGCGGCGCCCGCCTTTCCCGCTCCCGTTTCGTTCTGCCGTTACATTAAATTATTTGTGCCTCCTCTACCCCCCTATCCCAGTGCAACGGAGGCCTTTCCTTCGTATGGAACAATAAATAATTGACTTTATTTCTTCGTTTTAATATCGGTTTTTAACAATCGCCTACGCTCCGAACTGCGGCTCTGCCGCCGCATTTCCAAGAGGAACGAAATTGGCGGCGATGTTCCCCCCCTGTGGCTCCCCTAAGGCACAGGTCCTCCCTGGATCCCGGAGTAGCGCCCCGCACACCCACGGCAGCCCCCGACCCACCAGCCGTGCGCAGGGGAAGCCAGAGCAGCAGGGTCCTTCGTCTATCCCTTGCCCCGTGTGCCTCCCCGTCCGCTTCTCCCTCCACCCACTCTGGCCCCCGGGTCCTTCCCCGCAGGCAGAGCCACAACCCCCAAATCGGTGTGCGAAGGGTGCCAGAGAGTCATTTCGGACCGGTTCCTGCTGCGCCTGAACGACAGCCTGTGGCATGAGCAGTGTGTCCAGTGCGTGTCCTGCAAGGAGCCTCTGCAGACCACTTGCTTCTATCGTGACAAGAAGCTCTATTGCAAGCTGGACTACGAGAAGTAAGTGCGCCCCGGTGAGCCCCCTTCACCCCGTTCTGCTCCTACCACCTGCAAAGTCCCAGTGCCCTGCCGAAAACGTGAAGGGCTTGAGGGTCTTGTCATTCCCCTGCAGCTCCCCACTTCCACTGCCTGGTGTGGCCCAAGAGGTGTCAGCCTTAACGGTGCTGTGTGTCGAGTTGTGCTTCTCCCCCGCAGCCTCTTTGCACCCCAGTTCTCTCTTTTTTTCAAGGTGTTTCGTTGTGCTTGCTTTGTGCCTTGGGAATTTAGGAGCCTTTTGTTAGGAGCCTGTGAGACCCCCCGATAAGCCCAGGGCTGTGGAGGGATGGGTCAAAGCGTTTTCCTGTCTCCTCTGGCTTTATTTTCTTACTGAGTGTCTGCAGGAGGAACATTACACCCTCCCTGACCCGGTCCTGGATGGGGCTATTTTCCTAACATCCTCACAGGCAGTGCAATGCTACTGCTCCCCCTGGGCAGATGGGGAAACTGAGGCACTCGGTAGGGACCAGAGAAGGCCCTGCTGAATTCAGTGTTTGCTTTTACATACTGGAGGCTTTGCCCACGTCTGGGGCTGTGATGAAGCAGGAAATTGGATGTAGGAAGTTAAAGCTTGCGGTGTTGACACTTCGCCTTTGGCAAGTGTGGGGCTGGGGGGAAAAAAGATGAGAAAATTATTTTTCTTTTTTCTTTTTAAAAAGAAAAACCTTTCCATTGGGAATGGGTAGAAGGCTATTGAGTCCTTCATCTGCAGCTGCTTTCGTTTTTTCCTGCTCATCTCGCTCTTGCCATCGCTGCCGAAAACCTTTTTCCCTGGCTGGGTTTCGGAGTCGTTAAATTTGTGTTGCCTCTGGGCTGGTTGTTTCTTGAGAAGGGTGTAGATGGAGGGGCCGGATCCCTCACTATGGCAATAGCACAGATGCTGGAGCCCTGCAATTTAATTCCCAGGTTGCTGTTTTATGAGAAAACTGTCATCGGCGATGGTCTCATCCCTGGCCTTCGGTGTGTCGGCAAGCGTGCCGGGGGCTTGCTCTACTCCAGGCCTTTTTAAAGTTTTTTCCTTTAAATCCCATATTGTGGGTCTGAGTTTAATCACTATGGATACAAGGCAAATTGAAAGCAGAATTTGTGCGCGTGACCTTGTTTTCAAATGTTTACGAAAGAGCGGAAGAAGTAGCTGCTGCAAGAGTGGAGAGATCTGCGTTACGGGATATTTTTTAGGCAAAAATTTGCTGAAATTGGGTGCACTGCTTGTTTGTCTGTAGAAATTTCTCTGCTGGTTCCCATAAATTTTCAACACGATTTAATTTGCATTTCCCGCTTTATGAGTGCATTCGCTTGGAGCACTAAGGGGAAATTTGGGTGATTGTTGCTGCAGAAATGCCTTTCCAGCTTGTAGCACACGTGGATTTTATTCTGTGCATGTTCAGCTGCAGCTTCTGAGTGCTGGAAGCCGGCTCCAGTCTGAAACCTTCCTTCTATGTCTCTTGGCTGTGAAAGAAATCAGTGCCACGGTTGGCTTTTTGTGGTGCCCATCTCGCTGTCGGGATGGACAGGGATGATTTTGAAAAAAACCAATAATGCCACAAATATTTCCTTGGCTTCAGTGGTGTCACCTAGTTATTTCCCGGCTGCATTTCGGTTAGTAACTTTTACTTGAGCTGGGGAGCAGGCTCTGCGGCAGGCAGTTTCCCGGCGGTGGGATGGTTTTAGCCCTGAACCGCTGCTGGCCTCTTCCCCTCCTGTACCCGTCTGCCCCTTCATCTCATGTTGTTGTCCCCCTTTTTCTTTTGGCACGGTGTTGCTACCCCTGCTCCCTTCATTCCTCCACAGGGTGCTTTGCTGTGCCGGCAGCGCGACTCCTTACCTGGGGACAGCAAGGACGTGAGGCAGAGCCCCAAAGAACCATTTGCTTGACTCTGTGGAGCTTTACATATGACTCTGTATTTGACAAAAACCCTCTTTCTATGCCCAAACTACTCGTCCTGTCCTGGGGCTGAGTCCTTTCCCCAGTCCTAAGTGCAGAAGAACTATGCCTGTCTCCACCACGGTGTTGATGCCGAGGCTTTCAGCGTGAAACATGCAGGGAAAGAGCCGCTGCTCTTGTACTGAGCTAATTATTTTGAGTCGAGAGCTGGTTAATTATCACGGGCAACTGACACTCCTTTGCGCAGAGCGATGGTGTGAATCCCTGCGGTACTGGCGGTCACACCAGTGGAGCGGGGGCTCCAGGGGCCTCTCTGTCGGCACAGCGGCTGGGAGGTCTGTGTGGGAAATGCTGGCGACAGGGGTGTCGGGGAAGCAGTCTGGATCCTACCTGCCTGTTGTGGTGTTGGTGGTTTTGGTGGTTGTTTCTTGTTTTTTTTTTTTTTTTTTTTTTTTTAATCAAAAGAATGGATTTCTCTTCTAGATGGTGACTGTTGGGATGTTTTACCAGAGATGAGTAGGTGCAGTATTTCCTGACATGTATCTTCGCCCTCTGAGCTCTCTTTATAACAAGGCAATAGAGGGTTAATGAGAGAGTGTGAGACAGCAGAGTTATGCCTTTAGTTATAAATACACTCGTGGAAAGTGTTACGTACGGTTTTAAACGAGCATCTGACATGCTGGACTCTAGAAATTGAGGAATCCTTTATTAAAACAGATGTTTTACATTTCTTTGTCTTTCATAAAGAGGAAGGCCCTGGGAGAGGACCTGGAGAGGGATGGATTAAAGATCGGGGACGTCTGGCTAGGTCGTGGCATCTCTTTGGGGTGCTCAGGATCCATGGATGGTTCGGACAGCAATGCCGGCCGGGGGTCGCTCTTAGACCAGTTTCCCCCTTGTGGGCAGGGAGGGCTCCTGGAGAGGGACCGCTCAAGCCTGTGCCCCTGGGACGGCGTCTATTTGGGGCAGAGGACATATGTTACAGAACATCCTGAATCCCGCGGCAGCCCCCGGCGCTTGTCCAAACCTGATAAGTCTCAACTATGACAAGGTTCAGGCTTCGCCCTGGCCGGCTCCCCAACTGAAGGGACGCACCCCGGCTGTGGGGCCCCTGTGTTGGTGACCAGGGGGATGGGCTTTTATGGTGGCAGGTTTAGGGGGTGGGGAGGGCAATGTCAAATCTTGCCATAAATGGGGAAGGGTGCTGGAAGCGATGGGAAGAGTGGGGCTTGAGAAGGGGGCTGCAAATCCACATGAGGATGGGCGTGGCTGAGCCCAGAGGTGTTTCACAGTGGGCTTGCACAGGGCAAGCAGAACCAGCCAGGGCAGGGAGAACCTGGAGCCATGGGGACACCACATCCAAAAGCCCCACCGCGGGTGATGCCCATGGTGCACGGCAACCCCACTGGCCGGTTCTGGGGGCTGGGAGCGCTAACAGTGGTGCGTTCATGGCGGGGGGTGCAGCTGGGGAGCGGGGCAACGGCGGGACGGCTTGGCAAATCCCCAGCCACGGCACAGAGCCCCAGCCTCAGCCCCGGCTGGCAGGAGCAGATGGCCAGCACATCTCAGAGCAGGCCTGGCATGTGGGCACTGGCAGCGGAGGGGCGGCCGCGGCCCCCAAGCCACTGACACTGTGCCGGGCTTCCTGGCCGAGGGAGGCAGTTGTGTGATGCTCGTCCTGTCTTTGCGCGGCTTGATGGCTCTGTGCCGTTGCCAGCTTTTGCACCGTCGTTGCAAAGCTCTTCTGCTTGGCTCTGAAATCCCCTGCTCCTGGAGTCATGAGGTTGTGTAGGTGCCTCCACCTCCTCCTCTGTGAATTAAAACAAGGAGGATCGTCTGACTGAGAAGGGAAAAAAAATTAATAAATCCTTCCAAGCTCTTAACGCGCGCACACACACACACACACAAAAGAAAATGCTTGTGAAGAAACGCATCGGTGTTGGGTTTTAAAATCATATCTGGCATCTTTGTATGAGGGATAAGCCTGCATCCCCAGTAGTGTGGTCCCAGCAGACCACGGCTGGCTCTGCCCATGGGGAAGGTGGGATCTGCCCACCTTGGGGCAGCACAGCCCCCTCTTGCCTACTGGAGGCTCATGCAGCAGCTGCAGCTGCCATAGATGAGAGACAGGCAGAGGTTTGAAGCATGGTGGCTGTTCGTCTTGCTTAACTTGGGTAATGAATGTAATTGTGCAATTAGCTGCAAACCGTGGCCCTGCTTCTTCAGCCTGGAAGGGTCGCAAGGGGCATAATCCCAAATGGATTGAATGAATAAGATGATGCTGATGCTGGATGCTTTAGGGTAGCCTGGTTCCACCAGCTGGAGACTTCCTATGGTCTGGGGAATTTGTGCTGGTGATATGCTGTCCTTTGCATTCTCTTGCCTGGTGAAATGGGACTTCTTGCTCCTCTTGTGGATGAGAGGAGAGAATGGTCCCTCCAGAGAGCCATGGGTGAGCCTAGCTACAGTGCACTGTGTCCTCTGGAGGTAGTTTTCCTTTCTTGTAGAGGATTCTGTGGAGGTGGCAGTGCTAACTTGTGTTTCTCCAACAGTCCAGGGATTGGGGACAATTAGGCTGGCCTGGATGGGGTAGCAGAGTACATGGCAGCTGGTCCCTCTTGCTGGTCTCTCCCATCTCTCAACCTTTTCTTCTAGCACTTCCTGTCCTTCTTGCCTGCTCTCTATCCCCACCTAGCACCTCATTTTCTGTAGCAAACCCCTCTCTGTCACCAGCTCCTTTCCTACAGCTCTAGGACCCCATGTGGGCTGGGATAAGGGTGTCTCTGGGACAGCTGAACCTGGTCTCATCCCCACCAGCGATGCAGTGGTGGGTACTGCCAGGCTGGGATCAGGTACTGGTCCTTTGCTTTTTGTTATTAAGTTGCCTTGTTGTGCAGATGACGGGAAAGTGGGGAAGCAGTGGGATGCAGCAATGAGAGGGGTGTTATGGAGGTCGCTGCAGGATCTGCACTGGAAACATCAGGCGAGAGTAATACGCCTTGTTCCCGTCTCCACCACCCCCTTGTCCACTCCATCCTCCTGCTTGTGGGGCTCACCCTTTCTAAAGGGGGAAGAGAAGAGATTTGGCATCTTGCCCCTTTTTTCTACCCTTAATTAGATTTGTGTCTTACAATTAATGTTTCGTAGAAAGGCCTGGAAGGAAGCGACATTTGGCAGCTTGGGAGGGAGGCAGCCAAATATGCTCATCATCTGTCCATCTATGTTGGGGACAAGGGTGGCTTTTGGGTCACCCTTTCTCCTGCTCCTTGGCGATGGGACACTGGAGGCTGCCAGTGAGTGCTGGCATAGCTGGGATCTGAGCATCCTTGGGACTGTCCATGGTTTCTGCTGTCTTATTTCAGACCTTTTTTTCTTTTTTCCTTTTTCTCTTTCTTTCTGCTGCTGTGGCACAGCACTTCCTGATCAGCCCCTGACAGGGTACTTAGAGCTGTGGAAACCACTTTGGATCTTTGCAATCCCGATGCAGGCGCCAAAAAAGAAATCGACTGGGAGAAGAAAGGGGGGTTTGTTTCGGTTTGATGAGAATTTTGTCTCTACCAGCTGGAGAGACAGCTGGGGTCTTCTCCTGCCCCGGCTCGCCAGCCCTCGCCTCGCCGGTTCTTCACCTGCTCACAGCCACCAGGCGCAGGGAGGGATTTGCTGAACTGTGGACTTAAGAGAGCCCACAGTTTGGTTTCTTGCTTGGCCTTTCCTTGAGGAGCTTTGCGGCAGGGTCTAAAACCCGTGCTGCGGTCATCCCCAGCTGATTTCACAGAGGGTGGTGGTCTTTGGGTGTTAGCTGCACTGAAGACTGGCCAGTGTGTGGGCAGGATTTGCCTGCAGCTGGGCAGGCAGGATTTGCTTTGCCAGCTGCCCTCGTCCCTGCTGGCAGCAGTGGGGTGGCCTCAACACACCCAAACCCACAGTGATTTCTGACTCTGCTTCTCCACACTCACCCCAGGGTGCAGCTGGAGGGACTCCAAAGCACCCTCTGCCTTGGAGGGGGAGAAGGGGGACTTTGGCAGGGGGGGATGGAAGGGGAGAGGGTGAGGATTGGTCTCGTCTTCTGCTCACAAGGTTGCGAGTCCTGCTTCTGCCTGTGGAGGGGGAAAACTCAATAGTTTAAATCAGGTTTGGGTCTGGATGCATGGTTCCCCAATTCTGGTGAACCCTGCAGTGTGCAGCAAAGGAGGGGTTCTCATTATATCCTATGTCCTTGATATTTTTCTTCTCAATATGCTCTTTGCTCCTTTTTGCTCCATTTTGTCTCTGGCTTGTTCTCTCTGCAAATGTGAGGTAGGGACACTATCACTGTCATGGGAACAGGAGGCCTGGGCTGGAGGACTGGGCTTCTGCCTGCGATTTAATGAAGTGTCTCCTCTGTAATAGGAATGAAGAATAGCTTTAAAGCAGGGAGGAAACATTTGGATTTTATTAAGGTAAGATACTGGTGTTGACCCAAAATATCATTTTTTCCATGAATGTTTTTTTCATGAGAAATTTGAATTTCTGTATATTTGTAAGAGATTTCAGAAGGTAGATGAAACAGGGACTAATGGTGCTCCCTGACATGGCAAACACTGAGAAGACATATGTGAAAGCCTGCGGTCACAGTATGTTAACCTGCAACTTCAGTTTCATTCCTCAATACTTCTAACCTGAAAGAAATCCTGCCTGGGCAGAAGGAAGCAATCTGGTACCTGGTTATCTTCTCCTGGTGTATTGGTCCTTAGGGGCAATGGATGCACCGGGATTGTCTCGTGTGTCTGTGAAACCGGCAGGCATCTCATTGCAGCTCTTTTTGAGGTTTGGTTTGGGTTTTGTTTGGTGGGGGGTTTTTTGTGGAGTGGGTTTTTTTCTTTCATTTTGTTTTTTAAGATCGTCAACCCTTGGTTGCCCAGGAGAGGAGTTCTGTAATCCCTGGCTTCCCACCCCAAATATTTACGGACAGCCAGATCTGAAAGCTTTTGTGAAAGGCCCGAGCAGTGCTGTGCCAGGGCTGTGCTGGCAGCAGGGGCAGAGTGTCGGACTGGTGGCATTGATCTCTGTTTGGGGGGCTTTGTACCTTCTTGCTTATCTGTTTTGCTGGGAGCTTATTAATGAAAGAGCAATTTCGTCAGCTTATAATGGATAATATAAGGTGCTCCATGTTTTGTAGGCTGGCTATCTGAAAATGGTGTTTTTTCCCACAAAGGTTGGATTTTTCAGGAGGGTGGTGTGTTTGTTTCTCAATACAGGGCAGAAATGTTGTGTTCAATGCAAACTATTTATTTTCTCATATTGCACTGTGTGCTTGCATGCACCTACCTGTTTTCAGTAGAGGCTTAGCATTTCCTGCACCCATAGATATGATCCTGTGGTTGGATTCAGGTCTCCTGCAGTCGGTGCCTGGTTTGACTTGTGATAGGCCACGGTTGCACACAGGGAAAAGAGCTGAGACTTGGCTCCTTCACCGATGAAATGGGGCTGGAAATGTGAATATAGGTAAAAAAAGGCTTCATTCATCATCATAAGTGCTTTGAGCGTCTTGCTGAGGTAGTCTGAAATCTGGGCTTGAATTTTCAGTCTCTCTCTAGATTTGCCTACTTCTTGTCATGCTTGCCTTTGTGTGTTCCACCTCAGGCTACCTTTGACAAAAGGTGACTATGACATTGTGCTGCAGACATACTAGCTTCTCCCAGGAGTTGTTTAAGGAGAATCACTCTCCTCTGTATCCCAGCACATTCTGGTGGGCAGCAAAGCTTCCCATCATCTGAGAGTGGCTAGGGTTCTGTGGCTGCAAATGAAAGGTTCACCCTGCACCGAGGCATCCTTGTCTTCCTTGGGGAAAATTCCTTGAAGGGTAGAAAAGACTGGAGGAGGCTTTCTCAGCTGGTACTGCTGCATTGCAAGCCCATCAGGGCTCAGCACTGATCCTTTCTAACTGTCTCCCTATTACCATACTCCCTATATTGTCTCTCACCGCTCCCTACCCCTCTCCTTCCCTTGTAGCCTTCATTTCCTAACACTGCTCTTGGGGAGAGCTTTCTGTCCTTGACAGCGGAACAAATCCCTTTTCACACGACCATCACTCCTCGGCCCATTGTCCTCCACCCCTGCTGCCACCGTGCAAAATCTCCCCCCTGGTACGTCTGTTCCTCTGGAATGATAACCACCATTGCGGTGGGGTGGTGAGCCCTCCAAAATCCCTCTGGGCAAGATCTCCTGCACTGCAAGGGAGCAAAGTGGGATCTTAAATGCATAACAAGAGGCAAAGATGATTCCCAGATAAAAGGTTTGTTTAGGACCATTTAGATGTGTTTCATCTCTTTGGGGCATGCATCCTCTCCTCTGGTTTTCTGCTGCGGAGCTCTGTGGATGGACCTGGAGTCTGTGTGTACTGAGAGGCCTTTCTTCCCTGCCTAGGGCAAGAGGAGCCACACTGCAAGTTGATTTTTCACTGCATAGCATCACCCAAAGCAGCTAAGCAGGAAGAGGGAGGTGGGTATTTTTTCTTTGCTATTGAAAGTTCAGAGGAGCGTTTGGCTGGAAAAATATGGAAAGAGAAGAGAAATAGGTTAAGGGACCTGAAGACAGTTCTCAGCTGCAGCAATTTTTTATTTGAAATAGTCGTTGTTGTCATTTTCCCCCTCCAGTCCCTGCTATAAGAAAAAAATAGGGATATTTTGGTTATAAAAATTTCTGGCATTTACCAGCTCTGTTAAGTCTTTATTCCTGGAAAACTGCATCTTAGCTATGCAAAATATTGCTAACCTCTGCAGTAATGTGTCTAAACAGGAGAGAAAAACAACATGGCAAATATTCGCAATTGCCTCCACAGGGGTGATTTTGATGCTGTTGAGTGAATAAATTCATGGGTGCTGATAGTGGAGATGGATGTTTGTCTAGGCGCAACCCTAAAACTCTCACCCAATGACTTCTGTGTCAAGCCCAGATTGGGACTGCCCTACAACACATTTCTGGGGCATCTTTTCCGTTGCTGATCTTAGAGGGGAGGTAACAGGAGAGGAGGGAAAGGCAGGTGTGCTGCATGTGTGTTGGGTGTGCAGGACCCCAGCCCTGTACTGGGTGTTGAGGATGGGGCAGCAGTCTCCTCTCTGATTGCAGACAACTTCCTGTAGGCTTCTGCAAGTGTTAAAGAGATGGAAGAGGCTCCTCTGGAGCACAAGGTGCAGCCAAGCCAAGGTCTGAATCGTGCAAGGGAGATGCTGCACTCCATGTTCTTGGCTTGCAGGGAGAGCTGAGAGTGCCATGCTCACCTGAGTCTATGAATCCAACCACCCTCTTGGCTTGGGCATCTGTGGTCTCCAGTGTGGTGGGATGGCTCAGGGTCATGTGTCTTGAGCCTCACTTGTGCCAAATAGGTGGCCAGTTGGGTTAGTGATGGAGAACTGAAATACTGAATTATGTATATCTCAGCATCTCTGCTGCTAGGCAGAGAGATGGAGTAGTATTGAACAGATCATTTTAAACATCAATGTGGACGTGGGAGCTTGGTTAAGATAGCCATTAAGTGTTTGAATCTTCTTGATGCCTGCTCAGGTGACTGTTGCTCCTTCCTTCTGCATCCGTAATTATGAAAGGCTGAAAGAGCAACCTCAACAGGCTGGCTTAAAAGTTTAATGAAGCTTAAAGTCTTATACGTTGAGCTCTTGAGTCCGAGCTTGTTTCAGACCTGGCCCTAGGAAGGAAGGTTGACCAGAAAGGAGGAGAGGCTTCCTGCATGCATTACCTCAAGGTCATTAAAATGTTGATGGGAGGACATATTGATGGGAGGTTCTGTTATGGAGATGAATTAGGAGAAAGTAATGTGAGAAGACATCTGAGATGGGTGAAGGGCCCTGCACGGGGAAAGTAGGTCCAAGAGTGGTGTGTATCCTTGGTAGGGGGAAAGCTGCCCATGCCAGGGACAAGATTTTCTGGCCCCCTGTGTGTGTAATGGACACCCTCTGCTCTGCAACTCCAAACCCGGGCAGCACTGATGGATGGGTGCTAGGGTGCAGCAGAATCCAGAGGGCTCACCTGCTTTGTCTGATGTAACATGCTTCTTGCAGCACCTGCCAGAGATGCTCCAGGCTGGGGAAGGTTGTTGGCCTGCCCCCACTCAGTCTTGACTGAGTTCTAGCAAGAGCCAGAGTGTGTGTGTGCCCTTAGTAGGGTCTTTAAAGGAGTTTCCCCTGCAGCACTAAACTCATCTTTGCACCTTTTTTTGGTGTGCTGAGACACGGAGCCGAGACCCTGAGGAGTGGGCCAGCATGGGGCTGGGAGAGAAACGCTCTCTCCCCAGATGTGCTGCATTGCGAATCTCTGCTGGATCCTGTTTTTAGTTTCATGGTAAGGGTTAGCAGTGGGAACTACCTCTGGCAGAGCACGCTGGGTTCCTGCCCACTCTCAGTGCTTTGCCTTTCTCCTCCTTTCACCTCATGGTGAAACTGCAGCTCTTTGCAGCTGGAGTGAAGATGGAAGAAATGTGGTCAATGCTTTGATGCTGAGGTACATACGGAGACACAACTGGGTGCATGGGACCATTTCTTCATGGCCACTCAAGTTCAGAGGCACTGATGCCAACCATTCTTATCCAGGCAGGGCAACATGAAGTGATGAATCTGGGTTCTAAACCAGAGCACCCAGATCCACTCTGCTCTGCTGGGATGGCTCATCTACATCCTCCAGAAAAAGTGCAATTTCCCTGGCAATAATGTCTTTATGCTATTTCAAAATGCATAACAAATATTCCAGGAACTCCCTGAATCCTTGGCTTTTAAAGTACGTATACCACCACCTTGAACTGATTTATTTCTCCTGTTTCAGGCACTTCTGTCTCCAAACAGCCTTGGATCTTGCCCCCCCAGCCTGATGCCTTCAGAGCACCGTTCTCACACAGGGTAGCCACTGGCCTCACTTCAGGATGATGCCTTGCTGGTTTCCTTGGTCGGCCAGGGAAGCTCATTGAGCACATAGTGGGTGAAGGGTGCTAATGAAACAAAACCCAAATTTTTGTCTTCTCCTTTAGTGCCTTCGCACTGGAAAAGTGCAGCAAAAGTCAACCAACAACGCATTCTGCCGAAGCTGCATTTTTTTTTTTTCCATAAGGATTAGTGGTTCAAGAGTGGGGATTTTCAAACTGACAAAGCCCTTGGCAGAACAAGAATTATAGGCTTTTTATGCTTTGTGTTTCCTAAGTAGTTCTAAATGACTTTTTCCCTTGGGGCATTTTTTTTTTTAAGCCCACAAAAAGGGGAGAAAAAAATGTGTACTTCCTCAGTGTCCTTGAAAATATGCAAGATGTATGTGGACACCATTCAAGTTTCAGCTATAAGACTTTTTGCGTGTGTTTGTTTGCTTTAATCATGTCCAATCAACCGAAGTTTCTTGGCTGGTGATGCTTCGGAAATGGATCTTAGAAATGAGAGATGGAGGGAGATAGATGTGATCACTTCTCAGCCATCTCAGGAATGCGGGTTTTGCCTCTGCAGGATATTCCCTGGGGGTTTTACCCCACTCCTTGCTGTAAGAGAAGATTTCTGGGGCTAGCAGAGCTGGTTTTCCCCATCAGTATCCATTATTTGCTAGTGCTGGGTTGCTGCGCATCATGCTGGGAAACCTTGCCCCTGCCTTTTTTGTCAGCATCCCACTTTAACTCCCGGAGGCTGTGGAGCCCAGCGGAGCTCACCCAGCTCTGTCATCCCCTGGGTCCTTTCCTCACCTGCACCTCCATCCTAACAGACTTGGCCTGCCTTTTTAATTTTAAAAAAGGCAGTGTGATGTGAAGAAAGCCACGCAGGGGTGGTTGGGGTCAGCTCCAAGGTGCCTTTCATCCCCAGCAAAATTCACCCCCTATTCCTGGGCAGGAACTTAACACAGTACCTTAATTTTCTGAGCACACCTGCCATCTCCCTGTCACAGCATGTTTTACCGTGGCTGGCTCCCAGCCTGGAGCTGTTTGCTCTATACTTTTTTCGTGCCCCCTGGAGGATGCTGTCCTAAATCCAAGCTATCCTGTGCCTGACTGAGGGAGTAACCATCCATCCATCCATCCCTGATACTAAATGCTGCTTGCGATGTAAGGGGGGACCTGGGGGAGGGCTCTGCTGGCATTTACACTCACTGCAATATAAAAGGGCAAGGCTGGGGCCTGAAGGGGCCACTTTATTGCATCCGCTGTCAGGGCAGTGCTGAGGTGCTCCCCTGGGATTACCGGTGCAATATTCCTGCTGTTGGCAAGGAGAGGGGGCCAGGCTGCTGTTAATAATGGCATTGCTCTACCTTGCCTTTATTAAGTGAGGGAAGCCTCTGTTCCTTGAGCCCCAGGTGTGTCTAGGTCCGGGCTTCGCAGTGAAAGGGAAGGGGGTGGGAAAGTAGGGGGATGCTGGGGAGATGGTGTATGAAGTAATTAGAGCTGCTCAGTGGAGAGGGGGAAATTACCAAGAGGGGTGGCAGTGCTATCGCAATGGGGTATCCTGCCCTGATGTGCTGCAAAACCCTCCTGCAGGCTCTGCCCAGCCCACCTTGCTCCTCTTGGCCCTTCATGTCCCTGGGGGCTATGGTGATCAGCAAGCAGGGTGGTGAAAGTCTCACTTTCTCTATTCCCCCCCTATTCTGAAGGCCCTCTTAGGTTAGCTAAAGTCCGACTGAGCTTGTGGGGAGACCATATCATAGTCCCAAAGCTTGCAAGGTCCCTTGTGTTCTGTAGATGTGAAGGGTAACCCTGCAGAGGGATGCAGTGCTAGGAGGGGGATGAGCCTGTCCTTTCTGTCCTGTGCCCCAGCCATCGTTTCTCAGGGGAAAGGATTTTTTTCCTCATCTTCCCTGGTCCAGACACTATGAATCCCACTAAAACTTTTGACTGGAGCAGGGATTACATGCTCAGGTTTCAGCCCTTGTCTGTGAGCGGTATAAACTTTCTGCTGGAGCTCAAGTGACATTTTGTGGGAGATAGGAGAGTATTAAGTGTTGGTCCTTGCAGATAAAAATAGCTGTTGGCCTCACGATGTTTTCTGTCGTCTCATCGCTGGTCTGACCCGGCTCCATCGCCTCCACGCTGGTGCTCCAGACATGGTCTTTTCTTAGCATCAGGTGCTGGGTGCACCCACAGCCTGACCCGGCACAGTCCCACTCTGAGCATCCCCACCCGCCTGTCACAGCGATGTTCCTTTTCTCCCATAAACATCACAGCTTGGACAATGCTGGGCTCTTGGTGAAGGCTGGAGAGCAAACCAGACTTGGAGCAGCAGGTCCCAGGTTTGTGTACACAGAGGCTGGAAGCAAAGATTATCCATCCCACTTGCTGTGAGCCCACTCTGAACAAGCACAGCATCCCCCTTCCCTCAAGGCTCAAAGTAAGTTCCTCAGATTGCTCGTGACTGGAAACCTCGCTGCTAACATTGGAGTTCTCCTGATTACAGAAGTCCTCATGCGTGCACATGTGTCTGCCTGTCTGTTTTTCCCGTTGCTGTGTTTCAAAGCTGATGTTTTCATCCCAAGGTTATAGCCAGGGCTGGCTCGGGGCCCCTTAGCAGCATCGGCAGAGCTGACTCTTGCTGCTCCAGAAATGCGGGGCTGGGGCCAGTCGAAAGGAAAGGGAAGGAGAGGAGGAGGAGGGAGCGGCAGGGTCTGGCTCACTGCTGAGGGAGCCAGATCCGCTGCTGGGAGAGGCTCTCCTACCCCGCCTGCCCTGTGCCTTTCCTGGGCTCTGCTTCAGAACAGCATCCGCCCGTTCCACCTCTGAAAATAGCCAGCGTGGCTCTGGAAGACCTTGTGTACAGCTGGTTTGAAGGCAGCAGGGACAATTTCTCCTGGTGTTGAGTCTTTCTTTCTCATGACTGGGCTGGGAAGTCCACAGTTGTTGGCCTCTATGGATTGGGCACCCTTTGAGGATGCCTCAGTTCCATCTGCTTGTTCTTCTTACGTCCACCAGAGCATCATTCTCCCCAAATACCTCCTCATGGACTTCCTAGCTACATAGTCAGGCTGCCTTCAGTGCAACTTTTTAGTTGCAGCCCTTAAATACCTTTCTCAAACAAGTGAAGGCTTTTGGGAGCAGCATCTTTTCCAGATTCCCTTTACATTCTGATTCAAGGCCCACCTGCTGCTGGGGAATTTATCATCTTGTGTGGTGTCATCCATCAGCTGAAGCATCTCTCCCGTCAGAAATAAGGAACGGGGTCCTCATGTGTCTGGAGCCCAACCAATGCAATGGCACTTGGCCACTTACAGTAGTGGGCGATTACTGAGCCACTGCCAGGAATTCTTCCAGTGGGATCAGGAACACTTGGGTGTTAAATTTGTCCTGCGGCGTGTAACCTCTAAGTAGAGCCCGTTGTGTTTTGTAACGGATCATATGATGCCAGTGATGGCAGTTGCCTGCCCTGCGTTTCAAGGTCAGTGCTGAGCTCAGGGCTGGAGGGGCTGCTCCTGGCTGCAGCCTCTCCAGGCTGCTGAGCCATCTCTCAGGTCTCTGCTCCCTGGTGGGTAAAGCCTTGGGCACCTTGGGAACACAGGCTTGGAGATGGAGAGTGTTTTGTTCCCAGCCAGTGAGGCTGCTTCTCGCGTTTTGGGATCTCCCCTTGCAGGGTGTGCTCTTGGGATCAGCGTGTCTCTAAGATGCAAACTCTGTCCACATCTGTCCTGCAACCCTATGAGGGTTTCTTGCGTGCTGCCAACACACTGTCTTCACTTCTGGAAGCCACTTTCCCCTTAGCCAGAGCCTGTGCATCTCCATCCCTGAGAGTTATACAGCATCACGCTAAGGGCAGGAGCTTCCAACATACTCATAGACAGTATTCCCTTACTCTCGGTGCCTTAGAATACCTCCCAGGAAGGACTTCATCTTGTGTCCTTGAGCAGAATTGCTGTGCATGGATGGGTTTGCTGGCAGAGGTAAGTGTGGGGTTCTTGTCTCGATGGACAACCAGCACAGTGATGCTGCTGCCTGCCCTGTCCCTTGCCTTCCTTGGAGGAAAGCACAGCCATCCCCATGGGAAGAGTCTCCCACAGTCTTTATTGATAAATAAATGTTTTAGACCTGTCACTGTATCAAGCAATTAGAAGGGGCTTTTTGGACAGGTCGTTAAATAAGAATTAGTGAGGGTTTAAAATATTAATACACAATTGGTCCTTGCCAATTGTTACGCAAATGTTTCATTTGTGATTTGGACCCAAGTTGGGATGTGCTGAGAGATGCTCAGGCTGCAGCCTGCGCATGGGGGTTAACGTGGTGCTCTCTCCTGCCAGAAAATAATAAAAGCCAGGGACTGTCTAGGGATTGTGCATGAAGGATTAGGAAGAGGATATGCATGGGCCTGTCTGCAGCTGGTTGAAGTCTAGCGCAGAGGGGTAAGCCTGGAAATCATTGCTTTCTGATGGCTGTGAGGGGGCCAGCATGGAAAAGGAGTTTGTCTCTTAAAACCTGGGGGGCTCTGCAGCCAGCCGATGTTTTTAGTGTGAGGCAGTGAGTGGGTCCTCTCTCCCTGAGTGGTGTTTGTGCTGGTCGGGAAGGAGGAAGCACCATGGAGTGGATGCCTCTGCTTTCCAGGTGCTGCAGTTGTTCAGTGTAAGTGGAAGTTGCTGGACTCTAGAGACTGGGATTTTTTGGTGTTGGGCTCTGGGGACTGGGCTTTCTGCTCTGAGCAGACGATACTAGGCTCTGGGGCTGGGGATTCCTGCTGTGAGCAGAAGACACTAGGTACTGAGAACTGAGGTTTCTGGTGTGAGCAGAGGATGCTGAACTCTAGGAACCAGGATTTTCCAGCTTTCTGCAGAATGCCCCATCAGATCACCAGATTATGATGGAAATCTGGCTTCATCCACAACATTATCTGTGGCTTTTTTGTTTTTTAAAGCTAGAGGTCCCACAGTCAGGGGATCCAATGAAGCAGGGAGTAATTCCAGCTTTCTAGCTATAGAGAAAGTGTGAAGGTGCTCTGGTCTTGTGTTTGTTTGACTCCTTGATGCTGGCAGTGCTGTTTCCTGAAACAGTCACCTGGAGCTAGCTAGGGAAGCTGGAGTCACAGCTCTCCGTCTTAGCAAGCGTATGAATATTTCCTAGCATCAGTTAATCAGCATTAGAATTTACTTTGCAACCACCATGCTCGTGGAAGGTGTCTGCTGAGATGGAGGCATCTGAATTCCCTAAGGCAAGTCAGGGCTTTATGGCTCTCACCCAAGAGAAGCACATTGCTTTTGTGGCAACTATTAATTGCTTCCTGAATTTGAAAAGCATAAACAAACTCGCTTGCCAGGGAACGAGTTACCCAGTGCATAAATGCTTTGCCATTAATGCGTGGCTGACCCTGACGATGATGTGAGGAGCAGAAGAGCTTTCAAAGAATTTACCAGAAACCATTTCAGTGGAGGTTGTGTGTTGTAAATCCTTAAATAATGGGATGGAGGGAATTAGATTAGATAATGGTTTGCAGAAACCGGGCACGATTCCCCATTGAGGATCTTGAGATCATTAGAAACATAGCGTGGTGAGGCGAGGCCCCCGCGCGTCCTTATCCCAGCAACCAACGAGTGAGTTTACAACCTGGAAAACGAGATTATCGAAGGGTTTGTTTTACACACTGCAATAACGAGCGATGTTAGGCAGCAAAATGGGGTCCTGTTACATCCAAAGGTGCCTTGTAAAGCCACAGCGATTCCTGGATGAGCAGTCCAGGATGGGGCTATCTGTGCTGGGTTGAAGATGCCCATTGCATCCAGCACCCATTGCAGTAGCTCCCAGGCACCTTGCAGCTTTGGCATGGGTCTCTTGAGCAGTCCTATGCCTCTGTTGAGCTCACCGTAGCTCAGGGAGCCACTTCAGGAGGGTTTTTAGCATCTATAGCAAGGGAAGTGGTGTCCTATCATGCTTTCATAATCTGCCCTGATTTATATATCTGACTCTGCACCCCTGCCGTGAGCTGTCCTAAAGCTGTTTGCAGGTTTCTAGGGGGGCCTAGCCCCTCCTCGCCAGCTCCCCAGCCTGTGGATGTGGCCACTGAGCTATTTCACATGGAGATGCTGGCACGTGGGGCTATTTGCTGCTTCCCCACTCCAGCAATGCCTTTCATTTGCTTGCTACCTCTGCTGGTTTGCTCTTCCTCAGGCTCCCCCTGTGCTGGAGGGATGGGTTTGTGTGAGCTTTAGGGAGGCTGGTGGCTTTTCATGACGGATCTGCTTTTAATCCTCTGGGGCATGTGTTGGGTTTTCCACAGACAGTTGGAGATTGTGCCTGCTGCAAAGAGCTGGGGAGCATGGCAAACAGTGTTAAACCACTCTCATTTCAAAGGGCAGGCACGTGAAAAAAAACCAGAAAATGTTTTGCCTGAGGCAAAAAAGTATTTCCCAAATCCAATATCTATGCAATGAGGAGTACTGCAGTGGGAATTGTGCATCCTTTCAAGGGGTAATGCTTGCAGGGAAAGCAGTCAGCGGCCAGGCTACCTTGAGCCCTAATAATAGTCTTGCTGGCTGCCTGGGGCAGGGCACTGGTGCTTAAAAGATCAAATCTAGTGGCTGATATTTGGCTGCCTGTTGATGTCAGTGTAGTAGATCGTATCCGGCTTTTCTCTTTGTCCTAGGTCTGCTTGGCACATGCATGGGTTGGTGATGTGTTCAGGATGACAGTGCTTGACACCAGGGAAGGTGTAAATCCAGATTAGCATCGGGGTGTGTGTTTTTGCATCTCCACTTTTCACTTTCTCCAGCAAAGGACAGAGTTCAGAGGGGCTCTAGCCTTCTTGGAATAGGAAATGGCAGGATCCACCCCAGAGCCGTTTCTCCTCTTACCCAGAAGGGTCCCACCCCAGCTGTGAAGCCCTAAATCCAGCTGGGTGTGGAAATGGGGGTGGAAAGGTCCATGTGAGGACTCTGCTTCATTTTTAGCACTCACTCCAGTTCTGGTCATTCCACAGCATATGTGAGGTTGTACTTGATCTGGGTCTGAGCTTGAGGTTTGTCTTTGGAAAGGGAGGAAAGGAAATTCAGGAGGCCCCAGTGAGATGGGTTTGAAGCAGGGCGGCTCTCGCTTCACGGAGCAGGCACTGGCGTCCAATTTTCTGTCTTGCTTTGTTTAATGGACCTTCGAACCAGTTGCAAAGCCGAGATTGCACAGGCAAACGTTCTGCGGCCAGATTGCAGGGTCTTGCTTAACCCAGCGCTGCTGGGTTTCTCCCCACAATTTACATGCAAGGTCTCTGCTTCGCCATTTCACCAGTGAGACACTCCCTAGAGTGCGGAATATTCTTTTGGGGATGAGTTCTACTCAGCCTTGTAGATGGTTTCTGGAGATGTGTAGGTAGAGGTGGGAAGTACCTTGTGATGGCCCCAAGGATGGAGAGGCTGCCTTGCACTGTGTGGTAGAAGTCCCCTGCTTTGTCCCTCTCAGGAGGTGGCTTAGAGACACTTTTCCATGCTGGTGACATGCAGGTCACTATTTGTCTTAACCACCCTGGGAGGTATCAGCTCAGAAGGTGTTCAGTGGGTTGGCAGGTGACATCATTAGGTTTCAGTGGTAACACGCTGTGGAAGTAAGCAGGGAGACTTGCTTGGTGGTTGATTCCCTAACCAGGGGCTCTGTATTGCTTTGATTTTGACTCTGTTCATGCTCAGATGCTTTTCCTCCTGATGAGTGCCTTCCCCACAGGCTTTCACAGTGGACTTGAGCAGGTGTGGGCTCTCAGACAGGCTTTCAGGTTTTCTGCCTGTGAATACATGACCTTCTGCCCTGGGATGACAATACCACTGTGTCTTGGCTTTGTATGACTCCTTTCCCACCTCTGCATTCCGCAGAGGACTTCCAGGGACAGCGGTGGCATCTGAGGGAGTGAGTGGATTTGCTGTAAAAATCAAGGCATGGTGGCCTGGTGTGCTGCGTCCATTGCCATGCGCACCACCCCTGCCCAGTGGGTCACATCTCTGCCCGGCTTTGAGAACCACTGGTCCCAGAGGCAGGGAGAACTCATCGTGGCTTTTTTTTATGGGAAATAAGAGCAATGAAATACGACATCCATGTTTGCAAGCTGACAGGGATGTCTCTGGAAGAGGAGGTGTAGATGTGCTCAGGATGCAACTTGCAGGGAGGGGCTTGGGTGAGTTTTGCAGGCTTGGAGTTTCCTTTGCACTCATGCTGCTGGGAAAGGCTGTTTTTATCTGTCATTTTCCACCTCTCTGGAAAGTGAAGGGTCCCCCCTGCCATCAGCAAGGCTGTACAGGCAGGAGGTAGGCAGGGAAGGAAAGGAGGAGAGGATAACGCCCCGGCTGTGGGCCTTGGCCATTTCTGGACGAGTAGGTCATCTGGGTGTGGGAGGAGAGCTGGTGTCCAAGCCAGCCCAGAGAGGCTGAGGTTGGGTGTATGTACAATTTGGGGGAAAGTGAGAAGGGATTTTTTATACGAGAGGAATGTGAGTTTCCTCCTTCACATATGTCTCCTGTTCTTCCAGTTTGCAACAAAAGTCATCAAATTGCCCAAGACCTGGCAGCAAGGACAGCCCGAGAACAGCCCACAAATCACAGGAAAGCATCTCCCCTCCTCCCTGCCTGCCTCCAGATACTTGTGCATCAGGAACCACTTTAATCCCCCTTTGGGTGATAAAACTCCTGCCCCTTCCTGATACCGGACAGCTGCACAGACCAGAGCCTCCGGAGCTTGTGCATGCTGTGGCACCAGTCCTGATGGGTTAGAAATCTGGGTTTCCCTTGAATTGGTTGTCCTGGGAACAACTGGGGTGCTCTGACATCATGGGTGGCAGCAGCTATTTGGAAGATCACTATGATGTGACTGGTGTGACTTTCCTTGTCCCCAGGGAGTGGGGACAAGTGTCAGTGACTTGAATCCTGCTTGGTCCACCTGAATTTCTGGGTACTGAGGAGACAGCAGCTCCCAAGGATGTCCAGCCAGGAGGCATCAGGGTTTGGGGGTGTAGGGCTCCAACTGAGAGGCTAAGGAGCAGTTGTTTCTCAGGATGAAGGGTGCTTTTAACAAGCCCAGCCCTTTCCTTGCAATCTTGCCAGCTGCTGGGGTTTTTTTTTGGCAGAAAGAGCTGTTGGTGAAGCAGAGCTGCAAAGATCAGGCAAGCCTTTCTGAGCTCTCCTGTTCACCCCGTACATCATGGAGGATAGGCAAAGTCCCTCCTGTCTTTGTAATTACAAGGTTAGGATTGTTGCTGAAGGGATGTTTCATGCTGTTTCATCTGTCTTACTTGAGGCTCCAGAGCAGCCTGAGAGCAGATTCAGCCCCGCTGTTTCCCCACCATGAACACTCACATCCTGCCTGGTTTTGCAGCTACCTGGTTTGCACCAGGAGTTACAGGTCCATTAGGATCCCCATAAAACGTAGGCACTTAGGTTACCCTATTTTGGTTGAGTTGTTATAGGATTTTCTTACAAGAAAACAGCTCTATCCATATTATTTTTAAGTGGAGACTAGTGGTGATACCAGGGTGAAGACCGCTGAAAGTGTCCCACCCACCCTCAGGGACCACCCCTCATCCTGTGTCCCATAAGTCAGCACTGGCACAGGTTTCACCAAGCGGTCCAGGGGCTCATGTGATGGAGGAGACATGGGTGGGGTTTGGTGTGATCGGAGGACAGGGGCATCCAGCACTTTGTGCTTGGTACGCAGGGAAGTGGAGGCGCTGATGTGAGGCTTTGCAGAGAAGAAGGAATTACTTCTGTGTACAGTTTGGAAGTGGGGGGCTCCTCTAGTGGTGTGAACGGAGCTGGTAGCTCTGTCTGCCTTGCACAGCTGGAGTGAAGGGAGCCAGGCACACAGCCGCTGCTCAGAGGGGAGATGTTCATGTGATGGGGCTTCCCGAGCCCAGGCAGGGGGAAGTGGCTCAAGATGAAGTCAAGTTGCATTTAACAGTTCTACCTGGGGTATTATTTCTTCCTACAAGGCACTACTCCAACCCACCAGGATGCTCTTTGGATCATCGGTGTGCAGTGCTGGTCCTTCTTCAGCTCTTCTGGTGAAATCTTGCAGATTGCCCCACTTCCTGAGCTGCTCATGGGCAGGACCTGTGAACTGGTTTGCAGGGGACCCAGTGGACTTCCTGTGCCTGCCCAACATTGCTCCCACGCTGAGCCACTTTTCGCTTCCCTGTTCCCTCCTTCCTCTTCCCAGCATAGCATCTGCTCCGGATGTGTTTCCCCTGGACTACAGAAGCTAAGTTTTTCCAAGCTGAATTTCCTTTGTTATTTTTTTTCCAATCTCTCCAGGGTCTCCTTCAGATTGTTTTGTTCCATTCCATCCTCTCCAGCCTATTATCTCCTAGTAATGTTATTAACATGCTGATTAGTCTCTAATTGCAGTTGTCAATGAAGATGTCAGATAACGCTGATACTAGCCCTGATCCTTCACATCACTCTTTTTCTCTGAATTCTATAGAATACTCTGTACCTCTCCCATCATCTTGATTATTTCATCTGGTTTGACTTCACAGAGGCGTGCTCATGCCTGTGTGAATGCGATTGCTCCCCTAGTAAAGACTGACTGAGAGGCAGCATAGGGTGGTTTATGAAACCCCCAGGGTGAGGTTGGTGATGGGTGTAGCTCTGGGAGGCATTTTGTGGCTGGTCCCAAGGTCTCAACTCAAAGGCAAGGTGCATGCCTTGCTCTCTGTGGCAGCGCCCTTGGGAGGCAAAAGCAAAAGGACTTTGGAAAGTTAGAGTGGCATTTGCCATCCCGCCTATACACTCAACCCTCTGGCTGCTTGGGTGTTGTGCAAAGGTCTTCCATGACTATAAATAGGCAGAGAGGTAGGCAAAGAGATGGTGAGATGGGATGAGGACAGGCGGCAAGCCAGCGTTGGCCGGTATCTGGAGCTCTCATCGCTTTCGTGTGCAGAAGAGGTGCGGTTTGTTCCGGCCAAGCTGCAATCATCAGGCAAAGTTTGCCCCCGCAGCACCTATTTTTGAACACAAAACCACCCTGGTTACCTTTTGGAGGTGCCGCAAAGAACTGAGACCAGCTTATGATGAGGTGCCCTGGCGCTGCTGCGGGACGTCAAACCACGTGCTTCGAATAGCTCTGTGCAGATGTGGCCTATGGAGATGAAATGTGGCTCTTGACCGATTGCGAATAAATCAGGGTCAGGAGCTTGAACGCTGGCCAAGAAACCCAAAGGGATAAAATATAGCCTCTCTACAGACTGTTAGCAAACAGCACGTGGGCTGAGATCTGCTAGATAAATTTATGCGCTGTGAATTGTTCACCCAGCTGTAGTGGAGGGATGGACAGACCCACGGAGAACTGATAACCATATGTGGTGGACATGCCTTCAGTGCTGACCTTTAGAGGGTTCAGCAAGGCTGGGAGGTAACATGGTGACATCTTCTTAGGGATGTCATTAGGAGGGAATGGACGCACGTGTTGCTTGATGCGAGGGAGGGGAACTCAGGCTGCCTCTGCCCTGCATGTCCAGGACACAGGCTGGCAAAATAAATGAATGCTCCTGACCTTGGTTTTCCCATCATGTCATTTGAAATGGATTGAGGATAAGTACTGGCCTCTTTGCCTTTGCCTGCTCATTTTTGAGCTCATGGGACTCACTGGCCTGAGAGCCCATCCCTGATGCAACCCTGGGAGGTCAGTTTAAAATGGGAGGAGATAATAGGGAAATAGTGAAAAGGTGGGATTCTTCCCTAATTCCAGGCTGTGGGCATAGGGCCTCCAGCACCTGCTATCATGCCACTTTAGCTGAAACGCTAGTGGTGCCCTGACCTCGAGGGCTGCCTCCTCTCACTTGCCCCAAATCCCTTGTAGCTGCAAAGAGAAACATCAGCTTCACATTGGGATGAAATGGCGTGGCGGCAGAACCAGCTCCAGGCAGACCAACTTAACGATCCTTTGGGCTTGGTTTAACTGCTTTAAACCGGAGAGATGGGCCTGAGCCCAAAGCGTGGAGCCAAACAGCCTCGTACTCATCCAAGCTGCAGACAAGCGTGAGCAGTTTGTGGCTGGTCCCTCCTTTCTCTAACCAGGCATCTGCTTCCCACCCTCCACCCCGGGACACTGGATGTGCGCATGTTGTCATCGGATGGGACCAGCTTATATATTGACATCTTATATGTCAACACCTTATATATCAACATCTCTGTCCTGGCTTGAGCTCAGCTTGCAGTAGGGACCCGACACCCCTGTGGGTATCAGATCCTGTGCCCCAGGTCTGGCTATGTTTTCTTGTCTCATTTCCCTCAGAGTTGAAGGGGAGAACCTGAATTCCCCTGGCTGCGATTCAGGGAAATGTGGGGAAAAAATTATTGCACGTTTTGAGGGAAAATGCATTTCTTCCATATGCTGAGCCACTCCTGGGCTGCACTGGGCAATCCACCTTCCCTAGGCTTCAGTGGGTATCGAGGGGGCTGCAGACTATCTTTTTTTCTGAGATTTGTAGCATTGTTTTGTGGTTGAAAGCTGGGTAAAGAGGCTTTTCCCACCCTGGGTATCCTGGGAGTCCTCTCTGGAACAGGCCAGGCACTTGCCATGCCCAGCATCTCTCCCGCACTATTGCAGCAGGGAAGTCCATGTCCCAGCCCCAGCAGACTGCAAATGGGGACTCCCACCTTGGTGGCTCATGCAGCAGCCCCACCCCGCCTCCCCTTTGCTGCTCCCCCTTCGCCTTTGCCTTGGGCTGTGACTTTTGACACGGGCAGGACACATTTAACAGTGTGCTCTGAATGCTTTGCCAGTGGAGATCCAGTGGGTTGTGAGCTCTAGGGCTGTGTCACAGCTCCTGCCAGAGTGACACCAGAGCTGGCATCACCATCCCAGCCATTACCAGGGACCCTCAGCCCAGCAGATGCTGAGGGGGTTAAGAGCCACCAACAGCTGCTGCGGCTCTCCATGTCCGGGGTGAAGGATCCCCACTGCTTTGTGATTCTATGTTTTCATTTGGTTTTTTTTCTTTTTTTTTCTTTCTTTTTTTTTCTTTCTTTTATCTCGTGGCACAGTGCCTCTGGACCAGATGACGGAGGAAACAGCAGGGCTTTTTATTNTTTTTTTCTTTTTTTTCTTTTTTTTCTTCTTAATTTAAAGGATGTGATTTTGCAAGAAGCTGATGTGGTGGTCCTTTGCTCTGTGGCCAAACACCTCAGTGTGTACTCCTTTAGCATCAGGATCTAGTCCATCCTTTTAAAAAAACCATCTGCCAGCTTTTCCAGAGAGCAAATGTTGCGAGGGCAGGCAGGAGAAGTGTGCCCATGATGCTGCCCAAAGCTGCTTTCTTATCCCACACCAGGCAAAAGAGCAGAGCTAGAAATGATTCCCCAACACCTAAGTACAGGGAGAGGGATGCCTTTCTTACCCCAGCCCTGGCCCAACCAGCTGGTGTGTTTAGTGTTTCAGAAATGAAAGAAATGAGACTTCTGCTGGGAATAGGTGGTTTTAGGTTACTGATCTAACCTAATAGGTTATCTAATAGGTTAGATCTAATAGGTTATCTAATAGGTTAATGATCTAACCTACTACGTGGACACATTTGTAATTGCTGTTGGTGGCATTTGTGGTTTCCCTTTGTTGTAATCATTAGGCTCCAGAGTGAAGAATAGGCACAGGGTAGTTTACACTAGGCTTAAATATGAGGGGACACGCCGTCTTTAATTAAATACCCTTCAAAGATGATGCCTTCTAGCTGGAAAGATTAGCAGCATCATTGTTGCTGTTGTGTTCCAGAGGGCCCTGACAGTGGTGCTCTGTGGGCTCCTGTCCCATGGGATCCATCTATTAGCACATAGTTTAGGGCCAGGAGACCCTTCTTCTGGCTGAAGGCATCGAGCCATCTTCCGCAAGGGGTTTGCAGCTAATTGGTACAATCAATATTTGTTTTGCAAATGCAATTGGAGGGAAAGAGGGATTGAGCGCGCCAGAAATTCAATTGACCTGTAAAAACAGATACTGTGTAAAGGGAATCCTTTCCCTGCCAAGCAAATATTTAGAAAGGAGAAGCAATAAAATGAATAAGCAACAAAGTAATATCCTGCCTCCCAGGCTCCCAGGCTGCTGCCCCCAACGCTGTGATAACCCCACGCAGACGAGCAGCAGGAGCCTGTTTCCTAGAGAAAGCATGTTTGCTTTTACCATCTAATCCATCAAAAGCTCATCCTGGTGACTCGGCAGTGCTGGGACCTGTCCCAGGTAGCCCGGCAAGCTGGGCACCAGCCCTGCATCCCTACAACAGTGACTGCAGCTTGAGCCCCGTAGTGGCACAGGGGATAGGGTTTTCCTGCCCCCTTGTCTCCCTTTGTAGGGGTCTCTGCTCTTTGCCCCTGAATCCCTGCACAGCCTCTTCTGGTGCCCCAGTGATGGGAGCATGCTGGGGAGGTCTGCGAGGGGTGTGGGTGCTGTGGGGTACAAACGGTGCATGGGGCAGAGCATCGATGGTTCACGTCTGGAAGGAAATTCCAGGGCAACTTGGTGAGGAAATAAAAATGATTAAGGAAAAAAGACCCAAAGAGTTTTGGTTTTTTTCAGATCAAAAAGCTCCAGAAAAATGTTTTGGGTGTGGAGAAATGGGGTCCAGCCAGGGCTTTTGCCAAGTGGGAGCAGAGTGCTGAGGTCCCTCTTTTCCAGGCTGTTTACAGGCACAGCCCTTCAGTACTCAAGTGACTTGAAGCAGAAAGATCTGCTTGAACTCATGTCTGAATTGAAAAACCTCTTTGGAAAAAAAAAAAGATTTTTCAGAAAAAAACCCCGTATATTGTATATACATATGTGTTTGTGCAACTGTATGTATATAATAGAGCAAGTAGAAGGAAGGAAAATTACTTTATGGGAAAACTCCCAACGAGCTCTGGCACTGAGCACCTTTAGGCCACTTTGGAGTCTTCAGAGCATCTTCCCCCCATGATGGATACTGATCCCTACTACTGATGTCAGGATCTGAGACTACTTGTTGTTTACTGGCATCAGTTAGAACCTTTTTTGAGGGTGTTTTTGGCTATGAAAGCCACCTTGAAATGCAGTCACTACACAGAAATCAAAAAGAGATTTAGATTTTTATTGGTGTAATACTGAATTTTCAAGAGAATGTTGGCTAAAAATGTAGGCTTCCCTCCCAGACTTCCCCAGACTGAAGAGAAAAAAGCTCTAGTAAAGCAAGTGAATTTTAAACACTTGATAATAATTTTTTTCTGAAGTTTTATCCCTGTTTATTAAGAGCTCCTCTAGGATGCTCAATACCTCTGGGGAGCTGATGCTCAGACCCACGAAAGGCGGAGCAGCTCTGCTTCTCCACATGAAATGTCATTTGGGAGCAGGTTGCTTGCCAGGATCACAGTTGGTGAGCTGTCCTTTCTGGCTGCCCATTGCTGGGGTGACTCTGCTGATACACCCCCTGGCCACCGATGGCATGAGAAAACCCTCCTTGCGCCATCATCTGTTATTGCACCCCGGTCTTGGGTACCATCAAGGTTACAAAATGCACCCCAAGCATTTTTTTCTCCTGAAACCTCAGCTTGAGAGCACACACTAGAGGAGAGCTGCAACATGAGCTCAGCAGAGAAGGGGGGGAAAAGATGGCTTAAATTTAATGTCTTTTCAGATGAATATTTCCATTCATTCCAGAGCATATTCCTCTGGCATTTCCAGCGCGCTTGTTTAGCTGAGTAGTTAACAAACTTCATCGAAACACATGTTATAGTGCTCTCTAGTGCACAGAGCTATGAATGAAGGATGCCTCTTTTGAGATATCTCGATGTGCAGCGCAGCTTTTGCTCCGGAGCAGCCTGTTAACCACAACAGCTGCTTCCCATTGTGGAAATGCGATTGAAAAAAAACAAAACCCCATCCCAACAACTTGACAACACATGCAGATGATATTTATGCAAAACCCCACATGAGGGTGAGCTGGGGCACATGGAAATAAAAGATAAGGCAAGAAATAACCCAGTTGGGAGACTGATATCTCCCTGCCGGCAGCACCCGGTTTGCTCCCTTAGATCTCTGTTTGCCGAGCTGGGCTGAGGCAGCTGGTCTCAATGTCCGACTTAGTTTGCTCTGTTTAGCTTTAATACAGCCAAGCGATTTTTATAGTCACCGGAGCGCCGGGAAGCTTGACAGGATATTGGTCGCCTCCTAATGAGAGTTTGCCGTGTTGGCACGTCATCATGAACGCCCTGTGAATTCTAAACGCCTGGGAAACAGTGGTTCCTGCAGCCCCATCCCCGGAGCCCTTGGGAGGAACCTGGGTTTTCTGTTTAATAAAGAAAAAGGCAAGCTTTGATAGTAGCCTAGGAAACTCAAGAGCAGCCAGTAGCTCCAGTGTCAGGGCTGAATCCAACGCACACCACCCTCAATGATGATGGAAAGCCCTCCAAAAGCCAAGGGAGTCTGTGCTGCCCTGGGCACTTGGGGGTTTGAGTCGTCCTGAGCATGAGGTCAGACCTGTGGTACCAGGCTGGGTGTGGACTTGGTCCCCTGGATTTGGCTGATCCCTTTTTGGACTTGTTGGTATAAGGTGGATATAAATTTATGGCATCACTGGAGGTCTCCAGCCCTTCCTCTGCTGGGAGTGGGGCTGGCTTGGATACTTCATGGGGTTTTTCAGGGCTGAGGCAAGTTGAGTGCTGGCTGTCCCCAAGGAAGGAGATTTCACAACTTCTCCATGTGATCTGAACGCATTTTGTTTTCCTTTCTTTTGTTTTTTTTTTTGTAATCCCTCTTTGGAAATCCAGAATGGAAAATAGAAAGATTTTAATTTTGGGGTTTGTTTCTGTTTTCATTTTCCATCACAGGAGGTTTACAAAAAAAATGCAGAGGTAAATGTAATGACTTGCAAGAGGGGGTACCCTGAGCTGGAACAGAATCAAAATTGTTCCTTTCGCCACAGTGGTACAGCACATTGAAAAACCAGTGGGTGTGTAAAATCCCCAAGGGGACAGGAAAACCAGCCTGCACGATTTTTCAGCCAGGATTTCTGTTTCTTGAAAAGCCAAAAATTAAAAAAAAAAAAGGTTTCCAGATCATCACATTTTATCCAGAAAATGAAAGACACAAACAACATTTCCTTCTCTCCTAGTTATTCCTGATCTGCTTAAAAAGCCAGCCAAATCAGGGTGGTGGTGGCGATGGCACATCCTCTTGCTCCTGGTGACTTTGCTTTTCCATCATTTGCCTTCCCATTAATCTCAGTACAAACAAAAGCTCTGAAGAGACAAGCTGAAAAGCTCCTGGGGGTACGTTTAAATCAGTCCTTTCTAATAATGTCTGTCGACCTCTCTGTGGAAGCACTGTTCCCCAAGGAAAGGACATGGAGCCACGGCAGTGTGCTGAAATATGGTGGGGTGTAATTAATTCTGACCTCTGGCTCCTGCTCACTCACTCTCAATATTAAATTTGACTAGTGATATTGTGGTTTTTCAATTATCCTTGTTTTCTTGGGGGCATGGGGCAGGAGGAGGGGGTCACTGCTCAAAATTTGGCATGGTGGGAGATGCATTGGCTGGGATGCTGAACTGCCATGCTGTGGGCTGGATGGGATCGATCCTTGGGTCGTCTCCATTTGGGATGCTCCTGGTTTTTATCAGACTCTCTGAGGGCCTAGAGGGGACCCAGAGCCATCAGCTCCTATACAACCTTGTTGGTGAAAGTCGGCTTAGTATATCCTTGATCAGAAATGGAGTAACTTAAAGCAGCATTAGAAATTGTGCACTTGCTTGACCTTTTATTTTGGTGCAGAGAAGTCTAGAGGGTTGCTAGTGTATTTTGGCAGCAGATGTTTGCTTGGAAGGCTTCGTTTGTCTGTTTGTTTAACCCTATTATTCTCACAGTGCCCCTGTGTGTCCGGTGTGGTCCCTCTGCAGGGCCCAGGGGGTGTTAAGTGACCACTTTTGGACCTTGTCCAGGATACAGGAATAAAGGTGCCCTTTCCTGGGAAGACTCGGATGGTTCATGTGTAGCAGAAGGAGGGTTAAACAGCCTCCTCCTCTGCTGCCCCCCTTTCCCCTTACTCCCACCTCCACATCACTCTCTTGTCACCAGTGTCCTCTGCCATGGCACCAGGCACCGGGAGGGGACCATGGGTGCTGCTTAGGTGCCAGTGAGCATCAGTTCAGGAGCTCATTTAGGGATGCTCCTGCAGGATGCTTATGTATGGACTCCCCAAATTTAACCCCTCCAAAACCTCCAGAGTCCCTAGACGGGGCTATCCCCCTCCTCCGTGCCCCGCTGTCTCCAACAGTGGCTCTGAAAAGCAAGCTGTGCTTGTTGGCATCCACCGCTGTGTTGGGCTTTCCGAGGCTGGAAGGTGTGCAGGCCTGGGACACATGGCAGAATGGGATCCTGGATGGGACAGGACCACCTGGGTTTGGACCCTGAGGGAGCTGGGTTGGGTGAAGAAAGGTGAAGAGCAGGACTCTCAGGCTTCACCTCCTTTCCTCACTTTCTCCAGCCTCTTGGAGAATGCAGCCACTGGCCAACTGTTCAGGGGTGGATTTGTAAGAGGCCAAGGGTTCACTTTTTAGACTCCCCTTCCCCGATTGCCAGCAGTGGCTTGGCTGGACTCCAGGTAGAACTCACACCCCAGGGCCACAGAGGTGAATTCGTATCAGCCCCTGGGATGAAATAAGCCCATTTCAGCCCTGTTGCCATGTCCCCTTGAAATGTCAGAAGATGCATTCAGGCAGCAGGAATGAGAAGGGCTTGAGCCAGGGTGGGGGGAGGGAGGAGAAGGGAAATTAAAAAAAAAAAAAAAGGAAAACACCACTTGCTGCAAAGTGAGCGAATTCTCCAATAAACCCGAATCTGCTGAGAATACATTTTACAAACATGCAGCAAAGTTGGCCGCTTTTGTTTGGGCGTTTGTTAAGCATTAACTAAAGAATGCCATGGTCCAGCCTGCTCGGTGTGAAACCTAATTCTCCCCCTTTCTGGAGCCATGGCATGGAGTGCTCAATTTTTTTCTCTCTGTAGGACTGCAGCCTTCTGGTACTCCAGCCAAAAAACACTCATATTTTAGCAAGCTTAGCCCCGGCCCCGTTGCCAGGCAGTAAAGCGAACACTTGTCCGCTTCGGGGGGAGGGAGCCAGGAGCTGAGGAAGGGTCAGAAGAACAGCCCCAGGGAAAACATCCCTCCTCCATCCCACCAGAGAGCTCTCTGAGGACTTGGGGTGTGTGTTGGGGGAAGGTGAGGATGGCTGTGGGTGCTTTCCTCTGACAGTCTGTGAGCCTGGAAACCTGGGGTGGGTTTGGAGATGCCCAGAGATTGCTGGTGCTAGATTGCCCTCTGAAATGCTCTCCTCGTCCCCAGGATGTGTCAGCGGCTCTGCAGTGCTGAGATGAACTCAGCCCTTTCCTAGTAACTCCCATGGCCTCTGCACCTCTCCTGACAGGGCCGAGAATCAGTATGGTCTCCCCATCGCTGTGTGTGGGGGATGCCCTCACGGGCACCACACAGGGTGGGGTTGCATCTGTCCATCTTCCTGCTCGGCCGCAATCCATGCCCTCTGCCTCATCCCTTTGCCCCACAAGGGCAGAAGGAGGGGACAGGGTGATGTGAGCCGAACAGCAGCAGGAGGGCAACTTGTTCCCAAGCCATGGGTGCAGGATTGACAGCGACTGGCATTTTTCCACTGCCAGCCCATCAGCAGCCTAGTGACAGTGAGTGAGAAGATGACCTGGTGCCAAGACAACTCAATCCGGCATCCTCGCTCCCCACAGAGGCCTGTGTCTCGCTGCTGGCACCCGCCGCCAGCCTCTTCTGCCTCTTATGCTGTGCATGGCCACTGGCTTATCCCCACACCAAGATCATGGCTCCAGGGGAGGATCATGGCTTTGCTCTCTGGAGAGCCTTTATTTGGGGATGGCTGGTGCTTCTTGCACCTCTGATGGATCAGTCAGGGTATGCTTAGCCATGGTGAGAGCAGGAGATAAGCTGGTCGGGTCTCTGCACCAAAGTTCTGGAAAACCTAGCATCCCTGTGGATGCATGGGCTGCAGGCAGCCCTGGCAGGGAGGCAAGCAGGGCAGCTGCTTGCACCACTTCATAGGGACTGGTGCCAATGGCACCAGCCCTCAGCCAGGAGACTGGGGGTCACCCAGGGGCTGCTCCCGCCCCTCTCACCACATCCCTGGGCCAAGCTGGTGCAGACAGGGAGGAAAGCATCCCTCCATTGGGCAGAGCTGCCTTGCTTTACCTGCCACGTGAACCAAGGCTCCGTGCAGCGTTTGAGATTCGTCCATCAGTATTTAATATCGGTATCCCTACCCCGCCGCCCCCCCACCCCCCACCCCTGGGGGGGAGCCTCTGAAGGGCTGCTGTGTTTGTATGCAGTGCACGCAGACAGACAGCAGCCGGGAAGCGCCTGTCAATCATGGCCCCTTTCAGCCTGTCACCTCAAAATAAAGGGAGAAAGAGGGAGTGGTGGCTCCGATGGGAAACCCGGGCTGCCTGCGCTGCTCCCTTTCCATCTGTGCAGGAAGGGACATGGGATGTGCCACCCCAGAGGTGGCTTTGGCCACATGTCGAAATTTCTAGGTTTTAGTGATGCTGCGTGGATGGGAAAGCCCAAAGCAGAGCTCTGGGCTGGCTTTCTCAAGGAAAAGGAATTGCACAGAGAAGTAAGACTTCTCCCAGGGGGAGTGGTGGTGGGGAAGTCTGTAATGCCAGCTAGATCACTCGGGGGTCTTCCAGAGAAATGTTGCACTTTTGGAAATGGCAAAATCGTTTGTTTCAATATTTTCTTGAAACCATCACCACCACCTTTCTGTTTCAAAACTGCAGATTGTCATTTCAAATGGAACATAAATTTAAAAAAATTATAGGAACCTTTTAATGTTGTGATAAAAATTCACCATATTTTTGTTCCAATTTTTCTTGAGTGGGTTTGTTTTTATTTCCAAATATTCACTGTCAGCATTTCAGTGAGGCTTTTACTGAGCTGCCTGTGGCAGGCTGGGTTTCTGCTGAGCATCACAGTGCTGAGTGGGTCACCCCATCCAGTGCCCTGCCCTCAGCCTGACAGCTTGGTACGTGGTTGGACAAATGCAAAGGCTGCCAGCCAGGCCCTATACAGCTTTTGAACCCCAGGCTATGGAAGGAGAAAAAAATCTACTAGAATTAAATCTCACAGCATCCGTAGGATGGCAGAAATGAAGGCACTCACATTGCAATTTGGGGATTGGTAAATTGTTCTTGGTTTAAGACCTGTTGAAGTCCCTGGGAAAAGCCTGTCCTTCTTTTCTGTGCATCCTTCTGTAAAGAAATGTAATCTCAAAGTCCCTTTTGTAGTTGCAGGAAGTCATAAAGAATCAGAGAGGGGAGAAAAAGATGGCGTTTGCTCTGCAGCCTGCTGTGTGCAGCAAGAGCGAGCTGGGCACAGAGCTAGAGATCCCAGAGGTGGAGGAAAACATCTCTGGATCCAGGCTAGAGTGTCTTGCTCAGACAAAAATGTTAAACTAATTGCTAGATCTGGTGCTGGAACAAAATTTTCTTTCATCCCCGTTATGGGCTGACCAGGGTTGTTTCAGTTGGGTTATCCATGCAAGGGTTATCCATGTTAGAGTTATCCTGTGTGGGGCTACATCTGTGTGGGGTTATTCTTCAGTGGGATTATCCATGCATGGGGTTATCCATGTGTGCTTTTCATCCCCAGTCCCTGTAAAGGAGCTGATAATATCCAGGGCTGCAGGGATCTGGGACACCAGCGAAGCCCTTTGCTCTCCCCCCATTACTACCTGTGGCAGGCTGCAGTTTTTATGTCCGTGACCTTTCCCTGGCTAAGATCTGGGTTTATTGCGGGTTTATAAGCAGCTCTTTATGGGTTCATGCTGTGGCAGAGGTTTTATGGGGGTTTCTCTGCATCTCGTGTTGCCCAGGGATGGGGGAGTCCTGCATTAGGCAGTGAAAGATGCCTGGTCTGTCTGGCTTCCTTCAGGGGGAGCTGTTGGGAACTCAGCAGTTTGGAAATAAAGTCACTTATTCAGCAACCTAAGTATGGGTTGCTGAATATTAAATATCTAATATTAGGCAGCCTAATGTAAATCTTACACCTTCCTGTTTTGCAACATGCTTTGGGCTTGGAAACATCCATTGTTCAGTTGGTGTTGCTGTGCCTAATCGGCGAAGGTTTATGGCTTTCTAATCAGTGCCCTGGAAATAGAAATTTTGGGCACATTCATTTGTAAAGATTAGATAGCGGTAACATAATAGCTTATCAATATTTTATTACTGAGAGCAGTTGTAATCCCAACAGGTAGGGCTTAAACTTCATTTAAACAGGATGAAAATGTGTTACCAGATGAATACAAATTGCCTCCACTTTAACTTAAAAGAGACATAATTGAAGATGAAATGACTACAGAAATATTATCACAAGCCTTTGTTTCTCAGAGCTGGAACAAGAAAAAAATGACCCTTCAGATGGGATACTTTTAAGGGAATATACATCCTTCTTTTCCCAAGGCAGTCATAGGGATGTTAGAAATATATTTATCTTAGAGACAGACAGTTGTATATAAATCTGGAAAACTGAAGTTGAATGTACAAAAATAAAAGCTACTAAATGAGATTATCTGGAATGATAAAAACTCCCTAACTCCCACCTTTGATGTGACGATGTTCCCCTTTCTGTAGCAGCAATAGCGTTTTATAAAAGCTTTATAACACTCCTTTCCTACTTCTTGGACTGAGGCTGGCTACAATTTGCTGAGGCACCCAGGCTTTGGCTGGCATAGGGAGAGTGGTGCACCCCATCCCTGTGCTCCCTGCAACTGTTTTGGGAAAACCTGGGAGGGAGTGGGTATGGCCCATATGCCAGTATGAAGTGTCTATGGGAGGACCCTGAGTTGGGAGGGAACCAACACCAATAAAGCAGGCTGTATTTTGGGGACCCCATTCCCAAGCCTTCAAGGCCTTTGACACCCCCAAAGGCTGGTGGGCACTCCTGGAGGGTGACAGTGTGCCCTGGCACCCTGCCAGCTGTGCGCACATCTGGCAGGAAGCTGTTTGCCTCTGGAGCTCAATGCTCACAGGGTACTGGGAGGTGGTGTTCTGCAGCTGACTCTGCCCATTGGTGCGGGGAGGCAGGCGTTATCCTCTGCTCCTGCAGGTATCTGCCCTCCTCGCACTGTTGGGATGTCCTGCCTTGCCAGAGCTTGCTGGCTCCACAAAGGCAAGTGCCAATGTCTAGTCAGTCGGGCACAGATGCAAACAGCTGCTGCCGACTCTCCTGGGCTCGCTGCCTGTGTGACAGAGCCTGCCTGTCCCCCCTCTGGTGGCTTGCACAGCCGACCCTCTTGTTTATCGGCTATTGTGTGACTAAAGTGGTGAAATGAAAAGGTGAAATGAAGCCTGGCTGGGATTTCACAGAAGCAAAAGACTGTGTGGGGGCTGCAGAAAGACACATGCCCTTTTGCTGCTGGGGAGCTTTCACCTTGGGAGTTACCTCTAAGGCATGTAGACACATGCATGCCTTGCTTTGCCCCCCAACACCTTGTTTTATGAGCTATCAGCCTCATCACAGAAACTTTTAGAGTTTTTCCCCATTTGCTGATGGTTTCGCTGCAAGGGTTTTGTGTACATCTGTTCTTCTCCTTGTTGGAATGGGGCTGACTCAGCACTTCTCATTTCCTATGTGATAGCCAAAGAAACCCCAGAAGGATTGAAAGCCCATGGGTGGCAGCAGGTCTGCCCTTCCCCTCCCCAGCCCTGCATCCCCTGACCCCACAGGTCTCCCCTAGGGAGGGCACATGGGATGGGGACCACTGAGCTGGGAGCCATCTGGGGCCAGTGGAGGGCTGGATGCAGCACTCCCCACGTGGGTCCCCAGTGCATCCTCAGGCTGGGACATGGGTGATGCTCGGAGATAACCTTTGCAGGATGCGTGCTGACTTCTGACTTCTCTTTCTGGGCCAAAGTCATCAAGAAAGGGGAATAATAATGTCCAGTTCCCACAGATATTTAAGACAAGGCTGGGTAAACAGTGATTTTTTTTTTTTCTTTATGGGGCCTGAGCCAAAAACCCAGATATTTGGGGGTGGCATAAAGGCTCTGTTTTGGTACCTTATACATATCTACTGGGGGAAACATGCCATTCACTTAAAACATCTAGCCCAGGGTTTACCTCCGGGTGCCTCAAAATCCTCTCAAGCCTGTCATGCTGTCACGTCCACTCTGCTTGCCTTGGTTTCCCCAACTGCTGAGCTTCTCAGCAAGAACATTTAAAGTTAGAGAAAGAAAAGCTCTGTTTCAACCTAAAATGCTATTGCTATCATTATTATTATCAGCTTTTAGGTATAAAGCCAGTGTGTTGAAACCTGGGAACTCTACTATTAGGGATGCCTCAAATGCTGTCACATCAATGTCAAGGAAGAAGCTGAGCTTTTTCTTTTCCATTTGACACATCAAGTCTTCAGTCTGTCACTGGCCTTAACCCAAAACTTGCTGCCATGGGGATTTTTATGATATATTAGACATTCCTGATGTGTTTGCAAGCAGGAATGGGGCTCTTCAGTGACCAAGGCCAGAGGGACTGGGTGGTTGTGGGTGACTGACAGCGTGGGTGCTTTCTGCAGATGTTTGTTGAAAGGCTCTGACACTTGTTGGGTGAGGTCACTGGCCACCTTGCTGTCTCCAGTATGTTCTCATTCCTAGGCATGAGCTGGAGGTGGGCAGAACATGTAGGGTTGGCTTGATACAATTCATGTAGATGTGCTGTGTCCTATGTGTTGTGGTAGTGGTGTCTGGACTGTTGGGTTGGATGCCTGTTTGCTTTTCACCCAGAGCATCCAGACATTGGGGTTTTCATCCTTTGAATGCATTCATGGTAAGCACCTGCTAACAGGTCAACCAAAACTCTTCAAATTGACCCAAAGGCAGCATCCCCCATTGGCACAGTAGCATGTGTTGTGGCACAGCAGAGTGCCCAGCCCCTCACCACAATCATAGCACCAACAGGGTGACACAGTGATTCTGTGCCGATACCCATCTCCCTACCACAGGTGCCCTGTCCCTTGTCCCCAACCCTGAGTCACCCACTGGGTACAGCCACTGTGCCACCGGGCATCCCAGTGGGGTCTCCTCTTGCTCCCCCAGGCTCTTCGCAGTGAAGTGTGCCGGGTGCCTGGAGGCCATCGCGCCCAGTGAGCTGGTGATGCGTGCCCAGAAGAGTGTCTACCACCTGCACTGCTTTTGCTGCTGCATCTGCGAGCGGCGCCTGCAGAAGGGAGACGAGTTTGTGCTGAAGGAGGGGCAGCTCCTCTGTAAGGGCGACTACGAGAAGGAGCGGGAGCTGCTGAGCTTGGTGAGCCCAGCTCTGTCGGATTCTGGTAAGGGGCCACCCGCGCCCGGTGTCTCCCAGGCTGGTCATACTCTTGAGGCCCCTGCAAGCATGGTGGAGTCTGGAGGTGAGGTTTGGGCTTGCTGCCCTGAACCTCTGCCCCATGGACCAAAAGGAAAAGGTCTATAAGCACTGCTGCATCCTCCAGCCAGAGTCTCTCCCACCTCAGCAGCAATGGTGTGAGCAGGGAGCTTGGCCACAGAGAGGTTGCAGGGCTGAAGGATGCTCTCGGGACCAACCCACCCCATTAGGCTTGTTTCTGTAAGGGTTTGTGCTCCTGGCCTGTGTAGGACACCAGCACCCCATCCCCAGGGGTGTACAGCTTCCCTAGCATGGAGGGAGAACAGCGCTGGCCAGAGGTGACACCTCCCACATCCTTGCCCCAGGAAAATTAAGGAGCTGTCCCTGGGTATAAATACACTGTAAATAAGAGTTTTCTTCCTAAAAAAAAATCAGTCGCAAGCATCCCACGGACTACCTTGGGCTAAACCTTCTGTGTCCCTCTCTCACTGTCTCTGCCTGGGGCTCTGGAAAAGGTGAGAGCAAGAAGTGAGCTGCTTCTGCTGAAACCATCCTTTCTAATACCAAGGCAAAACTGAGGCACAGAACTAAAACATGAGCTGGGGACAAAGGAGTCTGCAAATCTTGCATCCCCAGTGGCTTCCCAGGCAGTCAATGGCCAGAGCCAGACTGCAGGCCAGGCGTAGGGATGCTGCAGGGATGCCACTGAGACAAGGAGGGCTGCAGGAGAGGTGTCACCATGGCTGGAGATGTGCAAGGGGCTGGAATCCTGCTCCTGTCAGAGTGTCACTGCTGGGTTAAGTTGCCCCGAGCGTCAGATCAGCATTAAAATATTTATCTGCAGTCAATGCAAATAAAATTTGGTAAGAAAACCCAGCAGTGGGGGCCAGTGGTGTTGGTGGAAACAATCTGCTAGCACAAATCCTTGCGTTATGCATCTGAATTTAAAAAAATAGATTAAAGATCAGCATTATGATCCTGTTTAGGAGGGTGTCGTTAAGGTGCAAAGTGGGGCAAGTCACAGACATGGCAAAGCCTGGTGCTCACCAGCAGGCCCAGAAGGTGATGCTGCAGCTGGGGGAAGGTGCATGGGGTGAACAGGGGTGATGTTGGTGGGGATGGAGAAAATATTGCTCAAAGCCCATGTTTCTCTTTAATATTGTGCTCCTCAGCAGCTAGAGCCTGGCTGCTTTGTGGATGTCTCTGTCCTAGCACTGCAACCCTGCTTGTTTGAAAGAGAAAATCCTCACTCCAAACAGTGGTGATGGTATTTAAAAAATAAAGAGTGAGGCCATGAGAGAAGGTGGCTGAAAGGAGCCAGTAAGTGATGGTCCAATGCTGGAGGAGCTGGAGGGGCAGGAAAGCAGCAGGATCCAGCATACCGGTGCTGGCTCTGGCCTTAGCCCTGGGAAAATCCTTAATTGAGTGAAGAACTATTATTCTTTCCTTGTGGGATGTGCAAACTCTTTCAGTTAAAATAGTAACCAATGAGGAGATATCATGCAGGAAAAAAAGTGAATTGGCTTCTGGTCTCACAATGTTTTGGGTTTATTCCTAGTGGGGGAAAAGGGCAGTTTGGGAAAGGCTGGGGAGCTTTTTCTCCCCAGTGACTCATTGGCTTATGGTCCAGCCCCGCTGCCAGGGGCTCTGGCCAAACTGAGAGCTTCAACTAGCAAAAACCTCGATGGGAAATACTGATTTTGGTGGAAACTCCAGCTGAGACCCAAAGGATGTGAAGGGCCAGTGTAGGATCAAAAGGGCATGACAACCCGAAGGCTGGTCAGAAGCCCAATTCTGGCAGCCCCTGGCTGAGGAGTCCAAGCCCTTCCCATCTCCCCACAGACCACACAGCTTATTCCAACTGCTGTCCCTGCCTGGTTTTGGTGGCCACCAACAGTTTATCTCAGGATAGTGCATGACTCTGGGGACAGTGGCACACGAGGGACCAGCCCAGGTGTGCACCCCGTGGAGATGCTCAGCATGGCATGGCTTTGTTCCCTCCTGCCACATTCCCCCTAGGGACCCCTGGGGGATGCAGAGGGGCATTCCTTCTCCAGCACCGGTCCTGGGTGCTCTTCACCAGCAGCATGTGATGTGCGTGTCCAGCCTCTTCCCAGTCCCCCTTTTGCTGCTTTGAAGCCCCCTGCGCTCCCTCCCCCGGCCGCCGTGCACCAAAGGCCACTTTATGAGAAACTGCAGATAAAAAGCGAGCCATATGTTGTCTGTAATCTCCCAAACCCTTGCTTCAATTACTGCCTCCTCCAAGGCTCCGCCGCCCAGCCTAAGTAAACAAGCCCCTCTGAAAGAGGACCCCGCTTTCCAATTAAAAGCGTCCTAATGTTTCTCCTCTCCCTAAATCCTCCTGAGCGAGGAATGTCCTGGCCCCGGCGGCGGGATGCGGGCTTGGCGGGTCGGACCGAGGGCACACCGCACAATATCCATCACCCCGGCCTCTTCCCAGGTGACGTCAGGGGCAGCCCCAGACACTCATTAATTTCTCCCCCCTCCTTGGTGGGGAAAGGCTTGAAAGGGAGAGTTAATTAAAAGTAATACCCTGCCAAATCCGGCTTCACTTTTCCTTCTTTCCCTTTGACTCTGTGAGGGATTTGGGGAGCAGGTGTTGTGGGGGAGGGCTTGAGAGGGGAGCTGCTGGGAGTATGGTTTTCCCCCCTAGTGTGGGTTTTGAGCGTCTTTTACATGAGTCCATGAGCCTCTGGCTCCCCACTGCTGGGCTCTGTCCCTCACGGACTGGGGGGGTTCAGGTGCTAACCTTGTGTTAAGGTGCAGAAAGGTTCAGGAACTGAAATGTCTCCATGAGTTGACATTCCTCCCTCCAGTATTTGTAAAAAATCTGTACCCTTCCATCAAAATTAAACTCCTTCAGGTTTCAGGAAAGCAGGCAGCTCAGCAAAGCAGAGACCCTGTTGTGCTGGCACTGAGGAGAAGACAGAGGCATCCACTGCTCAGACCCATTAGCCATCAGAGACTCCACTCCCCAGGGGTCCCAGCACTGGAGCTCTGAGAACTTCTGCATTACTATGTTTCTTGCACTGGGACATGCAAGAAAACAACAGTTCATCTTTCCTGTTGCAATTGCTGCTGTTGGCATGCCATGGATGTGCTGTGGGTGGACGGCAGAAGCAGGGCACTGGCTCCTGGAGGCCAGCACCCAGCTCCAGGCTGTTTTGGGGACCACCAGCATGGACATCTCTCCGTGTCCCGGCCCTCACCACAGGGTAGGTCTCCATAGTGGCTGGTGAGCCCAGGAGAGAGCCCAGCAGTACAGAGGAGGAGATAACTGGTACTCAAGAGCATCCTTGCTCCTCTGCAGGAAACATTGCCTCTCCTCATCCCGGTCTGCTCCTGTCTTTCCCCATCTTCCAGCTGTTGTTGAATTTACATTTACCTTTGTGTTATCCATGATCAGCTTTTGTCATGAGGTGTGACCTGACCTGCTTTAGCCATTAATTACTTGGGGCCAGGCTCACAACCCCTGGTACATCCCCATCTCAGAGACTTGACAAGCCTGGGATGGGACTTGGGCTAAGCATAGCCTTCCAGTCTACATCTGCAGCACCTTGTCTCCATTTTTGACTCCTGAAAGGACGGTGGAGGAGCTTTCTGGAAAAGGCTGTGATTTACAGCTTATGAGAGGGAAGGACCTGTGCTGTCAAATCAGCCCTCCCATGCAAGATCGTGGACACGGTGGCAAAGCGATAAATGAGAATGGCTGGTAAGAGGCAGGGCCACCCTGCCTGCATTCTCAGAGAGCCTCCTGCCCAAAGGCCCCATGGCCCTGAGCAGTGGAAAGCAGCGAGGAGATACATATCAGTGCCTGGGAATGCAACTGAGCAGCACATTACAGTGAGTACCCAAGGGGGTGAAGCTTGAAGCAGCCTGGGCTTCTGTCCAGGGAGATTTAAACTCCTCAGAAGGGCAAAAATAGAAGCAAAAAGGTGCCCTTTAAATTTGTGGTTAAAACTCTGTGCTCTAAATGGAGCGGACCTCCACAGTAGGGAAATCGTGAGGGGTTTGTGATGTCTTGGCTAACACGTTGCCCTCTCTGAGCCTCTCTGCTCGCCCTTTGGCCTGACCTCCCCCAGACAGGGATGTCTGGGCAGGGGGACGAAATGCCTGGTCTCTGGGTGGGCTGGGGACAGCTCCAGGAGCTCAGCAGTTCTTGATGGCTGCTGTCCCCTCATGTGGATATGACCTGTGTGTCTCTGTCCAGATGTATCCTCAGCTGTCCCCTGGCAGAAAACCCCTGTGGAGCAGGCAGGGATTTGGGTCTGATAGAGGAAAAATCAGGTGTCCCAGGGTTTCACATTGCAGCTACTCAGACTGTTGGGGAAAAGAAGAACAAAAAGTATATCTGCTGGATGAGCGACACCAAGCTGTAAGTCACAGCAGCTCTTCCTCTGTCTGAGCTGCCATGGGTCAACCAGCCCCAAACCTCAGCTCCTCACACACATTCACAAGAAGATCCCCACCAACACCACCTTGGTTTAAGTCTCCCAGATTATTTTGGATAATTTGGATAATTTTGGATATTTGGATTTTTGGAAAATGATGTGCATGGTCCCTTGTCTGTAAAGGACCTGCTTTTTTTTCCCCCTCCCATAGGCAAAAGTGATGATGAGGACAGCATCTGCAAACTGGGCCAAGCCTCGGGGAAAGGTGCTGAGGATGGGAAGGATCACAAGCGGCCCAAGAGACCCCGGACAATCCTAACCACACAGCAGCGGAGGGCATTCAAGGCATCATTTGAGGTCTCCTCCAAGCCATGCAGAAAGGTATGGGGAGAAGAGCCTGTGCTCAACTGCCTCCAGCCCCCAGGGGTGTCCTGGATGCTGGGCAAGTACTTACCCCCGCTGCTCTGTATCCTCCTATAGTGTGCCCAAAAAGCTAAGGGGGCTGAGACACCTCTGTCATTCCTCTCTCCAAGGTGCGGGAGACACTGGCAGCTGAGACAGGGCTGAGCGTCCGTGTGGTGCAGGTCTGGTTCCAGAACCAGCGAGCAAAGGTGGGTGCGTGGGGGTAGCCAACCACCAGCAGTTGGTGCCAGAGCTCTCCTCCCTCCTAGCTCTGGCCAGGAGATGATTTCAGCCCATTTTTTTCCCCTTGATCTTGCCCAGATGAAGAAGCTCGCCAGGAGGCAGCAGCAGCAGCAGCAGGATCAGCAAAACACACAGCGCCTGAGCGCAGGTACCCCCCTCACAGACAGCCCTGCCCGCACTCAGGGTCTTCCCATTTTCCACCCCTCTCCAGGCTTCCCAAGGGAGCTAGGTCCCCCAAAAAGTGTCAGCCTGACTGCATAGACGGCTCACTCTTATCTTCCAGCCCAGACAAATGGTGGTGGCAGCACGGGGCTGGAGGGGATGCTGAACCCCTACACTGCTCTGCCCCCACCCCAGCAGCTGCTGGGCATGGAGCAAAGCGTCTATGGCTCTGACCCCTTCCGGCAAGGGCTCACCCCGCCACAGATGCCTGGAGACCACATGCACCCCTATGGTAAGGCTCTGGGGTTTGCCTCTTGCCTTCTATCCATCGAAGAGATGTTGGGCCATGGTGGGGGGCTGTGTGGTGGGGGTATGCATGAGGGAAGCAGCGATTTTTGGGAAGACAGCAGTTCCCTCATCCCTAAATCCTCACACTGCAAAAGCTGAGGGTACTGGGCACTGTCAAGGTGCCAGAGGAGAAACAAGGATCTGAAGCCCTTGTATTCTTTTCCTGCTTTCAAAGGTGCCGAGCCCCTCTTCCATGACTTGGATAGCGATGATACCTCACTGAGCAATCTGGGCGACTGCTTCCTCGCCACAGCGGATGCGGGGCCACTCCAGGCACGAGTGGGGAATCCCATTGACCACCTCTACTCCATGCAGAACTCCTACTTCACCTCCTGAGCATGGCATGGTCCCTGGCATGGGGCAGCCAACGTCGCCACGCTGCCTCAGGAGGGGCAGCAGAACCCCCGGGATTGGGAGGGAGGGTGAAACGACACTGCTGGGATGTTGTCAAACAATATGTTGTAGCTTGGGATTCCCAAGGAGTGAGTTAAGTTATGGGTTGCATAGTTTCATGTTTCTCTTAGGAGCCTAGGATTAGGGACAGGAGTGTTTTTTGCAGCTGGCTGGTGGGTTTTCAAATTTCAAATGGGGAACCAAATTTCTCATTTCAGCAGGGGAAAAGGCAGGGGGAGGGGGAAACCCTTCCTGCAGGAGCATCCCAGTGCCATATCCCCTCTGCACCACCTTTGGTCAGAGCAGTGGAATGAGCAAACTGCTGATTTGCATGGGGGGAGCCTGAAGATTTAGCTGGGCTTTGAAATTTGAAAAACTGACAATGCTTTGGGGAAACGGGAATTTCACTGTGGAGTTTTCCCTCTGTTCCCTCAACCAGCTTGAGTGCTCGCTGTTTAAACACAGAGACTTTTAAGATAGATGTTCCCATGCAAATATAGAAAGCTAGAAATCCCTAACATCATCCCCGTCCCCAAGGATGGGGCTCTGTGTGTGTATGTGTGTGTGTGGGCACACATGTGTGTGTGTGCAGAGCTGTGCGGCTGTGGATGATGCACTGCACAGCCACACCTGCCAGATTGTATCAACAAAGTTTATTTCTAAGTCTATCAGAAATTTACTGTACAGCAAAAGTAACTTTATTTTCAGCGTGAACCATATTTAAGGAAATACTCAGTGCACTTAAGTTATAAGAGGAAATAATTTACTTTTTATAAACGTTATGTTTAGGTTGCAAAAGCCCAATGGCAGGGAAGGAACATCAGTTCACTTCAGGCAATAGGTTTGGGTTTTGGGGTTGGTTATTTTTGGTGCTCTCAGGTTGTCACACTGGTTTTGAGGTGCAGTTGAAACCTAAAGCAGGGCTAGCTCCAGGGACCTGCTCCTCCGCTTGCAGATCGTTGGGGACAGCACAGTGGCCAGGCCCTGTCCATATCGCTGGATGTGTCCAGGAGATCATTGTAGGGTGGACAATGCTGCTGGAGCTGGTGGACAACCTGACCCATCGGGGCTCAGCCATGCTTCTCTGCATCACCTCTCTTCTTCCCATGGCAGGACCCAGCCTGCTACTGCCAGCAATCCTGTCCCATACCCTCAAATATGGGTGCTAGACCAGTGTGAGCTGCTGTCCTGGCTCTGGAAAATATTGCAGCCTGTATCGCCACCGCTCAGGTGAAGGAGGAAGGAGAGGGAGCCCGGCATTTCCCACTGCCTGCAGGAGCTGTGGAAACCTGGGGAAAGTTCTTCTTAAGGTTGAGCCTTCAGCTGACCCTCACCTCGTCCCCACCCTTATTTTCATGCGTTGTGTCCTTTTGTGCTGCTGTTCACAAATGATGTAACTGACAACCTGTAAAGACATGCAAGTGGCTGTGAGGCTCAAAACACTGGCTCATCGCCACCGTACGATCTGACACTGAATGTAGCAGGGTCCAGAGATGGCTGACCCGGCAGGAGATACTGACACACTGTCAGAAATCACGTACCAAGATGCAATTAAAAAGATAAAAAAAAAAATCTTGGAAAAAAAAAATGAGAGCCTGGTCTTTTTTTGAGTGGGGTGTCCTGTTGACTCGGAGAGGGAAGGGTTTGAGTCATCTCCAGAGTCAGCTAGGTGTTGGGTAGAGTAGACCATGGGTGAAGCTTCTGCTCCTTGGGTTTTTGATATAAGGCATTTTCTGGTCTGGGACTAAACTGTCCCTTAAGGGTCCTCTGGCCAATAGACAGAGAGTGGTGGATCTGGAAGGTGACAGACTTACCTCTGGCTCTCATTCAAGGTGGCAGTGAGGGGCTTGCTGGGTCTCTCTACCAAGCACAGAAGGACTGTGCAGAAGTAGATCAGCTGTGAACAACCAATTTGTAGACATCTGTAGGCAGCAGAGATGACTCCCAGCCAAAATGACAACAGAAAAAGGGAGGCCAGACACCAGACAAGCTTCTTTACAACAGTGGGGGGCAGATCTTGTAGAAAGGATGGAGAAAAAGAGAAAGAAGAAAAGTGTTTTCCATGTTTGCCAGCATTCTGCCAGAAAACTCTGCTTCATGTTTATACCTGCCGACAGCGTTTCTGTGCTTTTAGCGTTGAAGAAGAGCTGGAGAAGCCAGGACAGCCATGTTACTGGCAAAATATTTTCCCGAACACATGAGCTCTTAAAATTCCCTGCAGACCTCATTGATACCTTCACATTCCTGGTTGACATCTCAGCTCACTGTGGAGAGCATGACTGGGAGGCATTTGTCCTCCTCTGGGCAGGGGGACCACAGGAGTGGGAAAGCATTTCTGCAGGTGAGGTTATTTTGTAAGTGTTCTCATCTGGACTATTACTTCACAATGAACCCTATGGTGAGAGCTGTGGGCAACTCTATACTAGGACTGCCTGAAAAATATAAGTGGGTATTTCACAATAGTTGTTCTCACAGCTCCCTGACATGGAGAGGTTCTAGGGGAATGTGCTGGTGCCACCAAACTAGGAATGGGGATCCACAACTCGTCGTCTGAGATATTCAAAACAAGGTGTTCTCCTTCCTGCCCTTCATCAGTCACTGCTCAGCTCTTTCTGTGCTATAAAATGTTTTCCAAGTCCAACTTGCAGAAAAAAATATTCTAAAATAGTGTGACCATGTGAAGAAAACTTGTGATTTTTATTTTGCAAGTTGTAGATGCCCAGGAACAGCCTGAATTTCTTGGACGGGTTTGGGGTTTTGTTTTTTTTCAGGACAGAAGAGCATGACCCTATGAATGACAACTGCTGCAAAACCCTGCAGCAGCCCCAGCCCAGAAGTGTCCAGTTTGTTCCAGTCACTGAATCATGTCTTAGGATGGAGTGCCAGGCAGCCTGCCTGACCTAAACTGCTTGGGATTTGTTTTCTTGGTCACCCTGCAGCTGAGTGTTTCCCCTTGCTCCTCAAAATAAAGACATATTTTTAGACACTGAATAGGCTCTATTTTCTGTCAACAATAACATTTTTATTACAAAACCTCTCTGAGCCTTTATCTGGGCTCTGTTTCCTCAGACGTGTCTAACATGTAGGAGAAGGCTTTCCATGCAGAATTAAATAAGCTATATTGAGCTGCAAGGCCTTCTCTTCCAGTAGAAGTATCTCAGCTGTGTCTGCTTGTTCATTTGGGATGTAATTAATGAGCCACCAGGTGAAGGTGTTGCAGGAGGGAGGGTAAAACCCTATACAAGCAGGATTCACAGGTTGCCTGAGTTTGGGAGGAGGTGGGAAGATGTGCCCTAGGAAGCTGCCTGGCCTGATTTGAGATGATCTTGTGAAGGACAGCAGGGTAGATGCTTGTGTGCAAAATTTGCTGTGTTTCTAAAGCCCTTGCTCTTTCTAAGAGAGAATTGTGCTTGGGGATTTCTTTGTAGAGCCTGTGGGTTTTGTGTACTTTTGCAAAAAGCAACACTGATACCTGTTATAAATGCTAGCATTTTTAAACATTGGCTAAGCATAATTTTTTAGCTGGTTGTCTCCAAACCCAGTTTCAGGGTGGATGACATGGAAAGGCAAAATCCTATCTTTTAGTTTGGGATTTTGGCACAGGAGGGTTCCACAGCAGTGGAGAAAAGGATTGGACCTGTTAGGAAATTATGTCTTGAGATTTCTCTGTCACTGGGCTTGGTGGTCTTGGAGAAATGCTGGCTGGCTCTAGTGGAGCAGAGGGGCAAGGCTGATAGTTGGGGGCTGGAGGTGATGATGGGCTTTGCTTGTGGGAAGGGGACAGATCTGGGGGAGGTGGAGTACTTGTAGTGTGAAGGAGCTGCTGTGACCCATGAAGCAAGCCCAAGTCTGATTTGTAGGATCCAGCTGCAGATAACAGCTGGCTTAACACCACCCAGGCTTGCAGTAGAAAAATGGATGTTTCTGTTAGTTGCTATTAAAATTGCCTTAAAAATTCCCCTCACTTGGATACTTCTTAAAACATCGTGTTTAAAATTAAAAAAAAAAAAATTGTTTAAAGATAAAAGGCTTATCTTCCCCACCCACAGCTATCTCCTATTTGAAAATGTTCACCTACATCAGTCTGCTTTTTCATCAGCCTAACTATCAATTTACACTTTCCAAATTACTTCCCTCGGAATAAAGCCCCCATAGAACCCATGTCATACAGACTGATTGCCTACTCTTAAAATCTTGCGAAATTGTAATGACATGCTATAATAACAGTATCTCAAGGTATGTGTATGAAATTATTATATATAGTATATAATTTGGGTGAAGGATTAGTATTGTGGAAGGGGGCAGATCTTTATCTCATAGAATCAACAGAATTCATGGTCTTAAAACCTGTTCTCCTCCTGCAAGTTGGCCTGTGTGCTTGGTACAGCCCAAACATGAGTCCAGCTTGCAATTGTGCAACACAGGAGCAGATGTGCATCCTCCTGTCATCTGGATTTCATATTCTGTTATGCCTTATTTCAGGATGTGGATGGATCCTGCCGAAGCAAAAGCTGGCTGGGCCTTATCTTCTGCAGGTGATGGAGTCACTGCATGGCAGATGACTCCTTGTCAGGCTGGGTGGATTGTTGTATGTCCCTGGGTGGGTAGCGGGTTCAAGACTGCACCCCCTAGCCTGGTGCTGCTCTGCCATGTTGTGATCAATGTCTGAGCCCACTTAGCCTGGGGAGCAATTTGTTCCTAGGACAAATGATATCTTCTTGTCAAAGCCAGGAAGAAAAGAATAGGGTCTGATAGGAAGACAGGTTCTACCTTGCTCTCCAAAGCAAAGGCAATGCCAGGAAAAGGCTGGAAGCTGACCTTCATATCTCTAGTGACTCAAAACAAAGCCCCCTCTGTTCAGGCACTGCTTGGTGGCCAAGGAAAGATCAAGTCAGAGATTACTTTTCAGTTGAGGACACTGATTAGATGATACTGATAGCCAGGAAAGAGCTAGCTCTGAGTGATATTATGTTAATTAACTTTTTCTTTGTGAATGGATGGTATGATGGTACAGGAGCTTGGAGCAGATGCAGACTGGAGTGAAACTCAAAATGGTATTGGCCAAATCTGCCTGGGTTTTTACGTGGAGATTTAAATCTTGATAGTATTTGTGGGAGACTTGTAGTGCACAGACACAGGAACAAACAACCTTCCTGGACATGTGTCACCTTGATAGCAAATACTGTCTAGGAAAATTATCTCCAGTTGAAGAGTTGGATCCTTGGCTTGCTCAAAGTGGCCTAGCTCAACTGAAGTCAGTGGAGCTGTGCTGGCTTCTGCCAGATAAGATATGGCCACTAAGAGACAGCAAAGCGGGCATCTTCCTAGCAAGGAGGAGCTTGGTGCAGTGAGGAGGTCCATGTGTGAACCTCAATGCACAGCCACCTCCCCAGTCCCTTGCTGCACAGGGTCTGGCAGGGTGGGGGCTGCTTTCTTGTGTGATGTGGGCATGAATTCATATACAAAAAGAGCCTACAGGAATATTTTTTATGTACCCATATCATTGGGTTGTCTTTCTGCGTATCTGAGGTGGAGAGGTCATGAATCCCAGGGAAGCCATGAGCAGGGTCTTTCCCTAGAACTGGGTATGGGAGGTAGAAAATGTAGCCTTTCTGGTGGGAAAAGACCAAAGCTTTTGGTTGCTTCTGTCACTTTTCCAGGGTGAAATAATTTGCCAGATGTCTGATATCTACACTGATGCTGTTCTGAGCACAAAATGTCACCCATCATTAGAAATCTCTTGTCTTGTGATACATGATAGCACTCAAACCACTGATGATGAGTGTCTTGGCCTTATAGTAGGTCTGTGAGCAAGAGCCCAGGTAACATCAGCTGTCCAAATCTGTGACTTGCATTTACTAAGTCTTTACTTCCACTGCTCATCATCTGAATGGAAAGTTCATTTTCAGAAAAGCTTTGTGAAATGGTAAAGACTTGCAATGGAAAAACAGGAAGAGGGTTAGAACCTCTTCAGGTGTAAAAGGGTGAATAATAGCTGCTTATCTTGTTGGAGATCAAACCAAATTCTTGTCTCTGTTCCTCTGAGTGGCAATGTGTTAGTCATGAAAAGGTTACCTTGTCAGCTGTAGACCTCCTAGACACTGATGTGGAGGCTGACATGTGCTTGTTGGTTGACATGTATAAGTTCACAGGCTGAGGACGAGCATATCCAACTGCAAACCATGTCAAAACACTCCAAGTGATCAAATACCGACAGCACTTTCGGTGAAGAACAGCAGATTCCCACCGCCTCGGGCCCTCTGAGCTGCTGCTTTAGAGAGGAGATCAGATTTCTCCTCTGATGACCCTGAGAACAGGCGGCTCATTCAGAGGGATGCTTGGTGGATTGAATCATGGTCTCGGGGCAAAGTAAATTTGTGGTAGGAGGCAGTCAGACCCTGTGGCACAGAGACAGGGAGTTGGTGGTGAACCCCAGCAAGAAGTGCCCTAGGATTCTTATCAACCTGGTGGCTTCAAGTGGGGTAAAGAACTAATGATCCTTTTGACTAACCTTATTGAGGACTCTTAGAGACCCCAGACAGGATTAGTGTTCTGGAGAGCTGAGCTTTGGTGTTCTGAAACTGGCTTGCCCCCAGCAGCTCTGGCTCTCCTCTTGCCTCGGTTCCTTGTGGAACGGGTGCAAGAATATCTGCTTTGGAGAGGAGAGGCTGTGATGGGAGGTATCCATGGAGCCTCGGGCTTCTCTGTGCTTTCCCAAGAGTATCGGCGAAGAAACAAGTCTGTGCTCAACCCAAGCTCAAAATAATGTGTGAGTATGTAGGGCCCTGAGGCTGCACTCAGAAAGTGAGGAGGAGATGGGAAACAGTGAGCAACCACCCCTTCACTGTACGAGGCAGGGATCGTATGGAAAATATAGCATGAGATCATGGAACTGGAGTTGTAGCGCAATGCCTGTGCCTTGGATGGTTGATTATGTTGTCCTGACAACTCTGAACTGGTGTCCCAGGGTTGGAGGGTTTGGCTCTGCAGCTGAGTGCATGTAGGTATTTGGGAAGTAACTGGAGAGCCCCTGAGGAGTTTGGGAAGAGGAGACTGGTGAAACTCTTCCAAAAGGATTAACTGGAGCCTGCCAGAAGCTATAACCGACTGTTGGCTGCTCTATGTCCTCCTGGAGTGGGTGGAGGGGTGCAAAGGAGCAGTGACATCCTAGCACTGCCAGTAGAAGACCTGGGGGCCTGGGGCCTGTGAAGCCTTATCCCATGGGCCAAAGACTCCCATTGCCAGGAGTTCTTCCAACAAAGGCTGGGGTGGGAGAGCTGGAGACACTAAGAAGCTCAGAGAGGACACAGTGGTTAAAAGACAGTGGCAAATGTGGCAGAGCAGCTCATCTGAAAAAGAGGATGTTAGATGCAGGTGGGACCAGGATGGCTGGGAGGATGGGGCTGTCACTTCCCTGTTAGGACAAAAGGAGCAGCCCCGACATGGGTGACCAGGAGGCACAAAGAGACACAGTGACCACCTGAAAGCCTGTTTTGATCCTCAAAGTTAAGGTATGAGAAATGGGGCCAATTCTCAGCACTGGCCAGCTGAGCATGGCCAGGCAGGGAAGGGGAACAGCGTGACTGGTGTTTGACCAGTGGCTTTTCTGCATCAAGCTGGGTTACCTGGGAGCATGAGATGGGGAGGGGATGCTGAATCCAGATAAAAGTATCAGTGAGTTGGACCCATGATGAAGCACGAAGGCAGATGCTATCATCGAAGGGCATTGCTTTGTATTCTGCTTTGACCCAGAAATGGTTGTACAAACTGAGCTGCTTTGCCTCTTTCCTGGCCTTTACAGTTCCCATCAATTAGAGTCTAATCACTTGCTTCAGAAAGCTTTTAAGTGCAAGCAAGCTTATTCAAGATGATGAAATTGCCTTCTAATTGATTATTCCTGCAGTTTAACAGCTGTTTCCCTGACTTGCTTATGCTTTCCTTTTCTTGAAATAAAAATCTGCTGTGGATGTGACCAGCTCCCCTCCAGCCAGGAGCTCGTGAGGAGCTAACAAATGTTTGTGGCAGCACTGGCTTTTGCAAAGCGCCTGGTGGAGAGTGTATTAACCAGGACTGGAGCTGGTGGGAAAGAGCTTCCCCAAGAAACACAAATAAGCAGAGGAGATGCTACATTTTCAGCCCTCCCCATGATGGCCTCAAAGCTGTGGTGTGCTGGGGGGAGGAAGAAGAGTCCTGTTTCATCCCACAGCCCTGGGCCACCCGAGCTTAGGTACTGCATGACTGTGTGCACCCGGGCAGCCCCTCCCGATAACATCGGGGTGAATACAGTAGGTGCTTTGTGGCTGGGGGGGGATCTGGTTACTTGGGAGCAACTTTCCTTCTGGGGAAGACGATGACAATGTGCCGGGGGAAAACAGGGCTTGGGGGAAAACCAAAAAGACAGTGTCAGCTTGTGAATTCCTCTGGGATTGTTTCATTGCTTCCTAAGGAAGAAGTCACTGGGCTCCCTGCATGCAGGGTCTGTGTAGTGGATTACCTGGTCTGCAGTCTACCTGCTTTTGCTGATATCCTTAATGTTGTGTTGAGTTTGCTGTGCTATACCACAGTGTCATGTTGTCCCCTCCAGCCCCCAGACAAATACTCCCCTTTTAGCTGTTATTACAGGTCCTGCTCTGCATTTCCAGCAATGTTGGTGGTGGTTCTTTTCTTCCCAGTAAATGTTTCTACCTTGCTTTTTTTTCTTGGACATGGCTCATGGAATTGTCTGGCTTGTCACCTCCTTGCCAAGATAATTTTTAGGGCTTTTGTCTAATTTCTGCCAATTTTGACAAGTTAAAAAAAAAGGTTTCTGTGGGCCTTGCATAAAGGGATGCTGAAGAGGTCTATAAGTCTGTTTACTACTTCTCTTCCTTTCCGTCGGGGAGACTGTAATGTGAACACAGCCCTTGCTGGACTTCAGGAATTGCATTGGTGAGCATTGCTCCCCATGTTGCACCTACAGGTGAGGTGTGAGGCAGGGGTCACAGTTGTACACTACACAAAACCATGGAAGATCAGGCTTCCCAGTAGCTGGACTGCTCCTGAGTCCTTCTGGCCCAGGTTTCTCTACCTGAGAAACCCCATGACTTTTGCTTAGCTGAGATGAGATCTGTGAGTATACATGATGTACTGGGGTGGTGGCAGAGATGAATTACTGCTACTGTCTCATTCCTTCCCTCTGTTGGGAGACCTAGACAAAATGGGTCAGGCATATGCTGCTATTCATCAGCCACTGATCCAGGTGGCTGGGGTCTTGGCAGGGTCACAAGAGAAAGTTCTTTACTCTTCTTTCTAGCTAAAGGTCTTGCTCTCCATTCCTCTTTTGGCAGCAAGCTCTAATGAATGTGAGGCTGAAACACTCCTCTGGAGGCTCTCACTGTGAGTTTAAACAGTGTGCAAGCTTCTGTCTTTGTAGATGTCTGGAGTTTCCCTAATGATAACTGTGTTCCTGGTGGGGCTTTCTGCTGCATAGGATGCCTCAGTGAGGAAGCAAGACCGTTGGCTAAAAGGCAAAAGGCTTGGGAAGTTCATTGGAAATAGAGCGGTAAAATAGAGAGATGGTGATGAAACTTTGCCATCTGCTCCAGAGCGAACTGACTATGGGGTATAGCCAGAGAGGTGCCAAACCACACAAACTTGTTCCTGCAATGTGTCTGCTGTCCCACTGGTGTGGAAACCCACTGGATTGTGACATCTCAGCTGCTGTTCCCTAATAAAACCTACAGTGCAGTTGGAAGCCTCACCTTTATGTTGGAGAGCGGTGGGAAGCTGTCCTACAGTGCTGGGCAGGTTGCACTCCTATTAGTCTGGGCAGTGCTTTTGGTGTGCTGCATACTGGTGTGCCACGCTCATGCTGCTGGCTGTCCTGGGAGAGACCTGCCAAGCTGCTTTTCCCAGGAGGGTGCACCTGGTTGTCCTGTCTGTTAACATCTATGGATTGGAGGACACAGAATACCGCTCTTGACACACCACCTGCATGACGCAGCCCAGACTGAGGGCTCTGTGATAACCCGCCGATAAAACCATCCTCGAAACTGCAGTGATGCACAGACTGGGCAAACTTCCCTGGTAGGGCGGATGGATCCAGTTTCAGCACTAATGGGTTTTCCAGGATTTGCAGATGTGAATTATTTGCATTCTTGACTCCAAGGTGAGCACAGGTGCATCTGATGGTCCCTGTGAGCACCCCTCCGGCGTGCTGTCCCCCACCTCCTGTGGCATGGGCGGCTGGGCGAGCGCACAGAGACGCTATTGTGCATGGCTGCCTGTGCACCAGCTGCCTGTGGGACAGCCCATCGAGTGCTCAGGGTGTTGCTCTGTGCTGTCTGGGTGACAGTGATTTCTAATGTTTCTTTTTTTTTTTTTTTTTTTCCCCTCCAGGAGAGAAGCCGTTTACAGAGTCAAACCCTGAGCTGGCCCTTGGGCTTTTGGTCAGGGGTCCAAGGAAAACAGCCTTTGCTTTAAACCACCCTCCTTGCATTTGCTCTGCTTAAACTCTAGGACTATTTAACACGCTTCAACTTCTTATAAAGTTTCTGTCAAGATGGATTAGCAGCACGCTGACAGATTGCTATTACAGCCCCAGTGAACTTTTAATACCTGCCAGTAAGTTCTGAGAGTCCCTTAAATCCTCCTGTGGATGCTTGGCTTGGGGAGCAAAAGCTGCTGCTTACACGGCTGGTATTCAGGGTACCTCTGCCTCTCTCCGAGCTGTCAGCATTAAGAAAATGACCTCTAGGGATTTCTGACATTTTGTTTCCCAAGGCCTCAAACCGGCTTCCTTGATGCGAATTGCATGCTCTCTCCCCATGGGGTGAGGTGCTGGCGAGAGGAGGCTTGGGGCTGGAGGTCCTCCAGCAGGCTTTGGGCAAAGGAGAGGCAGCAGCACATCTCATCTCCTGCCAGGGGAGAGCTGTTGGGGTGTGAAGCCAGGGTGATTTTTGGGGAGACCTTCAGGGGTTGCTGCCTGTGCAGTCTGATGGCTAGGATCAGAGCATCGCTCACATGAGGCAAGCTGTTAGCTGCCCTTCAAGCAGGCTTGGTTTGATCTAGAGAAGTCATGGCCTGCGGTCTGTGCACCCTGAGTAAGAGTCAGCAGTCTGGTGGGTCTGGAGTGTGTGTGATTTTTCTTCCTTATACTGAATTTTACATCTTTCTATTTGAATTTTGATGCACCTTGTCCTACTACTGTCACCAAAACTGAAATAACACAAGCGTAGACATGACCCAAGAAATAGCCACCAAATGTGGTGAAGTGGCTGCCATGTGAAGGGAGTGGTGCATGGCAGAAGTCTGGGTCAAGCTGATGACAGCTCCTGGTGGGTGCTGCTTCCTTATCCCCATGGTGAAATGGAAATAGTCTGGGGAGGAGCACAGCAAAGGTAGGGAAGAGAAAAGGGTTTAATCTGGCAAGAACAGCACGCAGCAGTGGCAGAGCAAAAAGGAAACACTGGTGTCCTAACTTTCTCTCTACCCCAGCAGTGGGTATGCTGATGTGGGTAACTGCATGGTGTTGCAACTTCAACAGCTTCTCTCTAGGATCCCTGGGCCCTGCTGCATACCAGCATACATCTCACTCCCCTTTCCTCCTGCAGATTTCTTTTCATCTTCTAAATTCCCAGCTTCTGGAAGCATGGTATCTGCAGGAAGATATTTGCTACGCTGGGTAGCTTCCAGCTGTGGAAAAAAGCTTGAAACTGCCTTTGATGAACTTGCTAAACTCAGAAAGCAGAAGTCACCTAGTACTTAATTGAGGGCACGTGAGGTTTTTTGCATGCTTAGGAGAAAAACTGAAAATGGCTTTTGGCCAGGGCCTCTCTGACTCTATCTGGATATGTTCTGCTCTTTAGGTTTCACTTACTGGGATGCACGTTCTCCCAGTAGGCAACTTGCATCCAGAGCCTTATTAGCCTTTTGAAATGCCATTTTTCTCTTGTGCAGCATTGGACAAGTTTGTATAGCTTGGCAGAGGTACAGTTGTTCAACAAGAGGTTGCAGCTGAGCAAGATGTCTTGTCTTGGCATGGCCAGCACATCATGGCTGATATTTTGGCCTCCTGCCTGCAGGATGTGCCTCAAGGCACCCAGCAAGAGCTGTGGAGCTGGATGCTGTGTACCTTGCTGCCTTGAATATGCCAAGGTAGCGTTTGATATGGTTCAAGGGGGAGGTTTACAGTTCCCCTAGAAACTCTGGCCAAAACTGGGCCTCTGCTTGTGGCTGGAGCCATGACACAGAGGTCCCCATAGCAAATGTATGGTGAATGCAGATACAGAGGGGAGCCCCTTGTCAACTGAGGAGGATTTGGGTTCTGGAGAAGCCAGGATAGGCCCAGATTTGCTGCTGCTTGTAGAGAGCTTGAGAATGGTGGTGAAGGAGAGAAACCTTGGCTTCATGGTGGCTGTCCCAGCCCTGCCCTCCTTGAACTGGGTTAACTTGGGCATCTGCTTTTTAAACATCTTTGATATTTTATTTTTTTTTTGTATTACACGGCAAAATAGATTTTGGAAAGCTGGGCTATTATCCCTCCAATAGCAAAATCCAAACCTAGAGGAGAGAAAGGGGTGAGGGGAGGGAGGGAGCACAAGAAGGGGGCCTTTGAAGTGAGCTGCCCAAATGAAACGTGTGACATCAGAGAGATGGCAGATAGCTGGCAGAACAAGGCTGCCTTTGAGCCCGCCTCAGGCCTGGCCAGCATGCACTTTACACCCCACCTCCTGAAGTCAGAGATGAAAGATGCCCCAGGCAGCCTGCCTGACCCCATTGCCTCTGCTATCTCCACTTGATTGCACAGTGTTTTGCTCCAAACAATTCTTCACTGTCTGGGCCGCACAGGTGAATCTCCCGGCTTGGCTCACGAGCAGGGATGCCGCGCATAGCAGGGCTGCTTTGTTGCAGTCGCTCACCTGCTTGTGGGGTGGTTTTCTTAGGATGGACATTGTTTAACAGCAGGGTACAGAGGAAGGGTGGAGAAGAAAGGATGGGGCTAGGACTGGGCAGCTTGGGGACAGGAAAAGTTCTGGGGGGATACGGAGTCAGGGAGCGTCCTTGGCCAGTAGATTGATGAGCCCAGCAGCTTATGTTGGATGCTTCAAGAAGGGATTCAGGCTGCATTTGAAAGTAATCTGCTTCTCCATTTGTTACTGGATTCAACCTGCTTGTGTATGTAAAGCACCTGGGGTCCTTGCTTTCAGAGGGAGGACATCTACATTCATGTCTGCATTAAGAAGAAAATAGACTTTTGAGAGTCTGTTCTGCCTCAAAACAGGTATATGAAGGATTTGCGTAGAAAATAAAGTGTGGGAAATAGCTGCAAATAAGGCACACACTTGACATACAATTAGAGGGCAATTAGGCTTGGAGAAATTGACAGGCATATGGGAAATTAGGAGCTGGGGGGTCACATGTTTGGTGTTGGGGCTGTCCTAACAAGTCTCTATAGTGGGCTCATGGAAAGAAGGAACAGTAGGAAAAATCAGGGGGCTGATCACCATCAATCCCTGGTTAGGTCAAGATAGAAAAGGATTTAGCGCTAGAACCAGCCTTTAGAAGATCAACAGCCAGTGAAACTCAAGTTCTACATGTGCTCAAGTAAGCACATGTAGGTGAGGATCAAGTAAGTTCTGAGTGTTCAAGTAGCACCACAGATGTGTCCATGTGACCTTCTCAGTGGGTCCTCCCTGAGCAAATGCCGTCAGAGCAGTAGTTCCTAGATTCATGTGAGTGGAGCAGCTTTCAGAATCCTGAAGGGCATTTGAATAGTTGAGCTCCCATACAAAGATCTGAGCACCCTTTTGACCTTTACTGAAAAGATCAGAGCCAAGTTTTCCCTTGCATTCAGTGACTTGTAAGGACTGAATGCCCTAAAATCAATGTTACTAGTGGGAACATGAAAATTAATTGTGTCAGTCTGTCACTCATCTTGCCCTATTACATTCAGTGATTAGAACTTGGCCTCAAATACATGAACAAAGTGTCCTCTGTGACAGGTAATGGCTGCACAGGAGATGGCAGTGAACAACTTAAAGTGGTCAAAACCAGAGAACAAAAGTTTGGGTCCAGCACTTTGGGGTTTTGATTTTATGGGTTTTTTTAAGTCTGCTGCAATGCTTTTCTTGCTTGAGTCTGTTCAAGTCAGTATAACATCTTGAAAACAAAAGATGAAATACAGGCTTGCAGAACTCTCAGCTGCAAAGGAAGCAAAGTCTTCAGGACACATTTCCTTACTGTCTCCGCTGATGGGGAGCGAATAACTTGCAGAAATTTGCTTAGTAAGAACTTGTGGAATGGTGAAGTTAGTAAAAAGTAAAATAACAGGATATTATCAGTAGGGGAAAGTATACAGAGAAGCTATGCATTCTGTTTGAGAGCTGTCTTGGAGCAGTGCTAAGGAATAAGGCACCAGGTTGATTAGTCATCTGCAAGTAGACCCTGGAGCCAAGGAAAATGACTTGCAGGACTGTATAGCATTATGTAGTGACAACCCTGAAACTGTTTAGAGCCAGGATGTTTGAAGGTGTGAGCAACACCAGTGCTTTGGGCATTTTTGCACCTCCAGCTACTGTATCACCCTACCCGAATCTGGCCTCAGGAAGCAAATGGTGTTCATGGTGACCTCTGTCTCATCCTCTTACTCAGCTTAGGGGCTGGGTGAAACAGTCAGGCTGCAGTCATGGTTGTGAAATACAGCTGAGGTTCGTGATGGCTGGAGGGTACGTATAATTGAGTTAACTTCAGGAGAGCCTAGCTGCATAGTAGTAAGCAGGTACAGCAGCACAGAGCTCACGTTTGGGTTGAAATTATTTAACTTGGCTATGGTTTTAAGTTCAATTCATGTCAAGCTTAACTTTAGAGTAAAATAGCTAGTATGCAGGAATTGCAGTTTTGCTGTGTCACAACATGCTTGAACTTCATGCAAGCTCCTGGGCTTGGTAGCACAATCATGCTGTACCTCAGTTTACCACTCATCAGTTTTCCAAGAGACACCTTGTCAGATCAACCAGGACAAGATCTCAAGGTGCATAAATCTTGTAGGATCTGAGTGTGCTGGACACCTATATAGCTTTGTGGTTCCATATCTGGTTTCCTTCCTCTGTAAAATGTGGAGAAGAGTGTTTTCCTCTGGTGACAATTACTCCCTTGGTGTAAGGCAGTCCATCAAAGGGCAGAAGCATTTGTCCCCTGCAGCTGAGCCTTTTGAAGTCTGTGGTACTAATACTAAACATCTCTGGGATTTCCTGCTTCACCAATATTTGTGTTCATCAAAAACCTTTGGGAGGGGCTTCATGCCCAGGCATGAAGCTAGCACTTAATCTGTAGCTGGTGGGGAAGGGACAAAGGGTGTAGATCAGGAGCTCTGCCCATGTCATAGAAGAGTGAATAGTGTGGGTAGAATTTTTAAAGGGGATGCCAGTGGGGAAGAAGGGGAGAAATGATAGAGCTTGCACCGGGGGCCTCCTACCTGGGAAGAGTAGAGTCCACCCTGCCTTGCATCAGCCTGTACTGAGTATTCTCCAGTGATCCAAGACTGCCATGCTCTCCTGGAGCTGCCACCGGAGAGTTTCCCCAAGCATTTTCTTTGTGCTCCCTTCCTCATTGTAGCAGAAAAAAAGGAGACAGGGAGCAAAATCTACTTCCCTGGCAAGGAAGATTGAACTGCAGAGCTGAGGGGTTCTGCTCTCTGCTCATTTCCTGTGGCTGGGGGGTCCAGGAGGATGTTTCCACATCTTCATTGAGGTCTGGCTTTGGGAAATGACCAGGGGTTTTCAGCACTGGTGAAGGCCCTGGTGCTCACCTGCCCAGTGGCCCTGGGCTTCTCCAGTATCTCTGTGCACCTTTGCGATGAGGATGGGGCTGCAGCTGTACATCCCCATGGGACCTCCATCTCGGAGGTGGCTGTGGCAGCTCAGTACCCACGTGTCCCTTTCCTCCCTCTCCTTCATTAAGGCACTGATCTCTTCCCAATAACAAGGGGGCTTCTGTTCGACAAAACCTGCCAATTAGTCATTCTGGCTGGGTATAAACGTGGCACTTGAACAGCTGAGGGGACGGCGGGCAGTCCTGCCCCTTCTCGTGGAGTTGCCAAGCTTGCCATTAACACAATGTGACAACTAATCTCTCTATAGCATCTGACTGAGCAATTTTAATTAATAGCTCTGTACGCTTGCACACACACCCCTACCCCCTCTGCTTTGTGCAGGTACCGCATGCCTTTAAAGCTCCTTCCTTTGCATCGCAGCCTGAGTTGACAAAAGGAGTTTAAAAAAAAAAATCTGTTTTGCCCCAGTTAGTGTGGAAATGTTGCTTGTTTGGGGCTCTGGCCCTTAGGCTGAGCCAGGGCTCACTGCCCTCCATTCCCTCTCCTCTTGTGGGGTTGAGAACCTCAATAAATGTTGTGGCTCTCGGGAAGAGGTGTTTTCTCAGCTCTGCTGGTGGTTGGGGCATCCCTGTGGGAGGTGAGGGGCTGGCAGGACTGAGTTTTCTTCACAGGCTGGATGTGTGGGAATTGGAAGGCACCAGGGGGCATTTGTGCTTCTCCTCCAAAAACAGCTACCTGGCTTTATCCAGGTATATGTTAACATCAGGGAAAAAAAAAAAATCTGATTTCTGTGGGTAGGTTCTACCCTGACTTGAACAGCCACAGCTCGGCAGATGGCTGCTGGTAGGGCTGGTGCTGTTTTGGTGTGCAGGTATCGCAGTTTGCTTTAGGGCAACTGGGAGGGCTCATCCGTGGTGAAGCTTGTATGTTGTTTTAGGCAAATGTTAGCTTGAGGATGCCTGTTTTAGGCCACTGCTCTGAGCACCCACATCAATGTGGTTGCAGCACGAGCAGAGCTAACCTTCTGCGTGGCTGGGAGGGATGCAGTAGCCAAGGGAAGTTGTGCTGGGCTGTGTGGGTCACTGCTGCGGGAGCAGCACGCAAATCCTCCATGGAGAGAAATAAATTGTTATGATTAGGAAGAGTGCTGGATGCTTCTGGTAAGGACTGTGGCAGAAAAAGTTGGGCATAGGAGAAGGTGGGAGGGCCAGCAGAGTGAAGGGGGGTGGAGGGGTGCTCCCTGTCCTTCCATTGACACCTTAATTCAATATTTTGGTGCTTCTGATCCTGGTCGTCCTGGGTAGCCAAAGCCAAACATAGTATTGGTGTGGCTGGATATCCTGAGCATGGTAAAATTGCTCAGGCTTTGGGCACTTAGATAAGAGGAATGCATGAGAGTATCTCTTCCCATAGTGAGCTGGTTTCACCATTGCCCTGCAGCAGCTCCCTCCACCCAGGGTCTCCTCAATGCTCTTCCTTCAGTTCACTGGGACAAGTCCTTAACAACCGTGAAGAAGCACTATGGGGTGCTTAGGCTTGAGCAGAGCATCCCTGCTTTCTGCAGGTTCTTGTTGCCATGGCATGTGCGTCTGGAGGGTCTTACACTCACCTTGGCAGAATGGCTGCCATGGTATTAGGAGCCCCTTGCCTTGTAGGAAGAGCGGAACAGACACCACCACAACTAGTGATGTTTAAGCAAATTGATAGTTAGATAATAAATGGGGGACCCCTTGCCCTCAAGAGAGGGCTATACTGTTGGTTAACACATCTCTGGCTGGGAATATCCATCCAGCCTGGAAGTGTCACTTATTATGGACAAATGCAGAGCCTTGTATTTTGTTTTGTTATTGTGGAAAGCAAAGGCTTATGTACCCATGAGATGTATCTCTCACCCCAGAAAGATGGGAGTTGTGCAGAACACTGGTGTGGTGTGCAGGAGCTTCTTTGCTGGAGATGGGATTTGGGAGGAAATGACCGACTGGCCTCATAGCCCTTTCTCTCTGCATAAGTGTGTCCTTTCTGGCTTGGTCCTTGGTGGTGATTCCTCACTTGGGCTCCTGTTTCTTTTGGTCCCTCTCCTGCCTCTGATGCTGTGCAGGCTGTATCCTAGGCCTTTGGCTGTTGTTGCTGGAGGATATATCTCCCTTCCTCTGGCAGGGAACACACCGTGTATGGGAAAGGGTTTGGACTGCCCAACACCATGCTCAGTCCCTAAGGTGACTGGCACTGCACATCCTGAGCACCCAAAACACAGCAGCGCACTGTCTTGCAGTGGCACGTCCCCTTGTCCTAGGGCATGGGCCTGGCTGCCTTATGCTGGGTAAAGCTGCCCGGGGCACTTTGAGCATCTTGGCCCTGCAAGAACCATCGAGCACAGACATGTGAGAGCTCTTCTGCTTCCAGCTTGCCCTCCCAGCAGAGGGATCATATGCGGGGATGCAGTGGAGTCGACTCAGTCAGGCAGCTGGCAAGAACAGCCACCCGTCTGCAACCTGGGAAACACTACGTAGACCAGCCATGCCCTCACCCAGCTCCTGGAAGAGCATCTCCGTCCTGCAGCAGACACCAAGGGGATGTGGCAGGAAGTGCTGCAGAAGCTGATGCTTCCCATTTCTCCCCAAACTCTCCCCCCCTTTCATCCCCCTCAACCCCAGGATTGCGGTGGCAGGTGGACACGGGACCTGCCCCATCTGCCTGCATGGCAGCGCAGCGGGGAGCTAATGAGAAGCAAGGTGAGAGGCAGGAGACAGGCTGACAACTTACTGGCTCCACAAGCTGCTGGTGGCATGCAGGCAGCAGAAGGACGGCATCTGCCCCCCCTCCCCGTCCCCAGCATCTACAGCCTCATAATGAGGTTATTACTGGCCTGCTGCTTGATGGCCAGCACCAGCATCTCTCGCCTCTTCATTCTCCCAATTCCCACTTGTGGCTACAGGAGCAGTGAGTCAGGAAGGGATCACCCTACCCTTGTGCTTGGGTTTGGCCCAGGGCTTCTGTGGGAGGGTAGTATGATTTTGACCTTCCTCGCCGGGGAGACAGTACTTCCATGCTCACTGCCTGTCTGTCCCTTTTTATTATCTCTTGAAGGTTCCTGGCCCATTGCAGCCTGGCTTGACAGGGGGAGAAATCTCAAAGATAATTAAGTTCCTACAAGCTTTGTGAAAGCGGGCAGGCAAAGGAGAGGGATGTGATGAGGGCTTCTGCAGTGGGGAGGGCCCCTGACAGGGAGCCTGAGCCAGGGAACGGCGGCTGCCTTGCTTACAGAGCTCATGGGAAACCCTTCCTGAGATTTAACTCGGGAAATTGTAGAATGATGCTTAATTGGGGGTTTTCTCACTTTGAGTCTGCTGGAGGAAGGATGGGATTTCACAAGGTATGAGATCCCAGTTCATCAGATGAAAGAGCTTGCACGGGGATGATGAAGGAACTCACATGGGGATAATGAAAGCAGGGATTGTCCCACCAGCAAAGCACCGGCTAAAAAGCTCCAAACACTTTTCATTGTCCCACCTCATCTAACAGCACCTGCAAGTGGCTTTGCTTGAGCCAATCACACCCAGCATGCTGTTAACATTTGTATTAATCATTTGTATTAATCATTCAGCAAGAGAAACCAGTGCATTACCAAGCTCTGACATCCAAAGGTTTGCAAACCGGGCTGTGGAATGACTGCCACTCACCTTGCTCTGCTCCCCTCCTGCCTTGGGGTAAGGGACCCACTGGGAGGGACACGTAGGTGTCACTGTTCACTGTCCCTGACCCCAGAGCCGACCCTGGGAACCCACTTCCAGGCACCTACGTAGTGCCATGGCAGGAGCTCTCTATGGTTGGGGTGCCGGGCAGGGACCAGCTGGTTTTTTCGCCTCTTGGAGCAGCTGGTGTGGATGTCGCAGCCGATTACATCGAGGAAGGAGGTGAGCGGGAAAGCAGTGACACCTTGCTTTTGGCACCCTGCTGTCAAGGGGCAGATGTGGAGGCCGACACATGTTCACTGCCGCCATGCTGCTAATTAATCACCTCCACCACAGGGCCATGATGGCACCCTGCCCCATGCAAGGTGTGCAGTGGCCCTGCCAGGGTGGCAATGGGCCTTTGTCCCTGTGGTGTCCTTTGAGCCACATAGTACCATCCGTGGGATGGTGGGTGGGTGACTCCACCAGCATGTTTCAAGGCTGTTGGGTTTTGGCTTCTGTGAAAAAAGAGGTTGGAAAGGTGGGGTGCTTTGTTGTCACCCCTTGCAGAGATATCACTGCCCTATAAATCAATGAGATCCCTCCCAGCACTACCCCAGCTTGGGCACCCTGAGTCTTGGACACCTCACCTGTGACCTGGGAGACAAGGAGATGCGTGGTCCCTGTGTTTGCAGCTGGAAGAGGTTCAGGCAGACATGAGAAGGGATCCCCTTCTCCTTGGGAAGACCTGGAACTTCTCAATAATACAGAAAGCAGACCCTATTTTGCAGAAAATGTTAGCAAAAATGGGATTTTGGATATATTTTCCTGTTTGCTCTGGCACTTGTGGTAGAAGCCAGGCATTGTTGCTCCAGCTTTTGGCTCACCAAAGAGGCACAGGAATATCAAGTACCCACCCAGACCACTTTTTTCCAATTTCCCTGCTAGCCAGCTGAAAAAATATCCCAAATGGAGTGTGCCACAATTTTGCTGAAACCTGATTTTTTGCTGGGAATGTCTCACTGAAATTCCTGGCAATTTTGCTCCAGTCAAGAGCATCTCATGGGGAGGTCAGCCATGCCAACCCCCTTTTGCCTGCCCAGCCTGTCCCCAGGCTCCCGAGGAGGGACAACGGTGCTGGGGAGGGGGCAAGACAATGCTTCCTATCTGTTTGCTCCAGCTTTCCACCGAGTCAAACAAATAGATTTTGCAGCAAATCCTGGTGGTGCTCTGGCTTTGGGGACAGAGGACGAGGATGCAGCAATCACCTTCGAGGATGCTCCGATGACACGTCTCAATCCATCCCCAAAGCGCCGCAATGCCAGGGCAGCCCCGGTGTCCCCAGGGGATGGGGACCCCTCAATTGACCTGGGACCTCTGCCAGGCTGCCCGGCTCCTCTCTGCGAGCAGAAGCCTCCACCTCGTGGCTGAGCGCCGAACGACAGACGGGCTGCGGGACAGGAGGTGGACTGGGGACGTGCCCTCCCCTCGGGGCCTGCGGCAGGAGCCCCATTGACCCGCACCCCTTTTCTTCATCGCTGACCTTATATTTAGCTTTCTCTCACTGCAAATTCGTCGAGCCCAGCTATCCTCCCGCCCTGTTGAACTTGTTATTTTTATTTATCGCTCTCTATCTCTTCTGTGCATGTATTACTTTGGCAGTCATAACTTTTCCAGGTTACAGAGGCTTTTTTCTTTTCCCTCTGGTTTTTATTTCTGAAGCTGAAGTCAAGGCAAGCGAGGAGGTAGTGGGGTAAAATTAGGCAGTGGTGCATCCCCACTCCTCTGCCTGCTCCCTGGGGTATGTGGTCCCTGGCAGAGCGACAAGGAGAGAGCGGACCTCCACCAGCTCAAAGCAACTTGTCCCTCTGTGAGGTTCCCATCCCCTCAGGTTCTGCTGGCCCTTGCTGGGGCCATCAGGAATGAGCTTATGCTTGACAAGGATTTGCACATCACTTGTAGCAGTCAGGTCTCACAACATTTCACGGAATCACAGAATTTCAGAGTTGGAAGGGACCTCTAAAGATCATCTAGTTCAACTACCCTGATAAAGCAGGATTGCCTAGAGGACATTATTCAGGACTGCATCCGGGGGGGGGGTCTTGAAGGTCTCCAGAGAAGGGGACTCCACAACCTCCCTGGAAAGCTCTGTCACCCTCCCTGGAAAGAAGTTTTTCCTTGTATTTGAATGGAACTTCCTATGTTCCAGCTTGTGCCCATTGCCCCTCATCTTGTCAGTGGGAACCACTGAAAAGAGTCTGGCTCCATCTTCCTTCCACCTATCCTTTAGGTACCTGTAAACATAGATAAGGTCTCCCCTCAGCTTTCTCTTCTCCAGGCTAAAGAGCCCCAGCTCTTTGAGCCTTTCCTGCTCTCTAATTCCTTAAATGTGAACATGAGCAGGGTGTGGGATGCTAACTGGGTTAGCATCAGAGTGAGCCCAGGCTGAGGCAGGCCTGTGTGCCTCAGTTTCCCTGTTTCACATGACCTGTTCTCTGTTTGCTTCTCCCCCAGCTTATTTTATCCCCTTTAATTAATACAGGGGCTAGCTCTGCCTTGCAGTATCTAGCAGGTTTTTCACCTAAAATCCTCAGCTCATATAATTAATGAACTCTCTAGGTTTGGGTTTTTATCCAGCAATGGAGCAGTTTTTATAGGGCAGCTCATTCCTTACTTGGCCACCTGTGCTGCATGACCCTCTCAGGGATGACTCGTGCTGACCTTGGGCAGCCTCAGTGTCTCTCAGGAGGGGTCACACCAAACAGGAGTGTCTGTCCAACCACACTTGCAGGGGAAGGATACTGTGATGCTACCCACTTTCTAGTCCAATTCTCCCCTGTGATGGATTTTTGCATGGGCTGGCTCCAGATTTGGCAAACCCAGTTAGGTAGGGGACACACACATGGCCTTGTGGATACCCACAGGCAGAGGAGCCTGTGCTAACTTCAGCAGTTACCTTCTGCTTTCCCTCTTCTTTTAAGCTGGATACAGAAAATCAGGAGAGGTAACTCAGGACTTACAGTGCTCTCACAGAGAAGCAGCTTCTCCTGGTTCTCACTTCCCCCATCTGTTATCACTGGCGCAGGTACCGCACGTCTGCCCGGGTGCTTCCACGGCATCATTTCATTTAAACAATTCCCAGCCGCAGCTCATCACTTTGCCTGCTGTCATCTGGAGATGGCTGCCCGAGACAGCATTTGGCCGAGAAGTCCGTTTTGCACAGATCAAGGACAAAGTTTGACAAAAAACAATAGAGACAAATGGCAGCAAAAAAAGCTATGCCTGCTGACCAGGGCTGAGCAACAATGCCACCCAGCAGTTAAAACCATAGTCTCCTGAGCGTTTGGGTATTAACCCTTCCTTGTCTGGTGAGGACTATGGGGAGACATGGGGTGACTTGCAGCAAGCCAAGCAGCACGTTGAGATGGGAAATCTCTTGCACATGTCTTTGTGGTCCATGCCCTATCCCAGGGTGGAGATTCCACCAACCATCTCCTCACCACTACTTCAGAGCCTTATCCAGCAGCACCTGCCCCATACCTGGAACTCCTCCTCACCACATCTCCCCAGGTAAGCCTGCAAACCAAAGGCTTCGACTTTTTTATTTTCTTGCTTTTCAAAAATTAAGAGCTTATTTCAGCATCAGGGCAAGATTTTTTTCCCATTTCAGAAATTACACAGGGAATTTCAAGAAAAATGGAAACATTTGCAACATGCCCCAGGACGGAGAATTGGTTGTGAGCAACTTTCACCTGGTGCAGCCTTTGCTTCCTGTCCTTTGGGATAAAAGTCCCAGAAGAAGTGACAAAGACTCATACACTCTGCAGAAAGATTTAGTACTTTCTGGAAAAAATCTGGTTGTTCCCTGAAGTGGGACTGAGAGCTGGGTGTGACGCAGGGTAAAGAAAGTTTCTGCAAATGTCTGTCTCTTAATTAATATTAATACCTCTCCAGCTTTTTATCTCTGCTTTAAATAAAAGGAATCTAGCCATGGCAGAGTTCCCACCACATTAAGAAACTCATGAAAGCAGAGTGATGGATGCTTTGGAAGATGGCTCTCATTAATGTCTAATCCTTCCCATCAGCCCCACTTGTCCCTGACACTTGGAGCTTGTTAACCATTTTTTGCAAGTGTTTTCAGGGACTTCTGAAACTGGGGGGAGATGGCATTGTTTCCTTCCCTTGCATTTGGCTGAGGGAGCAAGGAAGAGCATGAAAAAGTGCTTTCTGGTCTGGATGCAACTAGCTGCTGCTCTTTCTATCTGCCTGCCCCAGGGTTATTTTAAGAGGTCTCTTCCAGGCAGACCCCAAGGCTGAGAGGCCAGAGCTCACTGGAGGTACTGAAAAAAAAATTCTGTTACTTTGTGGGTGATAGACGTAATTAGACAGGCCATGTATACCTTACAATAGTTGTTGCTGGGTGTCAAAGTGCTGTGTTAGGCAGCCAAGGAGTGGGGGTCCAGCTCAGCATCTAGCTGTCGCCTCCTCTTGCTGCTTTGCTGTTGTTAAGGGCAGTCTATCTGGGGACCTTATGGAAAATGCCAGCTCCTGGATTAATGTGAATAAGTAAGGAATTTCACTTTCTTTTTTGAAATAAAAATCACGTTAGTCCTTGTGGCAGCAGAGATGCAAGAGAAAAATACAATAGGTTTTGAGGGTGGAAGGGAGCAATAAACTGGTTTGGTCTCTCATGGGGTTACACATAGAAAATCCAGTGGAAGGGCTTCCTTCTCAATGCTAATTGAGACCTTGTCTCAGTGGCTAGTGACAGCACAGCATTCTCAAGGAGAAAGGCACCCATCCTTCTGCACCCAGCCTTGTTGGGTGTCCTTACAGGGAGTTAGGTCACAGAGCCCTGCCAGACCTTAAGGGACCAATTCGCCCATGCCCCGCACTGCGAAAATGGAGCTCTGATCCTGCTTGTGGTCTTGCAAAAACCCCTGGCTGCTCTGCTGAGGGGATGCCCAAGATGCTAGGGCTGTTAGGAGCAGCTTGCTGAGGTCTTAAACAATATGGAGCCTAACCTAGCCTAACCATGCTGGATAAGCAGGTCCTGGCCACTCTGGAAGAGAAAGGCACCCAAAATCAAAACAATTGTTAGACGTAGACATATACATCTATGTTTGGGCTGAGAGTGATGGACTGAAGTGTTTCTTGCAGCTAAATACTGCCGTAAGACTTTCAAGTAGGTGGATGAGAAGCCCCTTGGAGTAAATTAAGCCCTTGATGTGAAAGTGGTGCAGCTGAGGGCAGACGCTTCTGTCCGCTTTCCACTAGAGGTAGCTGGAGCCACGCACAACCCGCCCAACGGCCCTGGGATTTCCACGTCCCCAGCCCTAAAGCGGCATCGATATAAGTGATTAGCCTGCCATTAAAGGCATATATCCCAACGCAGGAGGTTGTTCGTCCTCAGCTCTCCCTTTCCTGTGTGTCTGCTCTCCCCTGCCTGCATCCCCGCATCCCCCACACCACGAGAGCTGTGGTGGCAAAGGCTGTGTCAGCGCTTTCTTGGTGTAAACTCCGTAGTTTGGGGGCTTTTTAAAAGCCGAGGCAAAAATTCCCTCTGTTGCAGGAATTCATCATGCGGCTTCTCAGCCTTGGGGACAGATGTCTGTAACACTGGAGAAGAGTAAACTGCTTTTAGCTATTTATTCTGCAGAGGAGGAAGAGGATAGAAGTTTGGTGGTTTAAGGCAATTTCTTTTTTCTTATTTTTTTCCTCCTCTTTTGATTTTCTAGCGGGTTTAGGGTGTATATTGCCAGCTGATTCTGTAGTTGCTCTTTACGGAGGGGAGAAGAATAACCACTGGGGTTGGGTGGGTGATGGGGCACTTGGGGGGCAGTCAGCTCTGGCTGCAAGGACTCCTTTGGCTGAAGGGCTCCCAGGGTGCAAATGTGGTGGGGTTTTTTTTGAGGGGAAGGAGTATATATCATGTAGAACAGCTACTCCTGGGGAGTTGCAATAACCTTGCAAAGCGAGGAGGGAAAGAAGGTCAGGAGGAACGGGGATTATCTGCCTTCCCCATTCCCAAAGGGATTTTAGCTCTGACTTTTAATAACAGCCAGGAAAGAGGCAGACTTCATGCTTACCCAGAGGAAAAGGCCCTAATAGCATAAAAGATCATCTGAAAAAAAAACCTTTTTAATCTTGCTTCGCCCTTCCCATTGAGACTGCTGTGCCAGGGACCACAGCCTCTGTCCCAAGCCTGCACTGGAACCTCTGCAGTGGGTGAGGGTCCTGGCTGGCACAGAGGGTGCTTGTGCCACCAGTCTGCCCATGATTTGCTGATGGTGATGGTGTGACTTCCCCAAACAAGGTCACTGGCACAGCTCTGTGCAGTGTAAGGGACTTAGATGTATGATGGAGGGAGAGCCCTTGGGCACCTCTCTGTGACCACCATGTTGCTCAGTCTTTCATGAGCTCAGCACAAAACAAGCAAGGTCTCGTGGAGCTGGAAGTATTGAAGAAGAATAAATTTGGATTGCATAGCTGGGGCCATCTTCAGATCTTCAAAGGTCTCCCAAGCCTGCAGCATGCCACATCAAGAAGGGCTCCTTGTTCTTCCTCGTGTCACTTGAGCTATAGTTTCAGGTCCTTAGCTCTGTCATCCTCTTTGGTCAGGTCTTTTGGCCACTAAGTGTCAGTCTCATTTGGTCTGTCCAACACTAGCAGCCACTTCAGTGCTCCCTAGGTCCATCAGGTAGGAGGAGGCTAAAGAATCGAGAAAAACAAGCATTTCTGAACAGGGGGCTGGCACCTTCTTGTGCTGAAAGATGGTCTCAAAATCATCCTTGGCTTCTTCTCCAGGGGGTTTGCTGAGGGCTGGTGGGCAGTGTTTGGAGGTGGTGGAGTTCTCACCCAGTCTCGTGGGATGAGGACGGGCACACACTGGTGAGCTTTGACAGATGAAGACTGTTAATATTGAACATATAATTATGCTAGCCAAGGCCAGGGAGTCCTTCTGCGGCAATGCATATGGAGGGCATCAATATTAAGGCGAGTTACTAAATGTATCTCAAAGGTGAAGTGAAAGGCATTTTGGAGGTTCAGGGCTGCGTTTCAGGACTCTGCCTTGCTGCAGTCGGTGCCGAGTAAGTTCTTGCTAGCAGGGCAGTGAAGAGAGCTGCTTTCACTGAGCCTCTCAAGATGCCTCTTAGTTTGACAGTTAAAACAGGAGACAGGCATGGCCACCCTGTGCTGCCAAGCTCAGCCTTTCTGAAAACAGGAAATCGGCTTAAAATGCTTATTTTTACAGGCTGTGTGCTGTTAATGAATCAAACTAATTAAAATAAATCCTCCCGGGGTTGGGGCTTTTAGGGTGCTTGGCTTTCTTCTTCCACCAGACAGCTAGAAACCTTGTTGTGGTTGGTTTCTAATTCAAGTTATTCTCCCCCAAGACCTCAGTCCTGGAGCCAGGGCTTTAAAAGGCATTTTGAATTCCATGGGGTGGAGCTGGGGGTCCTAGAAATTGTGCTGGAAGCTCCCAGCTTTCAGGTGGGAACTTTTTTATATTTATGGAGGAAAAGGAATAATTTCTCTCTGTCAAAAATCAATGAAAACTTGAAAAATCTCTACCAGGTTTATTTATTACCTCATCTATTAAAATAGCCACATATCTATTCAAGTAGGGGGAGTGCTGCACTTTATCTTGCCTTTTCCATGAGTCATAGAATACACTGTTTTTTTCAGGGAAAAGATACTGACTGCTGAGTTTCTCACAAGGGGAAACAAGGAGGACACCAAGGGCACGACTTGTGATCTCAACAGCCAAGCAGTCCAGTTGTCCTCCTGCTGCCGCCATCCCACAGCCCTGCAAAAGCCTTGGTAACTGATGCCAGCTTGACAGCCCATTTCCACCCTGCCAATGAGATGAGTCCGGGGTTTTCCCCACTCTTAAACCACGACCCATCTGCTGCTGGTGAGTGCTGGCTGGGTAAAAAAGGCAGAGATTGTACAGGGATCCTGGAGACACCAGCAAGCCTACTTGCACCAGACCTCTCAAGGGACCGATGGGCTGTTTCTGGCAGGTCTGTGCATTTGTGTCTATGTTTCTGTGCAGTGGCATGAAGGAGCCACACACACATGCACATACAATCTCCTCTACCTTTCTTGCTTTGCATTCAGTGAAACTGCTCATATTAAGCATAAGCTCTGAGTTTCTGCTAAGCCAGCCCAGTGCAGGAGCTGATCTAGTTGTGCTGGAAGGGACACATTTTGCTAGTTGAACACCAGATGCCCCAAAATATGTTAATTCAAACCCCAGAACAGAAGCCCCCTCCATTTTTTTTCTCACTTTGTCTCACACTGAATGACAAATTCACAGCCAGACAAGAAATTAAACCTGCTTCCCATGATGGTACCCCTGTGTGTGACTCTACCTAGCACTTAGCTGCACACCTTTGCTGCAGCCTGAGCTTTTTCTCTGTCCCCAGGAGCCCCCACACCAAACTGATATTGCAGATTTGGGGGTACCTGCTGAAAAAAACCTGGCATGGGAGCTGCTATCTACCCAGAAAACTGATGGTGATGTTTACCACTGTGGGGACAAGGAAGAGAAGTCCCCCAGGGCTCTCATTCTGGGACCCACCCTGTGATGCTCCACCAGGGCTCGCCTTTCCATTTCCACGCCTCACCACAAACTGGCAGGACCACCTTGGAGAAGGGAGATCAGCAGATTTACCCACAAATAAACTTTATTTAAAAGTTATCCATAATATTACAAATGCTATTTGCCGAGCTCAATATTATTCATGGTTGTTTCTGCGTGCAGTAAGCACCAGCTTTGCTAGACCTGCAAGGGCCCTGTGGAATTACAGGGAGCTGGTACCTTTTTCCATGACATGCAGTTGGTTTTAACTTTCTGCAGGATTCTTTTTTTCAGTGTGAATCAAGCAGAGGATGACTTCAGCCATGAGCACTGCTCGGGACCGCTAGGGCCAGTGAACGAATGGGATTTTGCCAGGGCTGGATGAAATCCAGGGTCCCACTGATGGAGCATTTAATCTTTGGGAAACAGCAGGAGGGGAGGCACAGGGGAAAAAGCCATCACTTTATTAGTATTTTTTGTAAGCACATCAGCCTGGGGCTCGGAGGACGGGCAGCACTTTCTCTTGCCGTGGGTATTTTCCCATGGGAGCTCCACATGGGCCCCACGAGCCCTTGCTCCCCCCAACACCCTTCTTGCCTATTCCCTGCTGCGGCTCAGAAAAAGCTTTATTTATACTCATTTAGCTGCTTGCCTTCACCCTAATTGAAATCATTAACCTTCTTGCTTAATGAAGAAGAGGACTGGGAGGAGGGTGGGGGGTGCGGGGGCCGGCAGACCCCCTCCCGGGTTACTCTGCTGACTCCCTCAACCGGCTGAAAAACGTGATTTTGAATTTGGCCACCGGGAGCTAAAAAAAAAACAACCCTGAACAACTGTGTCTTGGTTGGGGGGCTGGCGGGGTACAGTTCCCTGTGCCCCCGGGGCCGTGGTGGGGCTGACGCCGGCATTTCATCTCAGCGGAGAAGTCATCAGCTCTGACCATGGGGAGGGCTTTGCCCGCCAGGTCCCACTTTGCTCCCCTATATTTAGCCCATTATGAATATGGAAGAGTGTTGAAAATGATTCACCCAGACATCCCTCTGTCCAGCCGAATAACGTCAAAGGCTGGAGCGGGGATGGGAGCTGCTCACCCTGACAGGGACCCTGGCCCCCTCCTGGCCTTTTGGGTTGCAGAGTGGGGTCCCTGCAGCCGCATGAAGTGGGGGGAAATCATACTTGTGGCTTTAGGGACCCCCATCCTCAGTGTTTGGGGGGTGCTTTGGGTGGTGAGATGCTGGCTGAGGCAGCATTCCCCCTGCTGCAGCATGCCAAGCAGGCTCCCAGGGTCTCAGCTGGCTTTGGAAGGGACTGTGGCGGGGACGCCACACGGTGCCCAGCTGCGCATTGTGCTCTCCAAGGGCACAGTGGCCCCATATCTCCCTCCCACCGCCCGACAGCCCCCAGCTGGCCGGGCACGGCCTCAGCAAATGCCCACTCAGCTTAGGATACTCAGCCTGGGAACTGCTGGTGCTTGCTTGCTGCTTCCCATTGAGCTCCCTCCTCTCGAGCAGTGGGGAAGAGGGATGCTGTGGTCCTGGCTGGGTTTGCTGGTGTTCCAGAATCCCCACTCCGCTGTGCTCAGGCTCTGGCATCAACATGTGCTGAACATCCTCGGTGTGCGACCCAAGAGTATGTGGCTGCTCCTGTGCCACACTTTGCCCAGAGCAAAAAAAACCCACCTTTTCCTGAGGTGAGCTGCTCTCCCTTCCTTCTGGAAGACCAAACCTTCCCCAAAAGCATTTGGGCATCCTCCTGTCCCACTCTGGAGAACAGACACCCCTAATTGGGTGTCTGCCACTTTTCACCCACTATTTCCCTCCCCTTTGCAAGGAGCATAATTCCATCCCAAAAGACTGGCACTGATGGGGAGAGGATGCGATGCCAGGAGCGGAACCCCTCCCAGAAGACACCCCGCCCCCCCCAGCTTGGTTTGTTTGGGGTTTGAAGAGCACTTTGTGCAAAAGATTAACCTCGCTTTTGGGCATAGTGGAAAAGAGGGAAAACAGCTTTATTCAAGCTGTTAATGAAATGTCATTTGCAATTCACTTCCATGGCTGTCACGTGGCAGATCTGCAGCACCCTAGGGTTGCACCGCCTCAGACAGAGGGGGGTGTTACTTCGGAGGGTGTTTTGGGAAGGGGGGAAAATGCACAAAAGCATTGAAGCATGACCACCCCATCCATAGAGCTTGGGGACTGTCTGCCATGGGTGCTGTTGCTGGATAAGTTGGCTCAGCCTCACCTCAAAGCTCAGGGGACAAGGGGGGCTCAGCAGAGACCTGGCACAGCAACACACCTTTTCTGTGGGATCTGGCCTCAGAAATGTTGCTGGATTTTATTTTGCCCCTCCTCTTGTCATATATATATCTATATCCCTCACATTGCGTGTGAGAAGCTGGTGGAGTCCTGCCTTTCCCCCTCTGCAAGGCTTGGCGATGTAATTTGGCCACCCTTTACTGTTCTCCTCACCTTTCCTGCCTGCCCCCTCTCCTCTGCCCCTTCCCAATTTCCGAGTGATCTTCTGCAGCCGCGAGCAGGTTTAACTAATCTTTCTGTCAGTGGGGTACTTTATGGAAATTGAAAACTAATTAACGTTCATCTCAGCAGCTAATCGCATAAAAAACCCACCACCTTGGCCTCCCTGGTCTTAAAATAATGACAGCATGTGAGCAGGAGCCTGGAAGAACTTGATCAAGCTCACCAGAATGGGATGCTCCCCAAGACAGAGCCAGAATGCCCCTGAAACCCTGTACCCGGGGTCAGGTCACCTTCTGCTGGTGCTGGACCTGGCTTCTGACCAACTGAATCCACTTTGCCCATCCTACAATCCTTCTCTCTGGCCACCTTGACCTAGGAGGTGGGGGAAAGGCATTTTGGTGCACTCTGAGAAGAGAGGGTGGTGTGGGGCTGGGAGGATGGTGGAGATGTGTGGTCAAAGATGCTCTCGCCTGCAGTGACTCATTCGGGTTTAATTGCTCCCTGAAGTTGCCGGCTGCTGGCAACACCACATCAGAGATGTCACGTTACAGTCATGCGTGAAGAGCTAATGGTCAAGGGTGACACCACCAACAAAACATCCTCGGGGGAGCTGTCAGTGGTGGTGGGGCATCAAAGGGAAGAGAGAGGGGCCACTGCTAAGGGTTGGGGCTGCTGCTGGAGATGCAGGTGCCCAGCACAAAGGTGGTGGCAATGCCCATGGGGCTTTGTGGCCAGAAAATCTTCCTGTCAGACCAGGAATGGTGCAGGCAGTGGTCAAGCTGAGACCACTGGCCACTCTCAAGACCCCTGGAAAAGCTGTCCTTTGGCTTTGAAGCTCCACGCTGGCATGGTTTGGGACAGCTCATGCTGATGGTGTAATTGGACCAAAGTTAGTTAGTCTCCACTGTCCCGATGCCACAGGGAGGTGGCCCAGGTGTGATAAACCAGATTGGTAAGGTGGTAAGGTGGGTCTTGGGTGCATAGCTCCTGCAACAGTCACAGGGACACCACCTCGTTCTTTTGGCCATCTGTACACTGCAGTGCCCTGGCTGGGATGCTGCTGTGCCCCGGCTGGTTGGCACCTACTAGAGGCTGAAGGGAAGACCTGGATGAGACTCCATCTTGCCGATTCACAAGGCTAAGTGGCACAGCATGGTGGGGTTGCTTTTTCAGATGTTACCAATAGGATGGGCCCCAACATACATATTAGCAGTCTGTGCCACTCCTGGGGCCACAGCAGTGCACAGGCAGCATCAGCATGGTTCTGGTTTGAATTTGTCTCAGTGGTCATGTTTCCAGCTGCTTCCCATCATTCTACTGCTGCTCCCCACACTGCTGCTCCAGCAGGATGGGGCAGCATCTCCCTGCCCTCCATCAGCAGGAATGGCTTGGAGAAAGCCAGGTGAGATGGCCACACTGCTAGGGCACAGATCAGCCTGCTGGAGAAGCAGCCCTGGACGCAGCCATCCTGCTGAGAAGCGCAGCGAGGGAGGAAGAGTTATTGCTGCAGTCACACACCGGCTATTACCTCCCAACAAAAGGCAGCGTCTGCACAGCCAGGAGAGAGCCCGAGGACAGGGACAGCCCTGATGACCTTCAGAGGACGCGCAGCAGACAGGCCGAAGCCCTGATTGCCCCAGACAGGTATGCCCATGGGCACCCCTCCACCTGGTCCAGCACAGCAGGAACCTCCTGGGGTGCTCCCCACAAGCCTTCAGCCACGATCAGCTTCAAAACCTCCTTGCCAGCCCCTGGTCTGGGTGGTGGTTTTTTTTCCCTTCCAGTGCACGTCAAGCTTTCAGGTTTCTGAAAGGAGGAAGAGGTGATGTTGCTGTCAGTGCTTAGCTGCTGTGAGGTGCCAGTACCCAACCTAATGTTGGAGTTTGGATATATCTCTGCAAAGTGTCATTTTCCAGCCCATCCCTGGCATCCAGAGCTTAGCAAGGAACCTGCTTATAATAATTTGGGATCAAGACTAAGGTGGCAGCACTGAAGATGTGGGGGAGTGAGCTGGTGCTCTCATCCTGAGGTCTGGGGACTGGGGCCAGGGTCTGCTGGCTGTATCTCCAGACCTGACACACTGGCATGGTCCCACCACTGCTCTTGGACAGCTAGACCCAAGGAGCTCTCACTGCGATGTCCTTGTGCTGCCTCTCACCCCAGGAGATAAGGTATTCAAGGGCATCTCTGTGCCATGGTGAGAAACCACCTGTAGACAAGCAGTAGTTCCTGCCTAGCTGGGTTTCTGGTCTCTGGCCCAGATGTACCTTGGGGATGTGTTGGGGGATGTGTGTAAAGCAGGGGAAGCATCATCATCCCCCTGTTCAGCTCCCCACGGAGAGCTGGATAGGAGCAAGTGGCTAGGGCTAAATGAAGGAGGGGGCAGCGTGTTGTCAGCAAATGTCAAAAAAACAAAAAAAAAAGCTGGACTTCAAAGCCAATTAAGTTTGTATAATGTGAGAAAAGCGTTGGTTAAAGACATGGTACCAGCTGAACTGTATATCTGTTTATTGCAAAGCAGCTTTCCATGGGAGCAGAGTACATGCATAGCATTAATACCAACTATCTCTGATAAGTCTGTCTTCACTAATATGACAAAAAGAGTTTAATTAACTTTGCTCTGCAGTGAGCCAGGGAGGTTCTTTGAATGCCTTTTCCTCCAATTGGGAACAAAATAGGTCTTGAGACATGGGGACAAATGTGTGTGGGTAGGGTTGCTCCATACAGGGAAGTGTCACCAAACAGTGAGTGACCCTGGAGAGATCCATCTGACCATGATGTCTGACACCTCTTAGCTGGTGGGGAGGAGATTCAAAAGTAAGCCCAAGCTCCATATGAAGCATCAGGGAAACACTGAGGCTATCCAGAGTGAGATGGGGGCTGCTTCCCTGGGACATGCAGAGCCATTGCCTCTCTGTGTCCTGCAGCAAGCACAAAGCCCCAGCATCCTGCAAACTCCTCAGCCACAACCACTGCCTCTAACTAGAGGGATGGAGGAGACAGTCCAAGATTTAAGTGGCTGTGGATTCTGTCTGTCCCTCCGCATTTCCTCCCGTGTGTGAGCCTTCCTAAGCCTACCACCCTCCCATCAAATCCCTCCTTTGGTGGCCACTTGTCCCCATGCTCCTTTGCACCACCAGCAACATTGGGGAGCACTGACACTATTGTGACATGCATTGAGCAGGGGGGAGCCTGGCCTCTGAGGGGTGACACTGCCAGTGGCAAAGGCAGGGCAGCAGGGTGCCCTGACACAGCATGTCATCAACGCACCAGCACTGATGGCGCTGGCCATGGCGGCTGTTGAACCTGCTGCAGGATAGCTCTGCACCCAGAGGAGCTCTGCAGTGGTGGAACCTTGAATTTTCACTACTGTCCATTCTTGTTTTTCCAAGCACAAAATGTATTGCTTGAGCTCCCCGGGATTACAAATCCCAGGGAGCTGTAGGTCCTGGGAGCTAGCACACTTCCAAGACACTTCTACACATATACATATACATATACATATACATATACATATACATATACATATATGTACATAAATACATTATATAGATGATTATGTTTTCTATTTCATACAGAGGTCACAGCTGTGTAGCTGCCAGCCCTTTTGCACAGCAGATTTTTCCACAAGCCCAGCCATGCTGGAAGCAGAGACGATTTATCGGAGACCCCTCTCTTGGCAGCATCAGCTGGCAGTGGCGGTGGCTGGGAACACTCCATCCCAGTGCCAGCCCCGCACTGGCTGGGCTCCAGGCAGCACTCCTCGCTTCCCTCACAAACCTCTTAGTCCCAGGTTAATTAATCGTTATCAAATAACCTGCGTGGCCGCAGATGGGATGAAGGCTTCACCTTCACTGCTGCTCCTGCCTGCCATGCTGGGCTCCATCCCAGTGGTGTTGGTGTGTTACACAGGAGTGCCCAGCTGTGAGTGCCCAGCACTTAGGGGGCGGCGGGGAGCTGGGGGGAGAGAGAGGGGGCTGCTGCCAAAATTCTGGGTCTGGATAGAAGAGGGTTTCTCAGTAGGAGATAGATCTTGATAGGAGACAGGGGTCTTGGTAGGAGAGGGGGGTTCAATAGGAGAGGGGTCTTGATAGGTCTCACAAGCACGGCCCTTTTTGTTTAGCTGTAAAGGTGTTCCCTTCAATGGCTGCATGTGGCCCAAAGGATTAATTTTGAGACAGCTCAATGCAATTTCACCTACTTAATGCACTTAATGCCCCAATCAGGCTCTGAAAATGCTGCAAACCACAGACACAGATTTCAGGAGCTGGAATTCCCTGTATTTTACAGTATCTCCCTATCGCACCAAGAGCTTGCTTTAGGTGTGCGCTAACGAGCACTGGTGGGGACCCTCTATAGGGTGTCCCTTACGGTGGCATGGTCTTGGTGGTGGGCAGAAGCGCTGTGCTGCCCACACCTGCCTGTGCTGGGCTCTGCCTGAACAGATGCTTCTGTATAATAATAAAAGGTTAACTATTTTAATAAGCATTAGCCACATGTTGAAAGTAAAACGAGCTGCTTGCTTTCACTCTCTTTTTTGTCTTTTTTTTTTTTCTTTTTTTGTGTATGCAAATGAACTGGAAGCTTATTAACAAGATGAGAGGCTGGAGCCTAATTAGCAGCAGGACGAGGGAGCCGCGCTGGAGCTGAGTCAGCGAGTGGGAGAATCGCTGGCGTGGCCCTCAGCAAACACTGCCGCGGTCCCTGCCATTGCTGCCTGCCGCTTCCAAATCGCCCCAAAATCCATGAGAACTGGGCCAAACCTGTGCGTTTCTGGAAGGGTGAAAGGAGACCAGCTTCACTTGGGTTCTTGCTCTAGACATAGCCTTTATGAGTCACCCCAAAGCTGCTGTCCTCAGTTTCTTCTCCATGGTGGGTGCGTCACAGCTTGGATTTTGCAGGTTGAGCTAGGGCAGTCTTTCCAAGCATATATTGGATATTTAGGGGTGCTGCAACCAAGCCACATAGTGATGGACAGAGCAGAAATGAGCTATTTCTGGTGTGGGCTCAAGCATGCCCAGTGCCACTGGAAGGGAACTGGGCTGCTTTACTCCCTGTGTAATTTGTTTCTTGTTTCATTTTAAAGAATCCTCTTCCTGCAAACAGCGTAAAGAAAACAAAGGGGGCGAGGGGGAACCCACCAAAGAGCAGGAAACTTTTTTCTTTAAAAAGATCATCTTTATTTCCTCCTGTCTCCTTTCTTCTATCTCCTTTTCTGTGTTCTGGAGGTTGTTTCAAGCAGAAGACAAAAACCTCCTCCAGCTGCCAAGCAGCTGCAGCATCGATGTAGGCAGGAGCTGCCCATTCCTGTGAGGCTGGTGGCTGGTGTGTGGTGGTCTTGCCTCCAAATGATAAGCTGCCGATAAACCCCTCTTGTAATTTGCACCTTCAGAAGGTGATAGCAGCCATGTGACCCTGTCTTTCATTTGCATTTTTAATTAGCTGGGCTCTCTCAGCGCCTCTCAGCTGCCCTGCCTTGGGGCCAGTGATGGCTGCAGGAAAATGGAGTTGATTTTGAGGATGAACATAGCATTCTGGTGGACCACAGGGCAGGAGACATGGCCAGGATGTGATGGTATTCCTCTTTCTTTTCTTTTTTTTTTTTTTGATATATAGTTCTTCTACTTGGTCTCGGTCCAGCCCTGCCTCTGTGCCATCATCACCACTGTGCCGAGCCAGCGCCCATTCATCTGCCCTCTCCTCTGGGTTCCTTCCTCACCATCCTCTTCCTCTCCTGCCATCAAACACGTTGCACCACTACCTTGGGTTCCCCCTTCCTGCACAGCCCCATGGGCAGTGCTGCTGCATCAGCATCTTGAACAGCCAGTGTGCAGAAGGACCCTGCAATTACCCTGTAAAGCTATTAAAACTCTACCTCATTAGCAATAATTAAAAGCTGTAGTACATGTTCCCAATAGCTCATGCCTGTGTGCAAGGTAATTTTTTATTTATTTTCTCTTGTTCCATTTTATTTTGTTTTTGGTTTTAGAATTTTATTTTATTTTATATTTTATTTTAATCCTTCCAGGCTCCTGCATCACCATTCCCAAAAGCTGGGCAGCATCATCCATGCCAGCCCCACAGTGCTGGCAGAGGAGGGACCCAGGGACAGCCACCACTCCCCCTGCCCACCCACCAGGGGCAGAGGAGGGGGGTTGGTAGAGGGAGGGGGTTGCCTGCATCCAAGGCACAGTAAAATATTTTACTACAAAGCAGAATTACTCCAAAGACTGATGGGCTGACTTGTGAGACCCACTCACATTTATGGAGGTCGTAAGTTATAGACTCCCGGTGAACTGCAGAAAAAAAAAAAAGCTCGCCTTTTATAGGCGAAACTTCCTGCCATATATTAAACTCTCCAGCGAACAGACGGGGGCTTTACTGCAAACTATAACTTTAATGTCTCCCAACCCCTTGGTTAGTTGGGAAGGATTATTAATAACTGGGGTGTGCTTTGCCAGCCCTTGCACGCCAGTGGTTTGTCCCCATGGCGGCTGGTGATGTCCCTTGGCTGGCACTCCTGGCATGGGAATGGGTGGGAGTGGGCAAGGGGGACCCCGGCTTGGCAGGCAAGGGTCACGCCAGATGCCTATGGGGAGAAAAAGCTGCAAGAGGCATTGCACGGGTCAGGACATGCCCCAGAGAGCTTGGGAGGGACCTGTCACGTCCTGGGCATCAGCGCATCACCAGGCTGCTGGGTGATGCTCACTGAAAGCCTTTTCCAGCTTCTGCTGTGGAAATCCACAGGGCTCAGTGTACACCATGTTTTTTTTCTCCACTCCTTGGCCCAAAATATTATAATGTGGAATGGAAAAAGTGCAGGAACCTGCCCTCAGGATTTTCTCTCACCCAGGGCTGAACTTTGTTGCCCAAATAGAGGGAAACCGGGAAAAAAAAAAACCATTGATAAGAAAGGGGCAGGGGGGAGGATGGGTAGCACCAGCAGAAGGAAGAGGTCTGGATGGAGAGAGGGGAAGGAGATGAAAGCAAGGAAAACAATCCAGTTTGGGTCCTGTGGTTTTGGCTTCTGTTTTATCCAGAAGCAGCCAGCAAGGGGGGATGGAGGGAGGGAGGGAGGATCCTGCATCCAGCCTGGCTCCTCCAGCCACCCTCAAACACTCTGGCACGGTGCGTGTGCCCTTTTCCCACCTTAAAATATTCTCTTTTTTCCATGGAGGGGAAAGACTTGAGCTGGGAGAGGTGTGACATGCTCAAACCCAGCCCCGCAGACAAAGGATGCGTGCCAGGACCCCCAGCATCACATCAGCTCCTTCCAGCATCACCGTCTGCCACCTGCCTTTTTGGGGTGATTTTCACATCGGGGCCCAGTGAGACTTAGCATTTCTCTGTTTGGCACCAGGATGAGCATTTATTAGAATTAAACAGCTGGGAGCAAGATGATATTTGAACTGGTATTAGGAGAGCACCGCTGGAGAGAGATAATTCCTGGGGTGGTCTGGCAGTGCGGCAGCCGGAGGGGTTGTTCCTCGGGTTTCCTGCCGAAGAGCGATACAGTTAATTTGCAGCCAGAGCTGGAGGCTGGCCTGTACTGATACTGCTGTGTTATTTAGAAGAGAAAGGTCAGGCTGGAGATTGAATAATCATTGACAAGAAATCCATGGGGGAGCACAGGCGGCAGCTCCAGGAGAGGTCCAACATCCTTGTGCCACCTCCCTGGGGCTCCCTGGGGGTTTCTTTCCCTCTGCTTTAGTTCCCTCGGGGGGTGTCAGGGAGGGTTTGTGGCAGGGATTCTGCCTGCCTTCCTCCAGCTCAGGAAATCACAGCCTCTCTCTCCAGCCAACCCTTGCCGCCCGCCTTTTTTTTTTTACCTCCATGTCTGGGGATGTGGCACAGCTGTCCTGGTTTTCAGGACGGATTCATTTTTTTTTTTAATTGTAAAATATTCTTAAATTTAAAATCACTTTTTGCTCAGAAATGTTTTAAAATTTTTTCTTTTTTTAAACTAATACTTGCAGGAAAACACAAGAAACCACCAACCCTGTTCCCCAGCCCTACCCCAGCCCTGGGTATGATAAAGAAAATTCCTATTCTAGCTTTTTTTTGGAAAGACGTGCACTAAAAATCATACAGAATCACATGGGGTTAGAATGGACCTCTGGAAATCATTTAGTCCAACCCCCCTGCCAAAGCAGGTCTTCCTAGAGCAGGTTGCACAAGAAGTTGTCCAGGCAGGTTTTGAATATGTCCAGAGACAGCGACTCCACCACCTGTTCCAGTGCTCTGCTACCCTCAAAGTGAGGAAGTTCCTTCTCGTGTTTGATGGAACTTATGTACAAATTTGTGCCCATTTTGTCTTGTCCTCTCACTGGGCACCACTGAAAACAGACTGGCCCCTTCCTCTTGACACCCACCCTTTAAGTATTTATAGGTGTTGATCAGATCCCCCCTCAGCCTTCTCTTCTCCAGACTGAAAAGACACAAGTCCCTCAGCCTTGCCTTGTAAGACAGATGCTCCAGGCCCCTAATCATCTTAATCCTCTTTGTGGTCCAAAAAAGCAGTGAATGAGCAATGAAAATTAATGACTGAAAATGGGTTTTTTGTATGGATAAATCTCTATGTCCAGAAGCACCCACCTCCCCCTGCCCAGGGAAACTGAGGCATGGGAGGGGAGGCACAGGGACCAGCAGGGATGCTGCACACCAGGCATCACCCTTGAAATGCATTCCTCCAGCTCCCAAGCTCCCACCACCAGGAGCAGGAGCCAGCATCAGGCTTGGGTGAGACCCTCCCCCCACACTACACCCCAAACCTCTCCTGCCCCCTGCATCCCCATGGGGGAAAGCCCGTGGAGCATCTTGCTTTCCTCTTTTTCCTCCCAAAAAATACACCAGGTTNTTGGGAGGAGGGAGGCGAGCAAGGGAACTGTTTCAAGAGAAAACTAAAGCAATACCAGCCAGTGTCTTCTCAGCGCTCCTCCTTGAACCACACTTTGCAGCCACCGTGACTTTGGGCATTTTTTAATTTTTTTTTTTTTTTTTGGGGGGGGGCATTTTGGCCGTGTTCCACCATGGCTGGGGGTCTGCC
>VXBJ01002576.1:0-107236 GCA_013400055.1 Nycticryphes semicollaris | reverse complement strand
TTTTTGCAACAAAAGAAACTATTTATTTGGAATATGCATTACCAGTACAAATCAGGAAACTGTAAAACCTACACCTTGTTAGTATCGTCATAGAACATAAAAGTCTCAATTGGGATCAGAAAGACAGAGGCCTTTTTTTTTTTCTTTACAGAAGCAGAAAAAGCTTAAAGTTTCAAAACCAGGTCGGAACAGAGTCTTTTTTTTTTTTAGGGTTTTTCTTTTTTTATATATTTGGAATCCATTAGGAAGAGGAAAAAATAAGATTGGGGAAAAATCAAAAAAGAAAAAGCAACTCAGAACAACTGGATCATCTTTACAAGGGACAGAAAGGGCTTTGCAAGAACAAAAAAAAGCAAACCGACAAAACCAACCCCCCAGGCAACATCTGATTTACATCATCTTAATAATAATAATAATAATAATAATAATAAAGGTGTACAAAAACAAAAGGACTCCAGGAAACCTTGGGATTAAAAATAAGACCCCAAACCCTAAATCGTTCAGTGATGTGAAAAGCTCAGCTTTTTGGGAGGAGGGAGGCGAGCAAGGGAACTGTTTCAAGAGAAAACTAAAGCAATACCAGCCAGTGTCTTCTCAGCGCTCCTCCTTGAACCACACTTTGCAGCCACCGTGACTTTGGGCANCCCGTGGTTTTGGGCATTTTTTAATTTTTTTTTTTTTTTTTTGGGGGGGAGCATTTTGGCCGTGTCCCACCATGGCTGGGGGTCTGCCACATCCCGTCCTTTGTCCCTCATCCTTCACAGCGCCCCTGTGGAGCTGGAGCCAGCGGCCAGGCTGGGAGACCCCATCTTCAACAAGGTCCATGGTCAAAATGAGGTTGGTACCTTGCTCCAAAACCTATTTTTGGGCCAAGAGCTGCGGTTGAGCTGATGCCTCGAAGCCAGGGGTCTCGTAGCAAATCTTTGGGGCATGGGTGCCACCAGGATTTGAGGCAGAGCCTAAGGGTGCTGAAGCCCACCACCTACATGTTTTGGGGAGGACTGGTGTCCTTTTGTCATTTCCAGGCAGCTCAGCATTGCCCCAGGCATGAAAACCCACAGGAGATCTGCACCTGATGCCCAATACCGACATCTCCTCCCCAAAGCCCCTCAAGATTACATCTCCCTCTGGCGATAAAATACCCTTCTCAGGCCCAGAGCAGCCACCCAAGGATCTTCTGGGGTTGGGTGTCAAAATGTGTGGGGACCCCCCGGGACAAGAGTAACACCACCACCCCACAAAAACACCACCATCACTTTTCACATCACTTGGATCACAGCTCAAAAGCACAAGGCAAGCGGCAAGGCCGTCGTCTTGGCAAGGTCCAAATAAACTTAGCATCATCATCAAAGCCCCCTCCCCCCTCTCAAATAATGCCAAAAAAATAAAATAAAAGGTAATTTCTGGGTCTCAGCGTTAAGAAACATAAAAGTGTTAGACTGTACCTATTAATGCTCACTATTCCAACCATTTTTTTTTCTTTTTAAAGTTTTACAAAATGAATTACTGTCACTTTTTAAACATTGTGTAAGAAGAAATGAGTGTGCACAACTCTACACTTTTCTAGCATTCTTGAACTAATTCACAAATGCGAGAAAATGGAAAAAAAAACAAACCATGGGAAAAACAAACAAACAAACAAAAGATGAATGTAGGTAGTTTGATGTTATAAACTATACAGGAATGAAGCGCTTGTTGCCACAGAAAGAACAGGGATGGGACCTTCCCCCTGTTCAATTTTGCGTGCTAAGAGGGTCATTTTTTATTCTTTTATTATAAACACTATTAAATTCCGACTGCGTTTTTGGTTTTTTTTTTCTCCTTTATCTGAATATACAAGAACATTCATTATCAAATGTTCGTTATCATCAATACTACAAAGAACGAGACACAAATCGCAAGAAACAATGGAAAATGTTAATAAAGCTGAAAGAATCATCGAGTTTTTTTGTGGGTTTTTTTTTGTTTTTATTTTTTTTGAGTTTATGCAGGTTTTTTTGTTTGTTTTTAGTTTTTTTGTTTTGTTTTGTTTTTTTGGTATCGAAGTCAGGTTTTTCTGGGCAGAAAAAAAAAAAAAAAAGACGAAGAAGAAAAAAAACCCACAACACTTGGGACTGGAAAGGGGAGGAAGGGGAGGAGAAACAAAACCCAAAAATAAAAAAGCAACGAAAAAGGCAAGCCAGTAGCTACGCCAAGGTGAACCAGAGGGACCAACTGGGGAACCCAGGAGGTGATTTTTGCAAAGTACCATGGAGGAGCGAGTGCCCCACTAGGGCAGGGGATGCCACAGGCAGGGGTGCAGGCAGGAGGGGCAGCGGCTGCAGGGCAGGGGAAGGCAGCCCCGGCACAGGCTGTCTCTGGTGAGAGGGTGGTTTCGACTTGTTCCCAGCTGGTTTCCAAGAAGTACAGTGGCATTCCTGCAGGCACAGCACTCCTGTCGCTCTGGAGAACAGACCTGACCCAGTCCCGCATCCCTGAAATGCTTTGCCAGAATGGTTCCACTTAAAATAAGCTTGAAACAGTTAAAAGGGTGCACTGAGGGGAGGGGAGGAGGAGAGCAGGAAAGTGCACGGCTTGGGAAGACTGGCAGCACCTCCTAACCCTCCTCGTCCTTGCAGGGAACCAGCCTTCTCATTGCTCTTAACATATTCCCAGCTGGGAGTCAGCCCTAGACACATGTCACATCACGTTCTGCAGCATGGTCCCCCTCCCTGGACACAGATGCAAAAAGAGGAGCAGAATGTGTCTCACTGCTGAAGATTAAGAACTACGCAAGGAGCAGCTTGTGCCGTTTCTTGTCCACCTTTCACGTCCTACTCTGATCCCACCATGTCAGAAAGAGAAAATCCACTGAATCGGGACTTTGGGGGAAGGTCACAAATTCCAGAGCAGGTGTTTTAAAGTCTTCTGGGTTTGTTCCCCAGGGAAAGGCAGGCTTCACCTCCATTTCAGGAGAGTCATGCTGCTAGCCCTGCAGCGCAAGGTGACAGCATGTCAGAGCCACAGGCACCTCCTATTTCTAGCAAAATGGTGGGAATTTTTTCTGGCAGTGCTTTAATTTTAAAAGGTTCCCGCTTAATGCTGCTCTGCGCTGGCAGTTCCCACCTCAAGATGTCCGACACCAGCATGGGCTCGTGCAAGAGCAAGAGGTATTAGGGTCCATCACAAGGTGCCAGAGATGCTGCACCCACACTGGTTCCCCGGACACCCAGGATCTTGCTGTGGGCCAGTTCAGCCTCCTCACACCTGCTGAAAGAAGCATCAGCCAAAAGTACCTCCCTGTCACAAAGCTCATTACCTGGGGTAAACTGGTGCCTCTGCACCCTGCTTTTCAGTGAAAGCCATGTCCTCCTGGTGTTGGCTGTGTGAAGGGGTGTTTTAACAAGATGAAGCTTTGTGTACTACCCATCACTGCTTGCCCAAAAATCAGACCAGAAAAGCTGGGCAGAAAACCCCGCAAGTGCTCCCACAGCTTTGGGATGCCACTGCCCAGTGTAACCACCAGGATAAAACCAGCAGCTTCAGCAGAGAGACATCCCCAGGTGGGGCACCCAACTGTCGTACAGAGTCTCACCCTTAAGCAAACCTTTTGTATTAACCATTACTGAAAGCACCCGATGCGCTCACCCCACCTCATCCAGCCTCTGGGATCCTGCTGTCTGTCCTTCACTGCCTGCCCGGCAGGGCGTTGGGAATACAGCAGGTGCCACCCACCTCTGAGAGTCCTGCCTGCACTGGGGAACCCCATCTCCTCCGCTTCCACAGCGCAGCACGCTCCCAAAAACATGAGCCAACAATCTATGACAGTCTCCTCGACAGAAAAATTCCACTGCCTGGCTCCCTAGGTGCTGTGAGAAAACTGACAGGGTCCCATCAATGACCAATGCCTGATCCCATACAACACCGCAGAGGTGCTCAGTGCCTTCGTTACCAGTGATGGCCATTTTTCATCCACCTCTGCCTCATTTCCTTCCCTCCTCTCCTCCCCTCCAACAGCAGGCAGGGAGGATGGTGGGGTTTCATGGCTCACCCAACTCGCAGCAGCCAGTGGGATGTGCAGCAGAGCAGGGCAGGGACCAGGAGGTGCTAGTGGTCTCCCTGGGGCTGGGAATCGGCCAGTATCTTTTGAAGGTGAAGGAGAGCATGATAATTTCTCCTCCCATGTGCATCTACCCACCCCATCACCAGCGGTGGCCAGGGGATAGCTCCCCGAGGCAGGGCTGGGTGCAGGGAGGTGATGTGCTGGCTGTGGATGGGGTCAGCAGAGACGAGGTGGCAGAGGGGCTGTGGTGGCATTTCCCTATGGAGAGGTAGCGTGAAGGACGGGGGGGAAGGGGGCTGCCTGCTAGTAAAGGAGCGAGATGTGACTGAGGTACACTTGTGACTCCTCAGAAAGACACCCAGCACGAGGCCATACACTGCTTTGGGTTGTTTTGTGTGGAGGCAGTTGATTTTTGCTTTTCCTCCTTAGAATCCTTCTACCTGTCGACACATCCTTCGGTAGGAAGGGGTGAGGGGAAGGGAGTGGTGTTGTGGCGGTGGCAGGGAAGGGGAGAGCGGCTTCTACCCAGAAAAGAAAGGGAAGAGAGTATAAAGAAGTGTCCAGATTGGCTGAAAAAAGCATCCCGACGAAGAGAAGAGAGGAGGAGTCTTCTTGTGTGTGCTGATTGGGTTCACCTCCAGTCTGACTGCTGCGGTGTTAGGAGAGGCCCCCTCCCCTCCTGCCCCCGCCGGGGCCGGCTCAGCCAGGGATGCAATTTGCTGGGAGATCAGTTGGAGGTATCAGAGTGAACGCTGCCAGGGCCTTCTGTGGGGGAGGTCACCGACGACGGGGTAGTAGCGTCTTGCCAACCTCCATTAGCCTGCAGGAAGGGAGACACAGAGATGTCAGTCACCCAACGGCACATCTGGCCCTACCCAGGTCACCCATCTGGCTGGGACTCCCCCCCTTGCTTCTCCCTCGGCACGGGTCCATGTAGGAGGCAAAGATGTCCCCTCCGGCTCACCCATTTGACCACTGACCACAGGGGTCCATCAGTGGGGATGGGGACCAAAACCAATTCTGTTGAAAACGGGCTTTGATAAATTGCAAGTGCTCAAAATTCTGTCTCTTAAAAAATATGTATTTCCACCAAAACCCTGAGTTCTGGTTGGTAGTGGCCTTTTTATCCCCCAAATGGAAGGGGATAAACAGCAAACACCTCCAGAAACCACATCCTGGGACATTATCTGGATCCAGGGATCATGAACAAGTAATAGGTCCCAAGGGATCACTGACCATGTCCCTACCATAACTCCATGTCACCCCTTGCTGCCTTTCCTGCTTTCCCCTCCTGCTTCCCTTGTGTGGAGGGAAGCCATCAGCACTGAACCTTATCACGGGGAAGATACCCTGCTCAAACACTTCTCCCGACACCATGAAGGCTGCATTCAGTAATTTGGGCCACCTCTCTGCTCCCAACATAAGAGCCTTCCCCTCCTTACTTTGCAGGAAAACCACAAACGAATTTCTGCCACCCCAGGGCTCCCCACCACAGCACAATGGAGGTGCCACCACCATATCGCTTGAAGGGTTCATACAGCAAAACATGGTGGACAACTTGTTTCTTCTCCTAAAAGAAGATTCTTCAACCTCTCAAGAAGAGAGCTCCAGAAGGGCCCTGGCTGCCACAGGCAGGAGTCAGGAGTGCACAGAAACTGCTCCACCGTGGCTGCCATCCCCTTCACAGAGGAGCAGATGTTGCACCCAACCTCCTCTTCTTGCTCTGACATTGATTCAGTGCTTGGCTAATTAATCCTTCCCAACTCCTGCCCAAGCTCATGTTGGTAGCAGCCGCCGTCCTGCTTCTGACATGCCTGGGCTGCTTCACCACTCTAGCTGCCTGTCCCGCTGCCTGTCCCACTGCCTCCAGCACAGAGAATCCACTACCAGACCCGAGAGCTCTGGTTTGCCAGGAACCCACAGACCCCCAAAGTGGGATAAGCCTAGGGAAAGCCCCATTGCACTGAGCAGCCACCCAGGACTTGCCAGTGGGTTGTCTACGTTGCTGACCAGCTCCTGTCTGCCTGAGTGGCAGCTGAGATGGGAGCAAAGAGTGGACCATGGGCAAGCCGTGGGAATCCACGTTTTGAGGGATGGATACCACTTTGCAGAAAAGACAGAGGTGTGCACACGCTCAACGGACTTGTGTATTCTTCCATGCACAGATGGGAGCATGCAAACATGCTCCCCTGCAAAGGAGACGGGAATTGCAACCTGAGCTTGCTAGCAGGTTACCAAACCCCACTCCACTTCACCCTGGGTGCAAGCATGAAACCAAACCACACATAAGCATTAACAGCGCCATGTGCCCCCCACCTGCAGACACCTCACCATGCCCACCACCCCCACTGCTTCCATCTCTAGCTGGACCCTGACCCACCGTCCCTGCACCCAAGATGCAATATCCACCCTTACATGTCTTGGACTGTTGCAAACAGCAGCAATTACTGTAGATTATCAGCTCGACAATGACAGGCCGCGTAAAGAGAGACACAGAGCCAACTCCACCGCCCTGAGACTGGCATATTCAAGTACACTTAGGACATTAATAGCAATTTACGTGCCATCAGTGAGAGAGAACCACAATAGCTGTGCTGGCAGCCTCTTATTACCAAGCCTGTTATTTGTTGGAGTTACAAGCTATAATCACAACAGAAACTTTCAAAACCCTTATCTTCCGTGACGCACCAAATCTATTTCAGAGCCATAATTGCTATGTCACCAGAGAGTTTGCTGCTTAATGCACTCAGATGCCATTTAGTGTTTGCAGGGTCATTACGGCGAGCAGGAGGGGGGGAGAGCGGAGGGGGCCATGCGGAGCAGGGCTCCGTCCCTATTGTGCTCAACTATTTTTAGTGAGGCTTTTGAGTGCCAGCCACGATTGGAAGGAGTGAGAGGTAGAGCATCTTGCAGACAGTGACTGTAGTGGCTTGATGTTTAGCACTCTGCCCTCTCCAAATGCTGGGGAGCCCCATGGTACTCAAGCTTGGAAATTGGCCTTCACATGTTGCAGGAGTTTGTGCTGCTGACAACACCTCAGTGGCATCCAGTAGGAAGACAATAGGATACTGAGGAGAGGCTGACCCAGACTGGGGTACCTTCCACAGACCTCCTGTTCCCCAAGCCCGGAAAGGCCCCAAGTTATGGGTCAAGCAATGGAAAGATGGCTCCAAGCTTGGCCATGACTTTAGAATCTTGATGACATCCTTTGGTATGGAGAAGCCCTCCACAAGGAAGCTGGATCCTTCCCCAGGCAGAATGTGCATAGGCACCATCCACACTCACCCCTCCTTTCCTGGACTTCACCCCACTGCTACACTGACCAAGCCACATGCAGGATACATATGATTCCACCCAGCTGGCCCTGCCTCGTTTTGAAGCATGGAGATCCCTTGGGATCTGAATGTAGCGAAACCCTTGGGATCTCCCTCAGTGACAAAGGAGTCTTCTGAAGAGTCTGCTGTTCCTCGTAGAACCTCTAAGGAGCCCCTGCGCACAGCTGTGACTTTTTCAGGAAGGGCTAAAGACAGAGGAACTATCTCCACAGTTCATATATCACCTTCTGGTGGCAGAGCACAGGCAAGGCTGTCCAAGTGGTGGAGTCCTGGTGACGGAGTGCTGAAGCAACTGGTTGTGGTGCACAGGTCTTAGCGTTATTGTCACCTCCAGGAAGTCTGGTTGGTTCTCTGCCTAGGCCTCCTACATGGGACTGGTAGATAACTTTTTGCCAATTTTTAAAGGAGCCTTCTGCTTTGCATGGAGGCTGTCTCAACCTCCCACCTTCTGCGATGAAATCCCTGTGCCACCATTGACGAGGCAGGGTGTCAGGTCAGCCTCCAAACACACCAGATTCTGGCAAGTCTGCCAGATGGGGCATAGCCTCAAAGAGGTTTCAGGCCTCTGAATTCCCTATCAGGGTCATCTTATGATACACACCGAAGCTCTTATTATACATCAGAAAATCCAGCCTTGTCTGGCCATTACTTTCCAAGGATCATGGTGACAGTCTCAAGACATATCATGGCAAGTCTGACAGATGGGGACTCTGAAGCCCTGCCAGACCAGTTTCTACATCCCAACTTGCGATCATGATGGTTAACTGTAGCTTGCTGAGAAGCAGAGCAATAACTTTCTTTTTAAGACCCAAATTCTTAGAGGAAAGAGGTCTCAGCACAAGCAAGACAGTCTCACCTCCTACAGGTACCAGTGCCCAGTGGTCCTTGTTGATAGAACTGAATGGAAAACTCAGTGGTGCAACCTGCCACTGTCCACTGCCATCAAGAAAAAACACACTGCTCTGTGAATAGGCACAGCTCGGCACAACACTGCTTTTAAATAAAAAACCTTGCACTCTGTTGAACTTTAAAAATAGCCCCCCATTTTAAACTTGTAAATGATCTATAAATTAAATTAAATCCAGAAATAAATTTCTGAAAGAGTTTTTCTTTAATATGACTATAGCTCATTCATTAATCAGCAGACAGAGTACCTAAAACACTTTGTGGATTTAGGGTCATAGGGCAGTGGCAGAAACGGTGACATTTTGGGTTGGAACCCTCCAGAGACTATGGTCATAAAGATCCAACTTCTGTTGGAACCCACCATAACCTGGATACCTAAATGCTTTGAAATCCCCAGCACCGGGGATCCCCAGCTGGGTACACGCATGGACCACCACAAACAAGCACTGTCCTGTGCAACCAGACACCCTTCACTTAATGGTGCAACACCCACCACCTCAACACTTGCAAAAAAGGCTGGATCAGGCCTCAGACACGCCCTCCTTTCAGGTGAGTGGGGCCCTCCTTCATCTCAGTGCTACCCAAGGCAGGGCATTCTCAAGACATCTCCTGCCCATTACCTCCCCTCCATCACCAAGAGCACCCCTGTTCCTCACCAGGATCGGCACTGCCCCACACCATCTCCACCTGCGGAGGAGAAGGCAGCTGTTTTCACTCTGCGTCAGCCATCACTGTGGGTCACAGAGATCATGATGGCTGGGACATCACCCATTATCCAACTAACTATGCAGAACCAACTCCAGACCTTTCTGCCCCGCAGAGCGGTCTGTCAGCCGTCGAGCAGCAGAGGGCTGGGAGTGAACTGGGCTTTGGGTAGATTCCTGTACTCAGCTGTCATGACTTAACATGCATTTAAAAATTCATCCTCCATCAAGGAAGGCAAACCCCGAGCGTTGTTTCCCCTGCCAAGGTTTGCAGCAGTGGAGCTGGGCAACCTGCCGCTGACTTCCCAGCCTTGACGGGCTCCAGGGATGACTTAACCTCAGCCCCGTGCAGACATCTTTGTGACAGGGCTCTTGACTAGGTTTCGGCTCATCTCCTTCCAGCAGCTCATGGGGATCCTCGGGTGACGTGGGGATGGCAGCTTTCTGTGTCACTACCAGCTTTCCTCCACATGCTGCTGCCCTTCCCCAGCGTTAAAGGGTTCAGCAGAGAGGCAGGGAAGCCCTGCCTGCTACGAGACAGCCACCCTGCCTGCCCTGAGCAGCTCCCCAGGATCTTGCCCAGGACCAATGCTTCCCAGAGGGCAGCCACACATCAGGGGTGGACAAACTGGAGTTTATCAAGGGACCTAACTGGATGGGAAGACATTAAGTGACTATAAAAGCTACAAGGAGGGGAATTCTGTGTAGGATATGGGGGAAGCGAAACATCTGGGTACAGAGAGACAACCCAGAAGACACTTCCTAAACTAGATAGCTCTGGACACCCTGTCTTCCTCCCCATGCCTACCACATGCCTACCTTTATGGGGAAACAAGGCATCACCCCCAAAGCTATGTGGTCCCTTTTCCCACTTGTCACCTTGCCCCTCTCTGAACATTCAATTCAGGCCAGTGTGGGCTCCTGTCCTCTTTGAAAATAAGCCTGAGGAACCATCAGCTGTTACCATCCTGGGTCCCTGTTTGGGACGTGCAGTGGGGATAGCTGAGCCCCTGCAGCCCTCAGCTCACCAATTCCCAGTGCTGCTTGTAGTAATAGTGGCTCTTTGGTACCACAGCCAGAAACACCAGCCCAGCCCTCCCTGTCCTATTTGGCTTTTGAGTTTCCACTACCTTTTTCTTCTTTCCCCCATCGCCCCCTCCCCCCTACCAATTTTGGCTTAATCCAGCCCACTGTTATTTTCCAAACCAACTGCAACTGTAATCAGCTCAGCCTCTTTCCTTGGGGGTATTTTAATTTATACAAAAGTATCATTTCTTATCATGATCAGCCTGCGATTCATTTACTCTCCAAGTATTAAAAAGCCAGAAAGGGAATAAATTCAGAGCATGGAGAAATTAATGCGGAACGATAGGCTCTTTCATGTGGCATTTCCAAGCGCCGTTTTTGCAATGGGCTTATGTAATGAGACATAATTATCTGCACATGTTCAATTACATTACTTCACAAATCCTCCCTGCCTCCTGACGTCAAGCCGCCCGCTAAGCCCTGGTGCCCGAGGAGAGGGGACTGCAGACCCCTGTCCTGCTGCACCCCTTTCCCTGCACCTTCTCCCTGTGCCAGTGGTGGTCGCTCACACACCAACAGCCAGAATACGGTCACACACAAGGTGACCTTGGCTGGGAGGGTGATGGAACTGGACTGCGCACCTCAATGGGGTACTTGGCCGTGAGACCCCACCCAGAGGACCATCACCTTCCTGGACAGCTTGAGACTACCCCACCTCAACTTTCAGCCTCCTTGCTGAGGACTGTGGCAGCAAGCCAGGTCCAAGGCCAGCCACTCCCTCCTCCATGCCACCCTGGACACCGCTGCCACCAACCACTCAGCGCTTGCTCACAGCCTCCTTTTCCAGGCTGCCCTCTTCTCCCAGCTTGCTGTCACCGCCGCTGAGATGGCGGACGATTGATCTGAGAAATGAAGTTGGATTGCTGTCCCGAATCTACACTGGGTTCTCCTTGTGTGTGTCTGATCGATTTCCCCCTGTGCGACACAGCTTGTCGCTACGAATTTTCATGCTAGTCAGAACCCGCCAGCGCACCCAAGAACAAGGAGAAGATGCTCTGGAGACCGCCCTCCCCCTCGCATCCTCCCCCAGTCTGGTTGGGCAAGGTTTTCTTGGATTGATGTTGGTTGGCTTTGTTCGTTTTTTTTTCTCCTTTTATTTGCAACCATTATTGCTGCCAACCCCATTGCCGCCGTGCTTTCGGATGCCGGCCAGGGATGGGTTATTTTTAGGTGGTCGCCACTGGCCTCTGAACGGAGCCACCCCTGGACCAGGGCATTCACAGTGACATTCCGCAGCGTGGCTAAGCGAGGTGTCACCTGTTTAGCAGCTCCTTTCAGCCGAGTGCGTGTGGCCGCAGGTGCCAGGCAAACACTGATCAGCTCTGACAGTCCTAGACGCCAGCTGCCTGCACAAAGCCTGCCCGGTCGCCACTTTTTTTGTGGGCAAAGCTCTGCCGTTGGCGTGACCGATACAGAAGCAATAAACTAGGTGACCGTAAAAGCAAAGACAAGTCCTACTAAGTGGCATTCTGAGCCCTATGGCTTTGAAATAATTGGTAGTGAGAGAACAAAAATGAAAAAAAAATAAAAATAAAACAAGAACCCGAGCCTTTATTTTTTTTCTTACACTGATGCCCTGCGGACTATACATCTGACTTGCTGCGAGTCCGTCACTGTATCCTCCTGTCTGGCTGATAACATGGCGAAGGGTATCCACCTAAACAGACCAACAACAACAAAGACACAAATTAGAGTGAATGAAAGGTTAGTGGGCAAAGCCGCTTTGGTTCATCTTTGGCAAGACAAAAACACACAAACAGTAATAATAAGAAGAAAAATAAAGGTATATATTTAAAGAGGGGTAGAAGAGAACCACGTTTGGTCTTGCAGTGAGAGCTGAATCAGAGGACCACTCCTGCCTCCCTCACCACCCCCAACCTGCCCTAGCAGCCCCATCATGCTCTCCTTGGTCCCAAGTGTGTCAACAAAAAGAGTGGAGAGGGAGAACAGTGTGGCAAGCACAGGGTGGGAATTCCTGGAGCACATCACTGCAGCCAGTTCCACCACTGTGCTCGGGAACACACATTCCTATCCCTACCCCATTCCACTCTTCAGCCCCAAGAACTGGGAAGCTAATGTCAGTGGAAGGAGATCCTCGGAGTCAGCTGAGCGCCTTCATTTTGGAGGATCCAGAAATGGAATATACCTACCACGGCAAAGGCACTGGCAGCTCTCCTTCAGGTACCCTGTTCTTCTCCCTCCACATCCCCAGCCCAGCCCCACCAGCAGGACAAGCGACGAGCACATCTCGTCACCCATGGACAGCACGCTTGCTCTGCGTCCAGCACTGCGAGGGGGGCAACCTCAGCTTTAGAGAGCTCTCCTTGCCAGATGCAGAAGTGTCAGAGTGGCTGTTGCTCCTCAACACACTACAGAGCCTTAGACGCCAGACAGTGGACTCATGGCACATCTGGACATCGGATGGGAGGTGGGAGATCTGAGTGAGTTAGTTCCTGGCTATTTTAACTTCGTTCTTTTTGCTCAAGGCACAGCTTGAAGTTTCAGTAACGCTGCTCAAGGACTCCTTGCTCTGTCTTGCTGGTGTGTACATGGGTGGTGTGGGTACCTGTGCTTGGATAGGTGGGAAGATGATGAGGGGTGGCTTTTAATTAAAAAAAAAAATTTCAAAATCTACCTATTTATTTGAGTATTTCTTGCCTTTCAGCAGACTCTTGGTTCGGCATCAAAGAAGTAAGTGGAAGCCTTGTAAAATGAGACACTAGTCCAAACATCTGGCCCCTTCCCTTGGCAGAATAAAGCAAGTAGAACCTAAACCTCAGCTGCTTTTGTTTGAGTTCATGCCTGTTCTCCTAAACCTCTTCTCCTCCTAGCACGACTATCAAGCCAGAGCCAAATGCATTCACAAAGTGTGGGCAAGTCTCCTCAAGACCATGGTTGTTGGTTTGGTTGGGTGGTTGGTTTTGGTTTGTTTTGGATTGATTTTTTTTTGGTGGTTGTTGCTGTCGCTTTTTTTGGTTGGTTGGTTTTTTTTTTCAGTTTGGTTTGCCTTTTTTTAATGTTGGTTGGTTCATTTGTGCTGGTTGAGATTTGCTCTTTTCGGACGGGAGGGAGAAGTGCCAATACAATCAAAGGCTCCTCCAACACTAATGCATTCACTGGCAGTACATCGGATGGGTCCCTACCTGTGACTGCACGTTGGCTCCAACCTGGGCCCCTTGGTAAGAATCCCCATTGAGAGACTGCACGCTCATGAACAAATCTCCAGAGTTTGACATGTTAAAAGAACTGGAAGAACCTGGAAAGGAAAGAGTGAGGCACCTGAATCACAGAAAGGAAAAAGATCCACCCCATGACTCTCAGCCAAGAGGAAGGAACAACATGCAAAGCAACCACAAAAACAAAACACACAGTCAGGTTAGTAGTATGAAGAACAGAGCAAGCAAGAAAACAAAAAAAAAAAAAGGGATGCACTCTTGAGGTTATTCAAAGCCACATGTTGTTACAGCTCAATGCCAAGAACATTCTTCAATAGCTCCTCAGCTGGAGGAAGGATTCTTCATGCTCTGGACTGAGAGAAATAAAACCCAGCCTGGAGGACTCAAGACAGCTCTTTCCCTTCTTTTCAGGGCATCAAAATCCTTCAGGCAGCTTTGAAAATCTTGGTTGTTGAAGGTGTCCACTGGGCAGACTGCACCGGAGAACAGAATTACCCAGACTAGCCTCAATATTGAAAGCAGAAGCCTTGGCCCACACCACTGTTCTTTCCAGGAAGCTCAGATCAGGATAGGTTAAGTCTGCACCAGGCTGTTCTCTGCAGGGTGAGCACATCCAAACACTATCCAGTTCCACCTCCAGAGCTCCTGTTGAGCCACAGGGAGCTCTGTAAGGGAGCAGTGCGTGGAGTTTGCCTCTAGGACATCAGGAACCCATCACTGGTGGGAACTGCAGAGCATCAGGAGTGAAGGCTCACAAAAACACAAAGGCACCTGGACTCCCAGCACCCATCATGTCATCAAGTGTCTTTCATCATGATGGGTCGTGAGAGAATGCAAGGGTGCCACACCCCTCCTGAGCCAGCGGCCCCAGGAGAATGAGCTCTGTAGGCAAAGTCCCCACCACATGCACCAGTCGCCAAAGTTACGCTAAAAAATTGTAACGGTGAAGACAACTGGGTGGGATCAGGAAAAAACCAAAAACTGCATATGAAAAGAAAAAAAAATAATCCCGCCTCTGCAGAAACAAGGCTTTCTGCTTCTAGCTTCAGGATATCTGAGCACCTCCTCAACTACTGAATGGGAGAAACAAACCCATCATGTAAATGGAAGGCGGGGGAGGAGGGAAGGGGGTTAAAAAATAAAAAGGTTTTATGGGATTATTTCAGAATTTATCGTGCAGATCAGCGCGTTAAGTGTGAGACAGCTCAACGTGCAAGGTTTGGTTATATACATGACGTTAGCCTTGGAAAGGAGAGACTTCAGGGGCCCAGGTCAGCTACGCTTTCAGCTCCAACCCCAAATACACCGTCATCATCTCCACTGCCTCTTCCAACTTGCAAGACTGCCAATCACAGTCCTGGTGGAGTTGCCCAACTGTGGCTCGTGCGTACGCTCTGAGAAACACCTGGCAATATCCTTCCCTTTGCTGGAGAGGGAAGAAACACTGTGGACCGACCCCAGCTCTGCCCTAGAGGTGGATTGAGAAGGATCCTCTGAAGGAAGCCATCTCCAAGAAAGATCAAGGTGCAGGTGGGAGATCTATGGTGGAGACTTCATGTTCACTAAACTCTCTGCATCTCTCTGCAACCGTTTCTTTTGTCAGGTGCTGGCAATTCTCAGCACTGAAGGAAAGCAGAAACATCACTGCTAGATATAACGCCCAGAGACAGTCAAGAGACTGAACGTGAGCACAGTGAGTCTTGTATCAGGACTCTCCCACCAGGGCTTGAAAAGAACAGAGCCAGGAATAGCTCACTGTCTGTGCTCACTGTCAACCCTGCCCAACCTGTTCCAGAGCCAATCTCACAGTGTTGCATAAAATAACCTGGACTAGTCAGAAGGCAGCTGTAACGATCACCTCTGTTCAGCTGGCAAAGGGCTCCTGTCACTTCTCGACCTCTCAGGTTACTTGCTATTTTAAAGGCAAAACACCTAGGGAAAGGAGCTGGCAGACTGAGGAAAGCCCACCCTGACACTGTTCAACTTTAAGCATGAGGATGGGCACTTTTCACATACACAAAGATGTTTTCTACTGGGTTTTCTGAATAATCACTTTGACCACCGACATAAAAGCACAGGGCAGTAACGCGGCTTTGCACTCCTGCAGTGGCTGAGAACCAAAGTTTTGTAACTACCACTCATAACAATCACAGAATACTCTCCTGTTCTTTTGAGGTGAGCAGAAACCTTTATGATTACAAAAGTCATCAGTGACAGAGCTGAGAAGAGGACTCAGGAATTCCTGAACACCTGACAAGGCATCGCTATCACTCTGCCCCCAGAAGAGCAGCGTTTCATCCCACCTTCCCTGCCCAAAAGAAACTTGTAACAGTAATAACAAATAAAAATGTCATAAACTTAACTGATATTTTATTGAAACTTAACAAACCTGTCCCAAAAACTAAGACTGGGAGGGAGGAAATAAAAATAAACAAATAGGCACAAACTCCAGTTCTGAAGAGCGCCGGTGTCTTAGAAATCATGAGGAGCGGTGGAGATGTCACTTACAAGATATACACTGCTATTGGCACAAGATATTTTTACAATATATGTGCATATCTAAATGGTAAATATGTCTTGCTGCTGATGTGGATACAAAGATAAATATGCGCATATAAATGGCCCCGCATGTATGGATGCATTTGTATCAGAGCTGTAATTGCAGAGAGCCCTTTACGCTGCCGCTCTGCTGCTTCAGCACTCTGCTGTCTACGTGCTAGCCATGTATGAAAATTACGATGGCCCAAAGTCTCAGAGACACGGCTAAGAGGGGCTGATGCACTGGGGTGGGATAGGGGGCAGCAATGTGAAGAGCCCTGGCAATTAAGACTCTGGTATCCTCCATGGAGACAAGAGCTGGGAATACAAGTCAAATCTTTCCATTAGAGGAGGCTCCATCATAAATCTAATCTGTCCCTCTAAAGGCTTCACTTGAACACACCAAAGGTTTTCAGTGGTCATAATTTGATCTGGGGCTCCTCAAGAACTGAGATGTAACAACCATCTTTGAGCTTGTGAACCCAGGAGGAAAGGGCTCTTATCTTGGCATGGGAAGTCCGTTGATGCTGTTGTGTGCAGACAAAATAAACCAAAACAAATCACCAGAAAATCCAATACTTTTCATGACTTGTACCAATGTAGAACAGTGGTTACCTTCAGTATCCAAACATCTTACCAAACCCAAGACCTCTCACCACTATTCCTTAGTGTCGAGTTTCTATCAGGGCATCACCAGCTTCAGAAATGGTGGAAATGTATAAAGGAGCTACAGCACTCAGATCTTGCCACTAGGTGAAAGCCTACATCAAAACAATGCCCGCAATGAGATCTATTCCACCTCTTAGCATTTCTGATGAGCAAAATCCACCTCAAGTTTGCTGCCGATTCAAAAGTCTTCACAGGCTTGACGGCTCATATTTCTTGCACCACTTCTCTGGCTCTTCAGACAGCTTATTCTACAGCTTCTGTAATGCCTTTTCTAATGTTTTGGCAGTTTCCACTTCAAATTTTCCAGGACCTCTAACAGGTCCTTTTTGCTAAAGTACCTGACAATTCAAATGGCATCAAAAATAAACAAACATGGTAATGGTGCTCGCTGTAGTTGAGATCTAGCCATCCACATCTGCTGCCTCATACCATCTACCACCAATGAGACAGAGATCCGGCATACTGAACCACTGAAGTTGACTTTGGTCACATAAACAAGACTCCTAACTGAAGTCAATGGCAATGACATATATGCATACAAAGCACAGGATTTACCCACCCTGTAACTTTTCCGTGTATTTCTCCCATGGCCAAAGATGAGGGAAGAACTTGATGGACCATGCAGCTCCTCAGTTGGACAAAGTCACCAAGTCTGATAGCCGTCTAAAAGCCTGGGATGACCCAGCAAGACATTTCTTTTTCACTTGCCAACCAACACTCAAGAGAGACCATGGTCAGAACAGCATCTCTGCTTAAGCAGGATCCTCTCCAATGCTGCACTCTGGACAAGTGATTGCCACAAATGAAGGAAGGCAAAGGAGAGAAGATACATCAGTCAGGCCTGTGCCTGATGAAGTACATTTCCAGACGGTGTGATCCCTTCCATCGGCACCTCAACAAATAGATTTTTACAAAAGGCTGAGCAGGAAAAAAAAAAAAAAACCAACCCACAATTCAGGTCAGTTTTGTCTGCTCTGCATGGAAGATTTCACTGGATGTCATCACCTGTGTGTGGCCCTTGAGGACTCTGGTTGGCAAAAGGGTCTGACCACATAAAATAGCTTTCATTTGCCATGTGGTTTTTGTGCTGAGATTGTCCAGGCAATCAAAGTGAGGATGGGGAGTTGTTACTCCAAATGAGCTAGACATCTCAGCTTATTCGAACATCTGGCTGATATAAGGCCAACTGCGCATATTCAGGATGAAAAGGTGTTTGACATTCAGGCCTGGGTGACTGAGGATGGGGGACCCTGCTTTGAACGTGCCAGATGGCTAGACAGATGCAATCCTTGCCCTTGTCAATGTGTGGCCAATCTCTTTGACTGACTGTAGCCATTCACCGATCTCTGGTAACATGGGCATCAATGCAGGGAACAGATGGGCCTGCGTAGCCACAGCAGAAATGAATTTAGTTCCTGTCCCAGGTCCCACCGCATCCTGTTCCACCTCCTCTACCAGCATCACTGCTCTCCAGGGACTACATTGCTGGTCACTTCTTTCTCATGACCTACTGCCTACTGTCCTTCCTTCCTTCCACATGCCCTACCAGGTATTTAAACCAGAAGGTCCTAAAAACTCCCTGCAAATCCAGCCTTTGTTCAGGCTCCTTCCTCACTGAAGTTTCAGCCAATGACCCGAAAACAGAAAAATGGTGTAAAAGGAGAGACAACATCCATCCTAGACCTTTATCTCTTCACCCACTTTTGATTCTCCTCCCAGGGCAATTCAGCACATCCGGGTGCCTCGTGGCCCTTGACATCATCCTCCAAATCTTTCGCAGACAGGTTATTTCAGATCTAGTGTGTACAGGCGTGCTTCTTGCTGTTAGCACCTCCAGGACAACCTGAATCTGAGGAGGTCACCAACTTCAGATATTGTCAGGTCGTGTCCTTGCCCCACAATGTGACAATGCAGAGTTTCTTGACTGAGTTGTTACATCCACATGGCTCAGCTGGGGAGATCTCAACCTGGGATGCCACTGTTTAGGATAAAATCCTGAGGCCCTTCCAGTTATCTTCTCAGTAAAGGACTACAAGAACATCCACAATTTCTGCAAGCTGACCCAGAGACTACTATGGTGCTGACAGTTGGGCTTCCCTGCTGCTCTGCCCCTGCTGCAGCATACAGAGAGAGTGGTGGGATCTGGGTCAGGTTAGAAACACTTAGCTTCTAGCAGAAGGATCTCAATGGCCCATGAGCTCCTCCTGCACTGACATGCTGCTTTAGCACCGCTGCCACATTAGGCACGTGAAAAGAGGTCGATGTTTCTGGAGTGCAGACAAGTGAGTCAGAAAGGGGACCCAGGAGCTCAAGTCTTACACGTTAATAACAAGACTGTTTGTCCTTCCTTGAAAGCATAGTGTTATCCAGGGATTATCTTATCTGTTTACTGCAAGGTACCAGCCAATTTATCTTTAAAACAGCTGTGTTACTGCCTGTGGGGAAGGCAAAGAAGCAGCCTTGCACAGGAGCTCTGTTTAACTGGGCAGGCACTGGGTAAATGGCTATTCCACTACATGCGGGCCAGATCCAAACCTGTTTAAGTGATTTGAAGCTGCTCCCTTGCTATTCCAGATCTTTGGATCTGACTCCAGTTGAAGAAAGAGGAAAAGAAGGAAAGCTGTCTTTCTTCAGTCCAAGCTGACATGAACTGCAGAACAGCATCACAGCAGTCGGTATTTCCCTCAGATACAAGCAACTGTGCTCTCTATACTCCAGGTTTTCCTACACGGGGGTTGCAATGTCAAGAGACTCCACCTGACCCTAGTGCTCTGTTTGGCAAGGATGACATTATTAAAGATGCAGTTAAATCTTCAGCAGTTAAGACAATGGAAGGCAAAGGAAAAAAGAAAGAAAGAAAAAAAGAAAAAAATCAAACAAAATTCCTGCAAACCATCTGACTCTGCAGAACTCTGCTGCATCCACCTGAGCCCTCTGAGCACCTCAACTGAGCCAGAACAGGCATCACAGCTCACAACAGGCAACCCTGGGCAAGGAGAAGGTGGGAGACAGAGCCGTAGCAAGTAACATGTCTCCCATGATAATTAAGCGGTTGTGTGTACGGACTTCTCTCCCAACCGAATAAGCTTTCTGTTTCTGTGGAAGCCATCCACATGAGTCCCTGCAAGGTGTGGATGAGCTCCCCAGCACAGAGCCATCAACCACTGCTTTCCAAGTTAGCTCATGGGTAATGGACTGCCTTTGCATTCCCGTTGGAATTCAGATACCCACGCCACTGGTTTGTCTCCTTGTTCGATCCCTGGCTCTCCACTTTCCACTCATATCCTCCAGATCTAGGGGTTCTTCTGGGTGTGATGCCTTTCATACCTGCCACAGGCAGGGTTGCCCTCACTATAAAAGCATGTCCTGATAGCCACCAGTATTTGCATGGTGTACCACTGGTGGTCTACATAACATCCAGCTTCTCCTGCTGTACACCACCCTCTTTGCTCCCCCACCATTTCCTTTCTCTTAGCAGCCTACCTGATAACAGCAAGCATCACACCCCAGTGAAAGAGTACCATGAGCAGACATTGAGCTCAAAGGCACAAGAGTGGCACATTCCCACTCTCCCTCCCACCCCTAAAAAAAAAAAACAGGCACACAAATATTTGCATGGATAACGAAGCACATGGCACCCATGACATTCACTTTTTTTTTTCCTCTTTTTAAACAAATCCCAATTTTCAGTCACTCTTGGGAACAGAGCATAACCAGCTGACCACAACCTGGGATCATTTTTGGGTCAGTTGTCATTGTGGCAGGCACCACACATGAACGAGGCAACATTCTCTAGCAGAGGAGTTGAAATCTGGGCAAAGTGCTCTGTGCCTTTGACCCTCAAAACAAACAAATGGAAACCACAGCAAATGGGAAGGAAAGGGGAAAAGGGAAGGGAACGACTCATGGATTTCCTTGGATCACACTGACACAAAGGGAAAATAAAATCCACACAGGGCACACTATTGCAGGTTGTCCAGACACTGTCATGTAAGCAAAGGTAATCACAACAGAAAGAAAATCAAAGGATAAAAATATACTCCAAGCAACCCGCAAAATGGCATGAGTTAGGACATCCCAGAAATGCTGGGGTATGTCCATTAGGGCCACTCATGCTCTCAGCCCCACTGAAACAGAACCATTATGCAAGGACTTTTTTTCAATTGCTTTCTCCCCCCAAAGTGCAAGCAATCCCAGCAATCTTTTTTTCAGATAATTTTTCTGGGTTTGTGTTTACCATCCATGCATATAACACTCAACGCGGCACCATCAGTCACAAGGTCTGATCACATCGCTTTTCCAATGAAAAACAGAAAGGGGAAGAGGAAAACCAAGAGAAAACAGGGGGAAAAAAAAGTAAAGAAAATAAAGTACCCCGACAAAACAACCCCCAAAACCAAACCCATCTCTCTTTTTTTTATTAAGACCACGAAAGTCAGCCAACCAAACCAAGAAAATTAAAATTGAAATAACCAAAAGGAGAAAACAAGAGAGAGATTAGAGAAGGGGGAGGAAACGAACAAAAGACGAACATTAATGACCCAAAATAAAAAAAACCCAAAAACTAACCAGCTGAATTGGGAGTTGAGGGTGAGTTAGCCTGGCTTCCATGGGCTGACACATTGGTAGCCGTGACAGCCGTTTTGGCAGCATAAATATTGGCTTCCTCTTGAAATTTACCTATGTTCTTCTTGTACCGGATTCTCTTATTTCCAAACCAGTTTGATACCTAGAGTGAGTTTAAGAGAAGACAAAGACGTTAACATTTCAGCTCTGGCAAATGCAGATGGGTGAGGAAAGCGGATTAGTTCAGGATAAGCAGTGTATATTCTTCTCCCCCCACCCTCCCGTCTTCCTAGATGTGGAAGTCAGCACCTTCTACTTGCGCGTACCACACCAAGACCTGGAAAGGTGGTGGAACCTCCCTGGGAGGGCCAGGTTTGTGTGGATGCATCTGGCTCCTCTACAGTTGGGACATCCACTAAGGGGATGCTCCACAGGAACTGCTACACCCACCCCACAAAAATATCAGATGGGTTTAAAAAACAACTGAGAAAGTCAAATGACTCTGAAATTGCACAATCTGAAAATGACTATGTGTCATTTTGGAACTTCTTATTTGTCTTCTCCTAGGTGTCTCTTTGAAAGGGACAGATGCTTGATTCACACATGCCCCTTCTCCTTCCTTTGTAGAAGCCAGTGTGGCTTTCAGGGAAAATGAATTTACACCCAGTGAATTTATTCGGGCCTGGCTGACAAATGAAATTGCCCTGCTGTCACTGAAACTTTGCTTTTGATCCACCTGAATGAAATCAGTGCAAAAGGCCAGAAGTGGATGCTCTGCATCCAGCCAAGCTCAGCTTTGTATGGTTTAGCATGAGCCACAAGATAAACCAGAAGCTTCAGGAGAAGGCTGGAGAGGCAACACGGGGCTCACCGTAAGACCTAACTTTGGTGCTGAGGAACAAGAGTATCCTTTGGAAAGGGGTAGGGAATGTTTCCATTGTGTTTGCCCAGAGACTGTTATGGGTCTGTTGTGTCTAAGCACCTAGAAGTGCGTTGAATGAAGCTAGTGGATTTATTTTAAAAAATTAAAGAAGCAGGGTGAACTTTTTCAGAAGTCACAGGGGTAGCTACAAATTGGCCAGACCCGACAGCAGAATGAAGCGGTGCAGGTCTGCTCGTGCCAGTCCTGGCAGAAGCTGTTTCCATGTGCCTGCAACAGTGCAACGCGTGAACCTCAGAAAGCCCCAAGGAGGGGTCTGAGCAGGAGATCCTAACAAACTGTCAGGGTGATACCTTGAGGTAAGTAGTATGAATGTTTGAAAGAAACATTGCTTGGACAATGAATACCTCCAAGTTTGCAGATCAGAGGTTCAGCACAGTAATAGGAAACTCTGAAATCTCTGACATCAGGCTGTGATATCCAGCAAGAAGTGCTTCTCCAGGGAAAATGTCAAGGTCCTAATGTGAACCCAGTGTTCACAAAATCCCACTCAGCAGCCTGCTGAGGATAAACTTCTTCACTTGTGGACACTATGTCGCAGTAAATAATTTCAGAAAAGATGTAAGAAACATTCAGCCTAGGGTTTGTGAAGCAGCTCTCAGCTTCTTCTTTGACAACACTCAACACAGAGAATCAGGGGAATGTCTTCCTATGTCCAGGTATATACGGGCAGAAGAAAACTTCCAGCTGCTACTGACATTGTTTGAGAAAGCTCATCAGGATTAAGAGAATAGGCAAATGCCAGGGGATGTTGCAACTCTCCCCAGAAGAGCTCCAACATTCTCCTTGTGTTTGCTCGTGAGCAAGTACATCAGTGTTCCCTCTTCCAAATGGACTGTCCAAGCACCAAGACACATAAGACAATACTGGATGTTTGTTCTGTGATGGTTTTTTCCTCATCTTAGGAAACTGTTTTGGCTTGGGTGTCGATAACTTAAAGCCACATGCTTTTTCACTCCTACGATGCTTTCTATCGGCAGCACTCCTAGAGCATTCAGCAGCTTCTACGCAGAAGGAGCTTCATCTACCAATTTATTTGCCTCTGAACTACAGGTATCTGATCCTGCGCTGCTGCAGAGCAGGAAGAAGAAAATGTAATCTGCAGAGACTCCTGGGAGGCAAAAGGTAGTAACTCAGATCAGTGCCCAACCAGATCTGAGGGAACATTTCAACGGCACTGGGAGAAGGTGCTCTTTGTGAGGAGCTCTATTCCACTTCTTGGTCAGGCTTTCTCATTAGTGACAACGTGCTCCTTCATGATCTCTCTTGGCCATCTCTCTACAACAGCTCTTCCGGCTTCAAATGGAGCATGATCTCTGACTGCCACATGGAAGGAAGTCAGGATAAACAGCCAATACAATCGATCTTCATCTTAAAAGTTGTAAAGCAAAGAACCTGCCTACCTCAGTCAGCCTTTGAATTCAGGTGAACTCTGCTCGTCACTTGCACAGATTCATGCTGTCTCTTGTTTCCACTTAGCTTCAGCAAAAACAGAGACTTGGATGTGTGCTTGTTTCTACCTTCTTTGGACAGAGAAGGGAAGGAGATGGTGTACAAAGCAGCCTAGAAATAGCACGGCCAAAAAATACCCTAAGAACAGCATTTCTCCTGGGCATTTTCTCTTTGCGAGGGAAAAGTTGTAAGTGTGAACAGATGAATTAAAAGTGAGAGGGAAAGCATCAGGACAGCTGTAGTTTTACTTAAGCCAATATGTGCTCTCATAGGTAAGTCTGGGCAGAATCAATGTTTCGGTCTTCTGACCCAGGGGAAGCAGCTGGAGTCACTCAGTAGGCATTCAACACAGTGACGACACCTACCCTTGGATGCTGTTGCTCCTGCTGAAGGCAGACATGCTCTCACAAGGACACCAGATGCTACCGCTGTCTTCAGTTTACTCAAGCGACGAACAGGCATGTGCCTGAGGCTGGGAAGCAGCCCAAGATAGGGAACACAATGAGAGCCTAGAGGGAGCACTAAGCTCATACAAGGACAAGACTACCACAGGCCACATTGACTGGCTTTCAATAACACAGCTTCCTCCAAAAAGAAAGAAAACAAAGAATGCCAGGCCTGAGCAAAGTATGGTTGAACATCCAAATCTCAGCAGCTCCCAGGTCATAACTATAGACTCCAGGAACTATGTGGCTCCTTAGAATGTATGGAAATAATTAAATTTGTCTTTATTGACCATCCTTCTTTGAGGGATAAGCAAGTCAGGTAGATGTCACGTTCTAGAGCACAATAGTAATGACAGACAGAAATGACCTCCTTGAGCACAAACTATAACCATTAGCCTGTCTGACCCAACCCCTTCCCACCAGGACCTTGTCCATTCTACCTTATCAAGCAAAACCTGCACAAGTTTTCCTACTGTGTTTGAATCCCTTGGCTTGAAGAATGGACTTGCAGCTGAAATGAGCTCTTCTTGTAAGCCAGCTCAGCACCAATTCCTTGAAAAGACTTTGCCTCTGTAGGTCATGACAGAGGCCACATAATTTCTGTGGTGTTAACACCTCGCCTGCACACATGGCCATTGCTTCATGAAGTCTTCATCTAAATCCTCTCCCAAACTCTCTTTTTCCATCCATGGCTTCAATCTGCACTTCTGCCATCTGCTCTCCCATCCACTTAAACTAACTAGCACTAAACTCATTTAGTAATTAAATGCTCAACACTGGGACATGACTGACTTGACTGAGGTCCAGAGTGCCCTTCACCATGCTAAGGCAGATGTTTTTGCTGTGCTTCTGAGCTCTCTCACCTGTGAGACTGTGATGCCGCATTTCTTGGCTAGCTCTTCTTTGGCTTCCTCACTAGGGTAAGGGTTGCTGAGATGGGAATAGAAATACTCATTCAGGATTTCCGTAGCCTGCTTATTGAAGTTTCGTCTCTTCCGCCTTACATGAAGAAAGAGGGGGAAATAAAAGGAAAAGGATAGGGAGTCAGTGCACGGATCCAGAAGTAGGAATGCAATTTTAGATACTCTGACTTTTCTCCACTTCCCTCCCGCCTTGCCCTGCTCCTGGAAGCATGGAGTGCAATAGATTCATGGCCAGGAAGCATCCCATATGCACCTTGCTGGTGACTCCTCTCTCAGCACCTTCCAAAGCCCATAAGACTCCATCTCAAGTTATCACTGTACCCTCCAGCTCACAGAAGAGTCTTAAAACGGGAACCCAGCTCCTCCACCTGGGAAGGTGACTTCTGACAGCTGGTTGCACTGGCCAAAGACATCACTGCTACTCTGCAAAGCTCCTTGCTGAGAAAGCAGTCCTAGATATATCCTTGGTGAAGTCTGTCCCATTCACAGCTAGACGTTATCTGTCCGCTACCTCTTCCCTCATACCCCAACTGTAGCTGCCTCTCCTCCCCATCCAAAGCTGCAGCCCAAGCCACAGCCTGCACGTAAACAGTTTGGGGAATTAAATAATTTTACAGCAAATTGAAAATCTGAGACAATGGAAACAGAAGGAAAAGAATAGGAACCTAGAGGGGACAGGATGGACTGAAGAATTAACCTTCATCCCTAACTGATGTGCACGTTTTCACCACATAGGTTTGTTGGAATATGGCACAGAACTTCCTTCTGCCACAGCAAAACCCAGATGTGCAATTCTCAAGGTAAAGCTGGGAGACTCCCTGAGACAGCAGCTGGATGTCTTGAACTCCTGTCCCCTCCCCTGTTGAGCTACAGACAACTAAAGGTTAAGGAAGGTAAATAGCTGCTGCAGCTCAAGAGCAAGAGACATGGCCCTTCAGATGGACCTGAATTCACTCCAGAACCTCAAAACATCTCTCCCAGGCCTGAATACTTCATGGTGGGTGGGTGGACGGAAAGGTTTGCTGTGGTGAACTCACCGTGCATCCAGAAATCGTGAGCGCAAGATCATGACGGCTTCACACGTGCTTTGCTTCAACTGCATCTGGATGGAGCTGAACTTGCGGTGGATGATGCTCACCATCCGCTCTATCTCCTTTGGTGAGATAGGTCGAGTCCGGCTCTGCTCACGCAGCAGGTTCATCACATGGGTGGTGAATTCGTTGCATGCCTGGGATGGCAAGAAAAGCAAAAGAAACCCCAGGATCGGAAGGTCATTTGATGGCGTCAGGGACAGTACAGAGCCAACACTGCTAAGGAAGGAGATGCAAGTGGAGGCCCCAGTGGCTGGGGCTTTTTAGGGCAGACCCAGAGCAAGTGTGTTGGCTCTTAAGGTAGAGAGGCATGCAGAGGGCATGAGAGACTTCCACAAACATGTTGAGAAAGGCAGGAGCCAATTTCTTTGCTCACACGGATCATGGATGGAGCATGAAAAACACGAAGAAGTCCCAGACACTCTTTCTGGATGGGACTGGAGGAGCTATAGATGTATTTGTGGAGGACCATGAAGCTTTTGACCCGCTCTCCCTCCTCCTGCTGCCCCAGCTCGACTCCAGCACTTGTGTCCTGCAGAGCCCCTTGTGCTTCACAGCCCTGCTCCATGGTCTTAGCACATGAGATAAGAAGTAAATAACAATAATAATTAAAGCTTGAGTGAGGCAGGAGCCCTGACAAGTAAGGGCAAGCCGGTAATAATCTCAATTAGTGTGTGCTAGCACGGCACTGTCTGGCTGCTCCTGCTGTCCCCATGCTGTGCTGTGAGGACACGGCAGCGAGAGTAGCTGGGTGGACAAGTGAGGCTTTTTGAGGCCAGATAAAGACCACTTGATTGCCCTTTCCTCCATCCTCACAAGCACCTTGTGAACATGACAGTATCCCCCAGTTCCCAGAACCAAGCCCCGAAAACCAGGCTGAGAGCAGCACTCAGACACTGATGGCTCGAGAAGCCCTTGGTGCTCCTGGGACACAGGCAGGTGCTCTGAGGACAGCATCCCCAGTTCCCACCCTCTGATGGGGAAAAAGGGGATAGCAGAGGAAAGAAATGCTGATTTTGTGGACTGAAGATGGGCTTGATTTACTATTTTACAACCCACCCCACCCTTCCAAGCTGAATCCCCACCTACAGCTCAGACCTAACACAGAGACATCCCAGAAGCCAGCAGAGCCCCTCCAATTGCCCATCACCACCTTAGGCTGACAGCTGCCCTCTCCCAGAGTGAGCACCAGCTACAAGAGCTCTCAGCTGGGTGCCTCTTTGCTCCTAGATGCCCAAGCAATTTCAGCTCATCTCCTCTTGGCGTGAAATAAAGAGCATCAAAGGCAAAATTGCAAGTGTGTGCCGTGCTGTCACAGCAGCAGCCAGATGCTGTGAGAAGGTGCTGAGCTCCCCCAGCCACCAAAAATGTGACCAGAGAGAGAGGGATAGAGGTTAAGAAACCCTGGTTTTGCAGGACTGCGGGTGATGATACTGAAGAACTGGACCAGCACGGCCGTTTGCAAAGCAACTTGGTGGCAAAACCCTGTCAGTGCATTGTGAGAAGAAAAGATGTGGCCCATCTCAACCCATAGGGCTGGGCTAAAGGCTGCTCTCAGCTGGGTGTGCCCTTGGGCAGCAAAAATGAAGGAGATGCAAAATTGGGTAAGCAACCAAACAGAACTCCTGCCCAAGCAGAGAAAGGAGCAAAAGGTCCATCCCTGAAGCCTGTCCCTGTCTGTGCCAAGTGTCTCATCTCACCTTGGGCTTGCTTGACAGAAGACATGGGGTCTTCTCTCCCACTCTTCAGCCTGGGAGCTGAAAGATGAGCCCTGATATGGTCTTTGTTCCTATCCATGTGAGACGGCTGGGGACAGCCACCAAAGGTCACCCTTCCAACCTGCCCCCTGCCTGCTCCTTGGGCCCCACCACCCCTTTCTCCTCTAATGGTCTGCCAAGATGCCTTTCGTGGCACGACCACACTTGGCTTCTCCAACACCAGAGCCCTACCTGGCCACCTTGACTCCAGCTCCAACACAGGTGGCACCCATCTAAGGTAGCTCCACACCAGCCCCAGGTGTAGGTCTGAATATGCTGACCAGCAGCCTCAGCTTGGCCAAGGTGGCACCTGAAGGGGTGAGACATCTCCCACCCCCACCACACAACCAATTAGCTGGCTAAAATGGAGGCCAGTTGGGCTTGCCTGAACAGAACCCAGCAATGGAGGCCACTCACAGCCCCATTACATCGGCAGAGACCTGAAACACTGCCTGGCCCTGGCTGCAGGGGATGCTTTCTTGCTTGCACTCCATAAACCACAGCCTTGGGGTAGAAACCACATTCATTGCAAGGGCAAGCTGTACAGCGGCTAAGAGAGATCTGCAAAACATCTGGAAGCATCTGAAAGAAAACGGTTCTGACTGTTGGCCTATGAAGCTTTTCATGCAATTGTCAGTATTACCAATAGCTGCATTCATGACCCAAATAGTTGTTTTGGTTTTTTTTAAGAATTATTTTACAAGAAAAAAAAAGCCACTTTATTTTCTTGGAAGAACTTTTCAAGCAGAAAAAATATTCAATGAAGATTTTGTTTCAAGCTTGGACTGGAAATCTGCCCGTACTGAGGCCAGCACCTTGAAAAGGAAGCCACCTTCAGAGGGCCAATTTTTAGCAAGATATTATGAGAGAAGTGTAAAATGAAAATCAAAGGGGCAACCCATGCCAAGCCTATTCTCACACCACTTCCCAGCACAAAAACCCAACCCTTCCAATCCTAAAAAAGCCTGTTTTCACTCTGGTACCAAGCAACAGTTTGCATTCGCCCGCACGCTCCTAACAATAGATGTCAGTAGCGATCCAGGCTGTGCGCATCCACGCGGAGATGCTGGCACCCGAGGACAGCTCTCCTCTCCTCTCCGGGACGTTCTGGCTCCTGACACCACCATCCCATGACGATCACCCTCCGGGAAGCCATGCCCTTCGCCACAAAGGAGCCTGTTACCTGCTCGTATTTCTCCAGCTCCGTGTGGTAGATCTGCCGGATCTGGGAGAGTTTGGCTCTGTAGTCGGAGTGCTCCACTGAGTTGTCAGAGCCGGCTCCTCCCGATGCGGCGGCGGCGGCAGCGGCAGCAGCTGAGCCACCTCCTTTTTCGGGGCCCGCTACCCCCTCGGCCAGGAGCATGTTGTCTAACCGCATCAGCTGGGGATCTGTGGGCTCCTCTTCCTGCGCTCCCCGGATGCTCAGCACTGCAGGAGACACAAAGGGGAGAGAGGAAAACCTGAGTCGTCCCTGGAGCTTAACTCAAGGAAGGGGTTGCTCATCCAAAAGGGGATGGTTATCCCAGGTTGGACCAATGGGGCTCAGTCCCCATCAATGGGGCTTTTTTTCCTTTCCCAAGGGTACCCCAACAGGCAGTTGGCATCCTGGTGCTCACAGTGCTCATCTCCAAACACAGCTCCTCAGCTCTCCAGACCAGCAATAGCAGATGAAAGCATTCCAGTTATTTGCTCCCCTCCCTGCCTATTCCCCTCCTTCCTGCAGGGAAGAAGTAGGGGAAACCTGGCAGACAGCCCACTGCAAAGGCAACCCAGAAAACCACGCTCTGTGTTCAAATATGCAGCAAAACTGCTAGCAACACCAATCAAAAGATCCAACAGATTTTACCCATTTTTGCTTACAGAAGTGATAGGGACCGTATCCCGATTGAGGCACGGGATGGGAAATTAGGAATCTCTAGCCTAGATCTCGGCTCAGCCAGGGGTCCTCTCATGTCACCTACAGTACCGCTTATGGCCTGATCCTGCAACGTTCACATCAGCCACCAATCCCGGATGGCAGAGGAAGAAGTACAGAGCCCAGGGCTGGCTGTGCCTCAGTTACTCCACCTTTAAATACTGACACAGAGGACTTGCAAGGCCATGCTTCTAGCCACCCAGTGGAAAAACAAGTGAAAAAATGTATGAAATGCATTTTATTCTTTGGAAAATGCCATTTTTTTTTAATAATTCAGTCATCCCAATGAAGTCTAAACCATACTAAAAAAAGGGGTGACAATAAATCAATCCTCCCAGAGCGACTTGCCAAGCAGAAGATTTTCCTTCCCTCTTTGTACTCGTTGCCTCCATTACAGCTTCAAGTAAGAATCCTTCTCCTGTGAAGGTTTTCCTGGAAAAAACAGATAGGAGCATCCCGACTACTCCGGGCTGGCTTAGCAAAGAGGCATGTCGTGAGTCTGAAGGATGGAAGTACCCTGTGTGTCCCCTTTTTGCTCCCCCCACCACCCCCGAGGGTCTGTGTTTGAACACAGAAGTGTAATGTGAGATTTCTGCATGCACACAGGCAGGTGCGTGCAGCTGCAAAATAAATACAGTAAAATAAATCCTTGAAGAGCAAACAAAAAAGGCATTTCCTAAGAGAAACAAACTGTATTTCCCCACATCATCTGGCACAGGAACTCAAAGCATTTTGTAAACACACATCCACCTCCCAAGCACACACTCATGCACACCCGGAGCTGGGTAATGTTGCATGGATTTTAATAAAGCCGTGCCCACTTACACCCAAGATGAATTTGACCCCCCATATCTGCAGCACAAACAAAAGCAAGTGATTTTCCCAGTCATTTTAAAAAAATATATAAAATTAGTTGGCAATAAGAAATAAAAACAGAGCAGCTGGAAAGACATTGAGTGTGTTCTTCCTCACTCTGAACTAAGTTAGAGAACGATATAGCTATTCCCCAAACATAGTATTCACAGAATCATGGAAACACAGAATGGTTTGGATTGGAAGAGACCTTAAAGACTGTCTAGTTCCAACACCCGCCTCCCATAGGCAGGGACACCTTCCACTAGACCAGGTTGCCCCATCCAGCCTGGTCTTGGATATATTACAATATGCAATACTGTAGTAAAAGACACTGTTGAGAGATTTGTCTAAAATTAAACAGACCTTTTTTTTAAAGCCTCAAACTCTACTCAGCTATTGTCAGGACTCTAACATTTACTGCCATTTTTGTGATTAAAACGTTTGCTGTCAACAAAGGTGGAGAGGTCAGGAGGAGAGGGAAGAAAATAAAGAAAAAAGCCCGGCAACAGTAAATTTGCCAATAAAGTGAGCTAATAATAAATAATTCCACGCTAGGGAGGATCGTTTTTATATGGAGGGATGGGGGCATACTGCCAAATTTGGAGCTGGATGCCAGTTGTCGAGCCTCAAGGAGACAGGACTGGCATCCCCTTCCACTTCGTGAGGCTTCCCACAGCACAGCCGGCACCCAGCCACACGCTTCACCGATGAATAAATCCAAGGGGAGAGGTCAGACTTAATTTGTGGTCCATAAACTGAAAAAAGAGGTAAACGTAGCCAAAATTCTTAAAAAGAGAAGAGGAAAGTGGGGAGGTGCCCAGCTATGGGAAAGAGACAAACTTGCTCTGGAAAAAAAAAAAAAAGAAAAAAAAAAAAGAAGATAATAAATTCCTACTCTTCCAGAAAAAAATAAACCACTAAATTAAAGCACATCAAAAGCCCAAATAGAAATGGAAAGCAACACAGGTTAAAAAAATAAAATAAAATTACACCACCCCCCCCAAATAAACAAATCAAAAGCAGAGTTGCCAAAACAGGTGCATCTGGATTTCAAAAGGGAAATATGAAATATTTTTAGATTAAAAATCTCAGGAATCATTGACCTGACAGGTAGGCACAAGTGATTAATTAGTTGATGTTTAGAAAGCTGCTTCCTGATGAAAAGCGCTGTATAACCCCTGAGCTTTATTACCGGGCAACACACACGGAGCAGTACCCACTGGGTGCGTGCATCCCAAGCTTCCTATGGATGGACATGCATCCCCCACAGCCAAGACCCAAACCCAGCTGGGGACTACGCAGAGAGAGCCTGGGTTTGGCTGCCCACTGGGAATCAGGCTCGGGAGTAAATAGATGGAGAGTCCAATGTGTCTAAGCAAAACTGATGCTGCCTATTTATCCCTGGAAGGCTGCGCTAAGCTGAGAAGAAGATAAAATGATTATTTAAAAGCTCCTTTTTTATCTTCCTGGTGTTGTCCCCAGCTCCAACGTCCCTCCTGCCAGGGTGCCCATGGTACTGGGCTCCTTGGCAGTTCCAAAGTGCCTCCGTGATGGGGTGCAGCCCCTGCTCTGCCGCCTGCGGGGCTTGGGGTGAGCTGGTACAGGCAGCACCAGACTCATGGTGCCCAGGCAGCCGATAGAGGCTGCAGGTTTTCCTACCAAATTAAAATGAAATACATTAACCAGAACGATCCTCAGCCATCGGACAGCAAGCTGGAGCTGAGGGGCTGTGAGAACACTCCTGCCCATGCCCGGGCATCCCCAGGACCCGCCATTTACTGCTCCTAATTAAAAATAGGGGAAAAAAAAGAAGGAAAAAAAAAAGAAAAAAAAAGGCAAGAACAAAAAAAAGAAAGATAGTGATTGGCAGCCGGGGGGGAGGAAAATTCATGCAAGACTTTCTGTCCTTGGCCGCTTTCCTGCTGGCTTGGCAGCCCCCGGCTCTGTGGCAAATGCCACTAGAGGGTGCTCAGCCCTCACTGCGGTCCCCCCACTGCCTCAAAATGCTTTTTTATATATAAATACACACACACACACCAGCAAACATATATATATATTTATATGGATTTACTTTAAAATCAAAGTCAAGCCTCACGCATTGTCCCTGCTGTGAAATGTTCCCTGGGTGACTGTGGTGGGGAACCAAGGAGCATGGCTGCTGAATGGCTCGTGGCTGTGGCAGGGTCACCGTCACTGACACCAGCCACGGGAGCAGCTGGGGACTGCCAAGCCACCAGCCTGCGGTCCAGTCACAGACGCGACCAGGGTCATGGAGACCCATTCCAGCAGCTGGAAAATGGCTCCCAGCTCACATGGTCGCTCCTTTTTCCCTCCCGAGCGAGGCATCACAGCCATGGTTTGCAGAGAACACGGTCTGAGTCCTGGGCTAGCTCTGTGGTAGGACTGGCCTTGGAAAACCAGACGAGAAGACAAAGCTGAAAATAGCTCCCTGGCTCCTTGCCTTCCTTGCGATTCAGGGATGCGGGATGAAAATTGCATTGAGTCACCAAAGCTTTCAGATGGTCCAAGATGTTTCCTACCGAACTGGGCATCACCAAGGAGTGCTTGCAGAACAGCCAGCCCCACACTCACACATGATGGGCAGCCAGCACCCCACTTGTGTCTGCATCCCCACACCACAGTAACTGTGCCTGGTGTCCCTGCACGCTGGGGCAGCCTCATGTACAGCCACAAGTGGGGAGCGTGGGCAAGAGAAACAGTCCTTGCCAGACTTGGTGCCTTCGAAATGGACTGCACCCTGGGGTTGACTGAGACTGTGAAGGCATCTAAGAAATCCACAAAGGTGGGTACCATGTTCCTCCTGGTCCTCCATGCTACCATATCCTCCATTCTCCTGGGAGCACTTTTCCAAAGAGACTTGAAGAGCCAGTTCAGAGCAGAAACCAAGCACGCATCTAATTCTGTCCTCTACCAAGGCCATCCCAAATGCTTCAGTTTAGCAACACTTTGCTCTTCACCCCTTCCAAACCCTCCAGATCACAGATACACGGGTCAACATGGGTGGAACACCATCATGAAGGCAAATGAACATAACGAGGGTGATGGCAGAAGCTTAACAGGAGACTGTGGGTCAGAAGTGACAGCAGAAAAGGATGCTTGAACCTCCAAGCTCTACCCGTCTTCTAGAAAGGTCAGTTTACCCTACTGCAATTAGTGCTCTCAAGCTGAAGAAATGTGGAAAGCAGAAGCCTGTCCCAGCCAAACTCCAGCACGGGTTATTTCCACTCACAAGGGGACACAGGCTGCCGTGGTACAGCAGTCCCCACTGTTTCTCATCCTCACATCTTCCCTTGGATGCTGCTGCATATGTGTGTGCTCATCCTCGGTTAGATGCAGCCTGGACTTCTGGGGTGAAGGCTGAAGACCAAGCAGAAGACACTGGGGGAGACTATGGCCAAGCAGAGACATCAGAGGAAGCTAAGGAAAGGTGGAATGGTTGAGAACAGCCTCTCTAGGGATGCGATGGGGACATCTTGGAGGAAGAAGACACACTGAATGACACAAAGCCAACCCAGGTTGCAATGATGAAAGAAGAGGTCCCTAGAGCTGGAGCAGCTGCTCATCAGGGCTTTGCTGCACAAGTAAGGACCAGCATTCCTTGACTCTGCCAACTTCAGTGGTCAAAACCCTAGTCCTGTGAAATTTCCTGTGACTGCCTGGTTAAATCTCCTCCAACTACATGAGCTGACAGTTTCTCTACAGCTCCGGTTGCTGACATCACCAGCCAAGTGCTGGCCCAGAGGTTGGACGTTCAAACCAACCTACCTAAAAAGAAACCTGATGCATGGTTCTAATGAGTACAGGAGGAGCACTGCCCTCCCACACAAGCTGGGTTGCTTCTGGATGGGTTTTCTTGTGGCTGTTTCTGCCCATTCCCAACTTGCTGAATTGCCTTTCCAGAGGGACATTTTAAAGGAGAAGGAGATTTCAAGTAAATGATTGCAACTTATCGAAAATAATGTGCTACTTAGCATCGGAGACAAGCATCCTGGCAGGCAGAAATGGGAAGCAGTGCCGGAGCAGATGGGAGTAATTAGGTTGTGATTTTCAGAAGGGTTTACTTCTGCCTCCACTGTGCCTAAGATGTACTGGGGGGGGAGGGAGGGAGTTGGGGGGGAAACAACCCATCCAACAACAGAATTTCAAGAGAGGTAGATGATTCCTCTGCTGGGATATGAGCTGGCCTTTGGTGTGACTTTCCCATGGGGAAACCAGAGATCCCCAGAGTGGCAATGCTGCTAGTGGAACACTGCTGGCTGCTCTCACTGTTCTCACTCAGCCGCAAGTGGGGCAAAATGCCTCCTTCCCCACCAAAACACAGCCACCTCACACACACATTGGATGAGGAAGATCGTGCCCATATACTGCCCTGGATCAGTGGGTGCCCCTGTGCATTGATACAGACAACGAAGGCAAAGCAGCTCCTCCCTGGCAATCCCAAATTCCTGCACAGACTCACGCAGCACACAGTCGGGCTTTGAAACACACATCAGGCACCAGCCCTTTTGCAATTTAACCACTATCCGCAATATTTGCCTCGGCTTGTGGAGACCGAGCTTCAGGAGTCACACGAGCTCAATAGTCTTCTTTAAACATATGTTTTTACACCTCCAGGTCTAAATCAACAGCCATCAAACGGAGGGACAGATGCGATGCCAGCAAATGCCCCTGCTAACAAAACCGGTAACTAATCACGTTATTTTAAGCCAATCTCAATATTCCCCAGAGTCTGAGTCTACATTTGTGAATGCTGAAGATCAACAGCACTGAACCTGGTACAAAAATATACCCATCTGCCTCGTATTTGAGGACAGTTACGCATTAAGTGACTTGCGGCTGCCGGTCTGCATCCTCCTCGTACTTCCACATGTAGTCACAACTGACTCAGGAGAGTTGGCGTTTGCTTCCTCAGCTGATCTGTGATGGTATGGGCTTCAGTTGCTCTTCCCAAGCTTGAAAAATGCAGAAAATCTCCCAGATCCCGTGCACCGACCTACACTCCTGGGTTTTTTTCCTATGCAAGTATATTTTCAGCATACTTTCTTCTGCAACAGCAAACCCCGTACACAAAGGAAAATGCAGTGTTTTGGATCTTCTTTTTAATCACAAACTCACCTTCAAGACCCTGTGTTCAAAAGGAATACATAGACCTCTCACCGCATTTTGGATGATGCTAAAGCACCTCTGGCTGCTTGTTCACACTACCCATTCAAGAGTCCATGTCACAGACAGCAATGTAAATATCTTCTTGGCAAAGCCTATAGTGTCCATGTTAAAATGGGTATCAACAATCCCAGTAACTAAGATGGAGTGTTTTAATGTTAAGCAATCACAGAGAGAGTTAAACTTTGGTTAGATATATTCACCATATGTAACACACTTTATGTAAACACATAAAGCCACTGAGAAAGTCAACATCAAAACACAAATGCGTACTTCCAAGACAAACCTGTGCTGGAATTTCCAAATACACCAACACATACCTTTCCAGGAAGCGGGAATTAAGAGAAGATTTTGTTTTTTTTTTTTTCTCTTGCAATTGATATAAAAGTTCCCCTCCTTACTCCAACCTTTCCAAAACTTACAACTAGATGAACAGATTTTGCTCAGATTTTCCAAAACAGTCTGCCATGAGATGAGGCATGGAAAATTTCAGCTGGCAAAACAGCTTTTTGTGCATCTACTTATTTATTTATTTCCCAGAAAAAGGAGGAACACTGTGAAACCAATGTGCCATTTCTGTCAGGAGTTTTCCCAGTCTAAAGCCATAAAACAAGCTAAAAATCCCAGAAATAAATAAAGACAGAAGCGTGTACCCATAAGAATTGCAAAGCCAGCGTGGACCCCTGCAAATGCACCTCCTCTCCCAACACCGCTGCGTCCATCAGGGCTGTTTGGAAACAAAGCACTCAATTTTGTGAGAGATGCTTTGAAAGGCAGAAATGTGTTCCTTCAGTCCATGAAGTATTGTGATACAACAAATACTCCCAGATACAGGAGCAAGTCACGTCAGTTCAGAGTAATGGTTCATCTAGCCCCAGCAGCCAACAAATTCTACTGGAGACCCAATCAAGGCCATGATCCACAGCAGAAGCATCAGATATTAAGGGCAGTAGCACTTCCCCTAGCATCCTCCTACCCACCACCAGTTTTGGGAACTTGCACTGCAACCCAAATTCAGATCAATCAAAATGCTTCCTCAATCAAAAATGAAATCTTCTCCTCCCATTTGCTATGTTATAGTTTCCCTCTCCCTCTTTTTATAAATCAAAATTTGGATCAATTTAAAAACAATCAAACTGCTTAAAGAAACTCTAATTTCCCATCTTTCTGGGCTAGAAAAGTCCAAATTATTTGCTGAATCCAACCCAAATTAAAAAACAAAAAAGTCTGAATTACCCTCAAACTGCAATTTTGGGGGGTATAGAATGGAAGAGGGGAATTTATCACATGCCAAAAAGTTTCTCAGCTCCCAGCAGCAGCTCTCCATCACTTGAGGAGATCCAGCTTGCATGTGCCATGGAGCTGCAGAAGAGACACGTAATTCATAGCGCTGGCAAAGAGTCTGCACCAGTTTTCTCCTAACCCCATCCCAAATGCCAAATGGGTTGCCATAGTGAGCAAGGAGCTGGCAGCAAAATGCTCAAAAGGTCTGGAAAATTATCACTAACACATTAGGGGGAAAAAAAAATCCCCCACCACCCCCACCCCCCAGTGGGAAATTATCTAAAATAGTCCTTTACACAAAAATAAGGCACAATGTTGCAGTGATTACCGAAAACCACATTTCCCTGAGAAATGTGACTCTCCGGGAAGCTGAATGAACACAGATGGACTCGTCTTTCCAGTCCTTCCTTGAGTCCTGCTCCTGCCAACCAGTTTAGCTCATGGCTAGTAACCGAGCTGGACAGGGTTACTCTGACCCCATCCCTGTGTGTCCAATTATGGCTGTGTTATGGGCAAATGAAGCACTGTGGATCAAAGTGAAATATTTTCTATTTTCCTCTTCACAGTCCTGAGGCCACAAGCCATGTCTACTCATGGATGCTTCACTACAGGTTGGTGGACAACTCCCACTGGCTTCAGCAGCCAAGCTCACAGCTGTAATTTTCACATCTGAAATCTGGGGACAGATAGCACTTGGAAGCCAGAGCCAATTGAACCTCTTGCTCCCCAGGTAGATCACTGAACAGAAGCGGGTGGTTTAGTGGCAAAAGCAGGCTGGAAGTGCTTGCTAACATTACAAACGAACCAACGAAAGGCAACCATCCCACCAGTGGACAAGCTACCTCCTCCCCTTACAGTTACAGCAGCTGCAAGCCCACCTTTGCCACATCCCACGGAGCAGAAAACCCTCACAACTTCACCTAATTAAGTAAATCCACTGCACTCAAAAACGCTTTCCAAACAACCCATCACCCCAGAGCCAAACTTTGAGCGTGGAGGTGGTCAACCCTGCCGTATTGGCACTCTTCCATTGGAAAAGCATGGGTAAATTTTGGCCACACACAGGTCCCCTTCCCTGTCCTGCTGAGCACCCCCCTTCATCCCCAGGCCAGAGTCATTGTCTGGCCGCAAAGCAGACTGATGTTGGGGAGCGATGCTGAAGTGGGCTGGAGCAATCCCACGCTTGGTTTATCTCACAAAGCAGTTTTCCCTTTCCTAAGCAGTGCAGGATTAGCAGGCTGCAGTTACAGCTGTGAAGTGTAATCAATCCCTTATCTGCATAGGCAAACCCTGCACGTCTCAAATTCTCCTGCCGCACTGACCGCATGGTAAGGGAGAGATTGTCTGCGGCCACCCAGCCTCCTCCATCCCACCCTCCTTCATCTCCTTGCTGTGGGTGGGGGTGGGGGGGACAGGGACCTGGACCAACCTCCATCTGCTTGGAGCAGCAGCCACAGGATATAAAAGAAAGCAGGGCGAGATTCAGTGCTGCTCTGCTGCTGGGCCAGATTTGAGCAGAAGAGGTGAGCCAGATAATTGACCACGGGCTGGCCTGGCTCAGGGGAGCGTTATCTGCTGCTGAGAAAAGCCAGTGGCTGGGATGGTAAATTGGCATTACGGGCAGTGGAGGGGAGGAGGATAACACAAACCCGTTTATGTGGCCCCTTTTCACACCTCCTGGTGTTTCAGATTTTTTTCCAACCCTAGACTGCGATATGGGACAAAAGAATCAGATTTTGCTATTGCAATGAGAAGAATAGGTGGTTAAACACAGGGCTCTGCCTTGGTCCCTCCAACAGCAGCACCTTCTGCTGCTGGAGTTTGGGTAATGGACTGGAGTTCCCTCTGCAGCACCAAGGCAGTAAATTGTCACTGAAGGACAGAGCAAGCCATGTTGTCCCCATCCTAGGAGATTGCTTGGACCTGGGCAACCTAACATTTGCCACACCTGGAGACGCTGGAGTGGCTCCCTAAGGAGGGAGGAACAAATCAGCAAACAAAAGATGGGATTGCTCCCAGAACAGGTCCAGCCATAAACCCCCTCCTCCTTCTCAACGCCAGTTGGGCTGGGATCTGCCTCCTGCTCCAGCGTGGTGCTTTGCATATGAATTCTCCTTGCTGAAAAGAAATGGGTCCTTTGAATGAGCTGAATCTGCTAATGAGAAGCCGGGGCCTCCAGAGCCCCTCTGAGGACAAGGGTCCCATTTCTACCGCCCCAGGCCAAGCCCTGAAACTTGAGAACAAACAAAGAGAGGTTTTCCCCCAGAAGGAAGCTGCCTTTCCAGCCTGCTCTCCCTCTCAGAAAGGTCATCTCCCCTGGACACGGAGCGCCTGCAAATGGCTGCTCAATGCACAAAGCGGCCGAGGCAAGAAAGTCATAGGTGAAAAGACCGGCAAGAGCCCAAGCCGAAAAGCAGCATTTCAGATTCCCTTCTCCTGCCGGCCTTCAAAAAAGATGACCCATGAGACTCCATCTAAGGAAAGCTGACTTGGGGCTCATTAGATGGCAATGTCCACTCAGGCCTTTGGTTTGCTATATAACTTGAAGGTGCCTGCTGCTCATCACATGGCTGAGAGCACTGCCTCTCTGTCGCCAAGTCGATGGCCTTGCCATGGGCTAGACTGAGGATTTTGTGCAATACAGGAGAGATTTTCCAGGTCTCAGAGCCAAGCTATTGCAGGAAATACACTGTTCTTTTCCTCCCTTCCTCACAAAGCAGGCAGCACAAAACCATGACATTTTTACGAAAGAGCTGAGAACAAGCATGTAACAGCCTCCCAATGCAAAGCACCCTGGGGTCATGTCCTCTCCTTCCATTGCCAAGGGACCTCCCCACCTCCTGCCTACTGGCACGCTCTCTGCCTAGAACCATGTTCCCATTTCCAGCAGCGACCTTCTGAAACAACCCAAGAGCTGACCATGGCCAATGTCAGTCCTCCTGCTTACGTGCTCATCCCTTCAAGTGGCTGCAGGAACACTATATCTTTTTTTTTTTTGGTGCATGCAGACAAGAGGGGAGGGAAGGAAAAGAGAAGGAAGAAGCAACTGTTAAGCAAGGAGTCTCCAGCCAGAGTGAAACCTTACAGATGGGGTTTGCAATAGGAAAGCTACTGCCCTGGCAAAGGTGAGACTACAGCTCTGCTGCCAAGTACAAGTAGATCAGAAGTGCCTACTGTCGGTGATCATCTTCTCCGAGGATCAGCCATGGCCCAGGGTCTCTACCTCATGGAGAATGGACACTGCTCCTCCCCAAGAGAGGGGTCTACAATTACAGATGCATTAGCAACCACCCCCCCTCCCCACCTCCATGTCCACCTCTTCCCTAGCCAGGTCATTTAAAGACTTCTCCATGAAAAATCTGAACTGCAAGTAAGTTATATGCATGTGAGGATAGCTCAAATCCAAAGCACAAGAAGCAACCATAAACAGAGGTAACGGAAATCCCACCCCAACTCTTGTAGTGTAGCCATCACTCCTGTAGATGTAACACATCAACCACTGGGCAACCTCCAGCACCTAATTTTGGTGGTGGCCTGTAGTGAGACAGTATCAGGCCACGTCACAGTGTTACAGATGTCACCTAGATGAGAGGACCAGAGTCAGCCTCCCTTGAACCCATATGCACAAGCCCCATGTATTTTTGAGGTACCACAGCACTCCAGGACTAAATGTTCCTCTAGCTCCTTGCAGACTTCCCTTATAGCACACATGTGCAAGTTCTTTCTCTCTATGCTATACATAGATCATACCAAAATCTGATCATTCCTCTTCCATTTACTTGTTTTTCAAGCTTAACCTATCCACAGCACCACAGAGAGGTCAAGTTTGCCCAGGCCTAGAGGGTCCATCAAGTTCCTATGGCTAAGACATGCTATTTTCAACCCAGCTTTACTGGGATTCAACGATCTCAGGCAAATAAATGAGCATATTTTTTGCATGATGCTCAGTCTCTCACACCACCGTGCTGACCTGCTGAGCTCCTCATCAAAACTCGTCTTTGCGCACACCAGACAAATCCCGACTCTTTGAAAGGCAACAGCCGGTCGGCAGTGTTTTAAGGCCAGAAAACAGCTCTGAACGTTCAGTTCCTTCTTTAAATAGAGGCCCCTTCTGTAAACGATCTGTTTGGACAGGAGGGAGAGTGCTGCAGGAGTCCAAGCGCTTGTGAAATAGGATCAGCTGCCTTCGCTCCTGCTCCATTCAAAACATGGGGGGAAGAAAAAAAACCAAAACTGGCAAGGCAAGAGGGAACTTTGAACCCCTACACCTCTGTGCTGCTGGAAGGGTGTGAGACAACAGAAGAAATGGGGAAAATAATTAAAAAGGATCAATTAGTGGCATTTCTGTTTTGAGGTGCCAGCGTGTGTTTAATCATATTCCATGCAAGAGGTTGTTGATACAGATTTCCGTGCTGCAGGGCGGTGGTGTAACAGGATCCGGCTCTGCCTTCTACCCTGGACAACCAGTTTGGGGCTTTTACCAGTAAGCCCCTCCACCCCCACCCTAATGCTTTGGCAGTGCCCTTGAGCAGAAGGGGGCTGACACCCAGCCCCACAGCACACTGGCCAGACAGACGGACACATAGCTACTCCCCCTGCTCCTGCAAGAGAGGCCCCTGCCATAAACAGAGAGGAGATTAAAAAGGGAGCAAGAAAAAAAAAATATAAAAATCTTTGCCCGACTCCGGCTGCGTCCCAGATCAAAGATCATCTCCATCGAGGCCATCTGGTCCTTGTAAATGTAAAACCAAATTGAAAGCCCTGCCCTCACCTCCTCCGACTCCCTCAGCAATATTGCTTTTACCAGCCGCGGATGGGGAAGGAGCTCACAAAAGGCATCTGTATGTAATATAGAGCCCCCGTGCAGCTGGGCTATAGGTTTGCGACCCCTCTCCCCTCCCCCCCTGCCTTTTTGTTAATCACGAAGCAGAGGTAAATGTTTTCTTTGTATCTCCAGGGGCCCTGTTATTCCCTGGGGCTTCGGGGAAGAGCCCAAGGCACCAACCCTGGGATGGAACAGGGCTGCTCTGCATCCCCATCACTTCTTTCCAGCTGGAACCTGGTTGTTGTTCCCATCCTGCTTCAGAAAGGGACACACTGGGAGGGGAATATGTCCCCACCAACCCAGCAGTGTCCCCGCCATCACAAAAGCCACACAGCACCCTTCTTCCCCAGCCCCAGCAGGTTTCTCCTACCACCACTCCTTGCCTGGGATGCAAAAGGGGATGCAGAGGCTGGCAAATAAACAGAGAGAAAGAGGAGGACTGGACTGAGTATTTCCGAAAAGGGGATACAACATATCTGAGCCAAAAATGACTCGTGAAAAACCCCGCTATTGCCAAGCCAAATACTCCAGGCTCGACTTGAAAGGCAAGCAGGATCCGCTATCCAGAGGAGAAAGCTACACGTGAGACATCGCAGGCAAAGAGGAGGCAGCTTGAGGAATTCCTACCTATCAAGCTTTATTGTGTTATTCCAACTAAGCAGAGACAAAAAGACAAATCTCAGCTCCCTACTTTCATTTATAATTGAACCCAGTCCAGAAGGATGGAGCAAGTACCATCTGTAATGCAGAGTGCATTAGCAGCCGGCAGAATGAAATATTCAAATTACTGTAGGCTACCTCGCATTTTAATGACAGGGTTACAAAAACCTGACTTGTAAGTGGAGATCGGACTGGAAGAACTGAAAGTTTGTTTTTCCAGTGCATGAATTAACCTAACAAAATGTTGCTTTCAATAAAAAAAGCATTTGCATGGGCAATTCTGCAACATATCCCAACGGGCTCAAAAGAAAAAAAAATATTATTCCATTTAGCTATCCTAATTGATGTATTGTCCAGGGAGATGAAAAAAAATCACAGAAGAAAGGGCAAAGCTTTTTTCCTTTTGGCTGACAATACTAAATAAATAGACGTAGGTGTGCACAAATCTTACCAACAAACACAGGTCTCGTAGGCAGGGATGCACAGAAGCACATATGTGCACCCATGGGGTGTGCCAGTGCAATACTTTCACGAGCTGTAGCCTTTTGATGCTGTGCACAATTTGAATATGCAAATCACCCCTTGATTTTCGTGCTGGTGCCTGCGCCGGGATCCATTCGTTTTGATATCGTTAATCAGGGCTGCCGAAAAGCCTGACACAGTAAGTGGCTGTAGCCCCTAGCAGTAGTCAAAATGGAGTGACAGGCTCCATTTAAGATGTCACAGCATATAATAAAGTGTAAAACTATACTTAAAATAAACGAGATAGAAACAATAAACTTGACTCTGGGTTTGAACTTTCGGGGAAAGCAGCAGAGAGATGCAAGCACGCGTGTGTGTAAGTGGGCACGGGGCTGGGGTGCCTGGAGAGGACAGTCCCACCACCACTGTGCCACAGAGGTGAGAGCGAGGAGAGCTGACTTTCCACATCCTCTGAAGGAGCCACACTTCTCAGCAACCCTACGGTAACAACCAGTGTGTATGTGGGACATCTCTAGAGGTAACGTGGAGGAGGAGGAAGGCAAAGAGCCATAAGTGGGATCTGCTGGGGACTGAGCAGACAGCCAGGCTGTGATGGGCATTGCGATTCGGGTGAGAAGCCCACTGAAAGGGCTAAGCTTTGCTTCCAGCAGCTCAGCTAAGAAAGGGGCATTTACTCTCTGCAGGTATTGCCCCTGGATGCCTGGATAGAGGTGATGACAACTTCGTCCAAACCACCCTTCCCTCCCAGGTACCCAGGGAATCCCTTCCCCTCCATTACCAGGCAGTAGCACCAGGATGGAAGTAGAGAGGCGGCGATGTCCTCAGCATCTCCAGCATGGGCTCAGCCATGTGCCCTGGGACCAGGAGCCATGGCAGACCCTGCAGCCCTTCCTTGGAAGGACCAAGCACATGCAGGGAGGGGTGTGTGTGTGTGTGTATGTATACTAATGGGTCCAAAAGCCCAATTTTGCTCCCCAGACCACTTTTCTGCACCCCAGAACCTTCTGTGTGCCCAATGGCAGCTCAGCATGCTGAAACAAACCAGTCGTTCTCCTTCCCGCTAAGCAGTTAAATTAGAGAGTATTCAATTAATAACAGCTGAATATTCTGTCACATTTAGGAAGATGTATGGTAAGACAAGCGAGTTGTGATGTCTGTGACAGAAATGATAAAAGTTCTCCCGACACAGCCTGGCAGAAACTTGGCTGGAGGAACCGCTTGCTCTCATGGACTCCAACGTCAGCACAGACACCAGGCCCAGCACCGCCTTCAAAGGAGAGACGCTCCAAATTGCACAGGAAAACTTCTGCCAAAATCATTTGAAGGCAGATCCCTCCCGCCCTCCTTCTGGGATCCATCTGAGACACAGGGACAAGACCCTAGAGAAGACTTTCACCAAGAGACATTTGAGACAGCACTTGCCCCTCCATGTGACAAGCATCACCCAGTAGAAGCTCAAACCCTCCCATGTCACCTAAACACATCCCATGACACTCTTCCCACCCCCAGGCTGCCTCAGTTTACCCATCTGCAAAAACGACAGTGATCACATCCCAAACAACACACCCCAGAGGTGACCAGGGCAGCACTGGCATTGAACCATGACCGTGGGCAAGCGCCTGCCATCCAGTAAGATGTTCTCCATCTAATTTAAAGATGCTGTGTGGCCAGGGGACATGCAGGAGTGGTGCTCTGGAGGCTGCGTCCTCGTCTTCTGGGGGGTTGTTTTTCACTGGTGTTGTTTGCGAACAGAGTTTTGTTGCTAAGAAACTACCTTCATATTGCTCAGAGAGCAAAGACAAAGCAACCGTCAAAATAACACCGTATTTTGACAGTAGCCGGATCGTAACCATAAATGATCCATTTTCCCTGCTCTCCTGTATGCTCATTAATACGCTCTAAATACCATACTCCCATATATAACCCACACCCTATATGTACACACGCACGGCATGTGCAGGCGCTAGGGACCCATACCGTGCTCGCAGGGGGCTCCGCCACATCCATTTATCCACCAAGCAAAAGCTGAAGGAATCAGATCCGGGAAGCGGAGGGGGCTCCCTGGGGAGGCGCCACAGCTCCCTTATAGGCAGGAAGATGGCACAAGGCCTTTAAGTAAAAGGTATGTGAGAAATTAACAGGGAGAAGGTAAGGCCTCTACCCACGTCCACAGCAGCTAGCTTTACATGTCAGCCCTGGTTTGGGGAGGAATCTAATTATGGGTTTGGTTTGTTGGGCAGGTTGGGGTTATTCGTTGTGGTTTTTTTTTTTTAAGTCCAAGGGAGAAAATGTGGGGGAAAAAATCAAACTCATTCACTGCTCAGTTCCCAAAGTGCTCTGTGACTCTGCTGTCAGGGTGGGGAGATCCTGCCACACAGGGAAGATCAGAACCTTCATCATCTTGATGTTATGTTCCCAAACCAAGTCCTCAGGATCCTGACAATGCAACCACCTCCTAGGGCAAGAGGACACCTTCACCTTTCCTGACAAAACACCTCTCCCCTCTTTGCTGATCCCACTACATTAGGAGGGCCTGGACGGGTCCCACAAAAGATATGAAAAGCAACACATCAGTCCCCCAAAAAAGGCAGGAAAAAAGCATTCCCAGGGCAGCAGCAGCTGCAGGACCATCCAGGATGATACATGAAGCTAAAAGGCTTGGTGAACACAGTGGTATGGTGAGATTGGCAGTGCCTTACTTGCACCAAAACACTAGAGGAAAACAAATGTCCTGTTTGCAAATGTCCCATGTGCCCAGAGGGCAAGGCGTACAGGCAAGGGGAGAAAAGACACTGTACCCACTAACAACTGGGAATGAAAACTGCTTCACTGGAAAGCCATGGTGTCATGGGAAGTCCCCTGAGTAGAGGCAGTGTGCTGCAGTCAGGGGCCAGTGGGACAACTGGAGCAGTGGGTAACTACCGTGCAAGCAAGGACACGAGTGGCTGCCATGCAGGCAGGGGCACAGACAGTGGCACCTTGTACCCACCCTGCTGCAGAAGCCCCCCAGGCCTGCCAACACGCCACTGCTGATTTACAAGCAGAAGGAGAGACATGTAAAACGCAAGGCTGAAACTGCAACCTGTTGTGCCAAGGGCGCTGCATTTTTGCCAACCCCTGGTGCACTAAAGGATGCCCAGAGTCACAGCACAACAGCAGCGGCTCTCACCACCCCAGCAGGACAGCAAACTCAGACCTGCTGTCCTTAACCATGACCCAGCCGTGACAATCAGCGGCTCAGGAGCTGACCAAGAGCACAGACTCACTGCTGGTGAGGGATTACACTGGTCTACTTTATGCTCCTTGGCACGCACTTGTACAGACAGCAACTGCAGGCAGGGACCAACAGGGCTTGGGAGAGCAGCACCCTGCCGTGGATGATTTTTAGGGGGAACAAGAAAAAAAATCCAAGTTGTGGGAAGCAATCCCGCAACATCTGGGTTGTTTGACTCTTCCCCTGGGTCAGCTGAATCGTGGCTCTGGCTGATCCCTTGCTCAAGTACAAGACACTTCTGCACGTACCCGAAACCCCAGCCCAGCACGGAATGGCCTGTCTGCCATCGAGCAGCAGCTTGCCACGTGCACTTTCCCTACCAAAACCCCGAGCTCCACCCTACAGTATGAGAAAAGGGAAGGGTGAGAAGAGCTCTGTCAAAACCCACCAAACCCCAAACAACATTTCTCTGAACAGAACAAAGCCCCTGGAAATCTCTCCTCTGCTTGGGTCCCCTGACCCACATGAAAGCAGCATTTTTCCGGGCTAATTACGCAGGCTGTTCTAAGCCTCCTGGCAGAATACGAGCTGCAAAGGCAGACATCAAAGGGCTCCCAACTTTAAAATAAATAGAGAGCAAAGACAGTGTGGTCCATGGGAGACCTCTCCCTGTTGCTTCTGCTGGCTGCCTGGGTTAAATACTGGGGCTGACTCAGTTCACAAGACCTCTGGGCAAGGAAAAGCAGGGAAGACAGGAGGGAAGTGAGATTTTATTTACATGGCACGTTCCCAGAAGGCACTGGCAAGGAGGGGAAGTTTAGTCACTGCAGGACCGGCCACGGTCACAGCAAAGCCTTCTGAGGCCTCCATCCAAGGGAAGGACCAACTATGGAGCTTGTCTGCTTGCTGGGATGGGCAAGCCATGAGGCATTGGATGGAATGGCCAAGGTCGAGTTGTGGGAAAGGATGGGACAGGAGTCACTGCCTGGTGTGTGGTGGCACTGCCTGGTCGTGGTGGTTGCCATCACAGCTGGTCTGAGCACCAGCCCTGGGGCACTCCTGAGCTGTGATTTTCCAAACAGGTCCTTCACCCTAAAGAGCCATCTTCTAGAGGAAGCTTTGGCCCTGCTCAGGCCAATTCACAGACTGTTCTTGCAGCTCTTGGTGGACAAGAAGCCTAAGCCTTGTTTCTTCCCATTTGTTTGGGGGAGAAAATATGTTTACTATCAACTCTAGGAAAAAGGCATTAGCCAGAAGCCAGTTTCTCCTTCCACCAGCACCCCATGTCCATCTATCCCTGCTCTTGGCCTGGAAAGCAGCACAGTCTCGCGGTTTTCAGAAGGATACCCTGACATGCCAGGCATAATTTGCATCAGAGATGACTGGGAAATATTAAGCCATTCTGCCAGCTCCTCCGGCCCCCACCTTTTGCACTCCCCTTTGAGCTTTACAGGGCCTTGCAGCACAGCCAGTACATGCTCCACAGAGCAACCAGCTCTTGCTCCTTGCTGGTGAGCACACAGAGATCCCTCCAAAACAGCAAGGCGTGACCAGAAATCCTATGGGTCTTCGGGCTCTGGTCCTTCCATGAGCAGCAATTACTCAGGAGACATTTCTGCAGAACCTTGGAAAAGGACGGGGGCAAGGAAATCCACATGGGATGTTCCGACAATCAGAAACTGTCACCTGAGGGATGGCAACTGTGCTCCTGTACCCAGCCTGGTACAGCTCTTCGTCTCCCCACTTCTTCCCCAGCCTTGGCTCCAGGGGCACAGGGGCAAGGAGAAGGGCTGAACCGCACCCTGCTTCCTCACAGAGAGGAGAAGGAAGATGAAAGGAAAGATCAGGCTGGGACGGTCGAGTGTAGGATGCGAGGGGAAGGTGTCAATTAAAGCAATGAGGCCCTCTGCATCCCCACACCTGACAGCCAGGCTGAGTGGAGCTGACAGCCGGAGTGCCGGCTGGCTTCCCTGTCTCGCTCGCTGGAGCGCGCTCCTCCCCCTGACACCCCCAGCTCCAAACCAGCAAGGCCAGGGCATGCAGACATCAGCAGCATTGTGGTATCCCTTCCCCTGCGCCCACAGATGCTCCTAATAATGGGAGCATCATGATTTGGGGCTTAGAGCAGGCCACGGCCAGCCTGCAGAGGGATGGCAGCAAAGCAGAGAGGGGTGCCAGATCACACTGAAATAATGATCATCACGAGGTGTCAGCCTCTATGCAGGATGGCATCAGCTGGGTGCCAGGATGCAGGGAAGGTGGGAAGCAACCAGACACTGGCTCAAACTTGCCCCCAAAAGCCTTCCTGGACAGCCACCCTGGATGTCTGTTCCTGCTTAGCCTCCCCTTGGGAATTGCATCCAGGGAGCCCCTGCTTCAACCTCTGCCTCCTCTCCCCACAGGCTCAATCCGATTACTGCTGATACACATCTCCTCCTGGGCTCCAAAACACGCTCTTCCTAGCTGAAGGATTCGCAGGGACACGGAAAACTTGTCCTGATTGAGGCGTTAATGGTTGTGTGGCCCATGTCATCACCGAAATGGCCTTAGGGGGAGAGTTGATGAGTCTCTGAAGTCATCAGGACTACCCCACCTCATCTTGCTCCCCTTATTAAAACCATTCATCCTGGGAGCTAAATGAATATGTTTCATCTTCAAATGCTGAGACACAACAGCAAGCAGGCAGAGATCTAATAGAACAATACCCATCTAATCATGCCGATTTTTCTCTCCCCATCCTGCTTTCATATTACACACGCAGCCACAAGACAGAGCTGGGGCTGCAGGCAATGGGTGAGGACAGGGCATTGCTTGCTCTCGGCTTAGCCACTGCTGCTGCACCTCAACCCCTCCACACCAGGGTCTTCCTCCCTCTGCTGCAGTGGAAAAAACCTCAGGACTTTTAAAACTAATAAGCCCAAGAGATACCAAGCCTAACAAGTCTAAGACAGCCAGGGAAGCAGGGCAGGCCCTCTGCCACTGGCAGACCTCTGTTTCCCACAGGAATACTGCACGTCGAACTGCCCATGAATCATTTTGGTGCTCCTTCCCACACCCACTGCAGGTTTTCCAGGCTCCCGTTCCCTTAGATACAGGGTTGATTTTTCCCTTGTTTGCTAAAGCACCTTTTTGCACACATGACGTAGGGGAAAGCAAAACAATTTTGTGTCTCTCACATATTAAGGCTCTCCAGCAAGGTCCCTGGCTAGGGATGGGGCGGTGAAGGATGGAGCAGGTGGAAGCATGGGGAAGGGCTGGGGATGGGAAAGGTGGTTAATCCTTTGCATCTCTCAAGAGCCTGCCAGAGACGCTGCTGCTGGCCTCCCCTTCCTAACCAGGGTTTGCACAGCAAATCCCCGCTCTATCTAATTATTAACGATAATAACGGCGGCTGGCTTGCTGGATGCCATCTGGAGCCCTGCCATGCGTGCCTGCCAGCCCTGGGAGGGCCAGGAATGGGGTGATCCTACAAGGCAAAGGCCAGGACCGGGGGCCAGCCGGGTGGTGGGTACCAGCTCAGGATCACCCTGAGGACCCAGTGGGCCCACCCAAGCTGCTGTGCTTGTGTTCTCTGCTGTGGCAGGCTTCATAAGGCTCCGCTCTTTGACTGGCGTTGAGTTTATGTGAAAGTAATTAACAGTAATTAATCCTTAATTACAGTAATTAGCCAAGTCGCAGTAAATTAAACCACATCTGGAGCAGATGAGGGCTTCCGAATGGGAGGCTAGTGCAGGCGACAATCGGAGAGATGCTGAATTCATCTGACAGCATCTGATTAAGGCTACCTGTTGCAAGTGGCTCATTTGCATCGTGTTTTTGTTTGCATTTTGCAGTAACCCTTTCAACTGGGCTCCCACCCCCCACCTCCGCTCCCTCTGCCCTCTTCCACCTCCCCATCTACCCCTGAGGAGCTGCATGGACCTGTGAGGAGGAGGAAGCAGCTCAAAGCCAAGACCCAACCCACAGATCTCCCTACTGTCCTCCCAGGCTACTCCAGGGTGGTAGGGATGAGCCAGCACAGGGCCATGGAGCCGCTGGGCTTCCTTGCACCCTCCAGAGAACAGAAGCTGCTCAGGTGGTGATACATAAACTACACACCCTGCAGGAAGACACCAGGCAGCGGATGACCAAGCAGGATGGAGGCAGAGCAATGGAGGCAGCCAGCTTTACTCCTCAGCTTCCCCACGTCCTGTGTTGTAGCAGTTACAATAATAATAATAATAAAAGATCTGGACTCCAAAGGGGAGCATTAGCAAAAAAGGGCAGGTTATTATTAATACCACTCAGCATTTACCCAGTGCCGTGCAACCCTGGAGACCTTTGCTGATGTTTAGCCACGCTCACAGGAGGGGGAAATCCTTCCCTTCTCTTTCTTCCTACAATGGAGAAATCATGAGACGGAGAGATGACACAGGGTATGAGAGGCGTGTCATGTCTGAACACTGAAAGAAAGAGCTTAGGGAGTAAACTGCACCTTCCTGACTGTTTTGTGCCTTCATTCCGCACAGCCAGGAAGCAAGGTTGGCTCTGAGCTATTAGAAAAGTACTGGGGACAATTCACAAAAATATCTTACACTCTTCTGGTCCTCAAACTGCCTCACTCGCCAGCACCCCAAATCCTGGGACAAGGATTTCTATCAAGGCAAGGAGATGCCAACAGGATGTCAACCATGATGGTCCAAAAGCAGTCGCTCGATTTCATTAAGTATCACAAAAGCTTCAGGGTGTAACTGCACGCAATTAACGAGCATGAAGGTCCTGTGTATCTTGCCTTTTCATCATATAGTACAGGTTGGATGGGTGGTGTACCCCAGCTCCTGAAGCCTAGGCATGGAGTGTTAAAAAGCCTTTCATGCTGAAATACTGCCTCTCCTCCGAACTAAAACTGTTCAGGATTGCCAAAACCAACAGCTGTATCAGGCCCTGGAAATGATCAGAAGAGCTTCATTTTATGAAACACAGAAAAGAGCTACATTTGCCCCTGATTGCAAAATAAAAGCAACTTTTTGAATTTCCTGTGCACACAAAAAATGTGTTTTCCCCACCTCTGCTTTGACTCCGCATCAGGCAGGATTCCCCCATAGCACTGCAACCCAGCTGAGCGCTGAAACAGCCACCGACCAGCCAACGTCCAACACCCATCTATCCCAGAAACACGCTTTGCTGTCTGTGTCTCAGTTGGAGAAAGGGGAATTCACAGCTTTCCTCCCCTTCAAGGAGAAACATGGTGTGCCTCAGTTCCCAGGGCGACCAGCCATCAAACAGAGGAGGAAAAATTAAGTAGACTGAAGTGATGCTCCACCAAATCTCACCTTCCCAAACTGGGCGGGTATCTGCCCATGGATGCTACCTTGAGATGGCTGTGCCTAGTGCAAGAACGTGTACCCACCTGGGGGGTGGAAGAAATTTTGCAGTCAGTTTAAAAGAGTGGGGAGGGTTCCTGATTTACATCCCCCAAATTAACTCACAGTGTCTTTTTAGTGCAATTTTGCTTTCAACGAATAGTTTTCTAAATAGAAATTCCCTCAGCTTTGTACTCGAGATCCTTCACAGCTATGGCATTTACAGCAAATCATATTATCTTGCTGCAGCCAGATTTTTGGCTAAATAGTAAATTTGTATGAATAAAAGATTCCCTCACAAATGTCCTCAGGAAAAACATCCCCCAAATTCACAATGCCAACATTTTGCCTTGCAAAAAAAATAACATAAATTGGGAAGCTGTCACCAAATATGCAAACCTTGCCATAGCCAGGCAAAAGAATGAGGGATATCACTCTGCTACAGAAGCAGCATTACACCTCGGATGGTTTAATGGCGGACAGAAGAGTTTGGTTGAGCTTGCTTCTCCTCCACAGCTATCAGCCAATGGCTATCTGTACAGATGCTGAAGAAGTGGCCTTCAAAGCTGCAAAATATTCAGCATCTCAACTTGGGTAAATAACCAACTTTTCAGTGTGTGGGCAACTCAACACTCTCGGGTAGACAGTCATTTTAGAACCAAGCAGATGTTTCATTTCAGCTTGTGCATGTCTTTGTATCCAAATTTCCTTCAATTGCACTTGGCTACAAAGCTTCCATCTCTGCAAACACAAGGAAGCCCATTCCCCATGCACTGAGAGGCTCAAGAGAAACAGCTCCAAATACAATTCCCAGCTGTCCCATCCTGGATCAGGATGTGATGAGACTCCTCTCCTGAGCACACAGCATGGTTAAAGTGGTGCAACTTCCTCTGCTCATCTGGCCATTGCTCATCTCAATGCTTGCAAAGACTTGCAGGAATAGGACTGGATCAGTGCCTCCTACAAGATGGATCAGCAATGTTGTCACTTAGCCCAAAACTAAAATCTCCCTAAACCTCCTGCATTGCTCAGCCCATTTGCCCTAGCTGCTTGCAACTAGTACATCTCAAACTTTCAAGCCTATGCCCCTTGTGGTGGCTCTGATCTACCTAAGTAGCAACATTAATCCCTTTGGCTTTTACTTACGTCACTGGAGTCTGCTCTTTGCACTACAAGTTACTGGGAAAAAAACAAGAGAGACATCCCTTCCCTCTTGGTGGGGCACCTATTAACTCCACCAAGTTCACCCTTTCCATCTTTCTAAGGCCACAGAGCCCCAAGGGACTTTCCACTGCAGAAGTCCTTCACAAAGCAGCCCAGTGGTTGCTCCATTTCCAGTAGTTTCACACCAGATCAAGTGACAAAACAAACATAACCACAGAAGAACTAGTGAAGCCATGAAGACTGGAGGCATGTGTCACGTCTCCTCTCCAGGGGAAGGGAGATGTGGCCATACCGAGCAACATGGCCAGGCAGGCTTCCCCAGCCAACAAATATCACCATTTGGGGACCAAATGCAAGAGTGGAAGTTTCAACCTGAAAACATGCATGCGTTAGGAAGTTCCCAAATAAAACCAATTAAAACTAAGTCTCTATGCCTTACAGTTGAGTTGAGGAAGGCAACATGTCCCAAGGACCAATGGCTGGGGAGGCAAACAGCAGCAGATTTGCGCAGCCCTGCCAGGCCCTAGTGCAGATGCCCCTGTCATTGCAGACGGACACGCACACACACACACGTTTTACAGACATGTGTGCGCTCCTTTCAGGCTGGAGACTCGGGTCCCTCCTCATCTGCACAGTTCGAATTAATTATACACTTTAATTTCATGAATTATTAATTTGATTCTGACTCGGCAGCTTACGATTATCCAGCGCTACAGACTATGCAATTCCAGCTTCATTAAAACATCACCAGCTGCCTGAGAGACAGACATTAAATAGCAGAGAGTAATAATAAAATTAAGCTCCCTGTGCATAGCAACAGAGTCTTCCCCAGCCACACGCGGTGAGTGCCCAACTGGTAAATAGGTTCCTTCCAGGAGCTTTATTCCCTTCCCAAAGCTGGTCCCACCCCAGTCCCTCACCAGGAGCATGCTGCTCCCGGAATGCATGGCAGTGGAGGTTCAGGGGTCTGCAAGAGCATCCTGGGGATGGGGAGCATGGCCAGGGAATGAGAGCGAGTGGCATCCCCCTCCCATGCCCTCCATGGTGCCCGCAGCAAGGACGGGGAAGGCTCCAGGGCTAACATCACCTCCAAATAAATAAAGCTGGAGCGCTGCCTCCCAGTGTCTCCCTGGCAAAACAATTTATAGAGGGAAAATGTCGGAATTTAGACATTCCATTTAGCTGCTTCAGAAATCTAAGGACCCCAAACCTTGTGGGATTTGAGAAATCGATGGAATTAATTAAGGGAGATGTCCAGCGGTCTCCGCTAAGTAATCAGCAGGTACAGTAGACCTGAAATTCTATAAAGAAAAATGGGAAGGGATGACATTGAAGGAGGCAGTGGGGATTAAAAAATGAGCATCCGAGTGGTAAAGGCGCACACCCATTGATCGCTGCATTACGGATTAAGGCTTCAACGAGCAGCCAGAAGATTCTGTAGCAGAAAATGGTTACAGAGGATGAGCATGAGCAGAGCAGATATATATAACCTCTGACAGCCGGGAACAACTGAGACGGAGGACAGCTCTGCAGCGAACCCCAGAGCAAGAAAGTTTTGGGGAGGGGGAGGAAGGGGAAGTGGGGGGGAGCCATTTTATGCAAGGGAGACCTGCCCAGGAGGAGGAAGCTATGCCCCTTGCCCACCCTGGAGAGGTGGGTGGAGGGAGGGCATGCAGAGCTGGTGCCAGATGGGGGGATGTGGGGGTGGGCAACGAGATGGGGAGGGGTCACTTGGATGCTGGCTTGGGAAGCCGCTCCATCAGCAAACAGTTAATGCCTGGCTATAACGGCTATAAGGCGCAGCCCAAGCAGACACAGACGCACAGATTAGACCTGCCTGCACTGCCTGCCCATCACAGGGCTCTCCAGACCATGCTCTACCTCTCTGTGCTGCTGTAGGCTCCCAAAGAGATCACTACCTTTAATTCTATGCCCCTTACTGGTCCTGTGCTTTGGTTTCCCAATCAACCCATGTCTCATGGGATGACTGCATCCATGCGCAGGAAGGCATTGTCACCACTCAGTCCACATCCATATGGCAGGAGCTTCGCGAGGTCACTACGCCCACAGCATAGCCCCAGGATGTACAGCTAACTGTCCCCAAAAGCCAGGCTGGACCCTCCTCGCAAGGGCAGCTGTGGGCAACAGCAGGCAATGCTGTGTTTAGGGGCAGGTCACCAATTACCACCATGCACCCTTGGGAAGGAAGCAAGTAGTGTCTTCAGACACTCAGGGTATGTATGGGAGGCTGTTAAACCATTGATCACCCGGGAGCTGCAACTGTGAACTCTCCCCCAGCACGAAGCCACCCACCCATGCTGCACTCACATCACACTTGTGCCACCATTTGGGACCAACCACAGACAAGACGTGCTTCTCCAGAGGTCCCAAGCATCACCCAGACCATGGTACCCGCCAATGCTGCACGGCAGCCGGTTCAGACAAGACTTCAGCAATGTGGTAAACTCAATTTTCCGTGCTTAAAATGGATCCTTGCTGGGAACATTACAGCTGCATCCAATGCCTTGTGCAAACAGAGGAGGAAACCCTTGGGAAGCAGCACCCCACCCAGGAATCCTGCCTTCCCGGCCACTGCAGAGGGAAGGATGAAGGCAGCAAAATTGAATTGGGATTGTTAGAACATTTCAATGAGAAATTTCAAAAACCAAAGCAAACCCCCTGGAGCCTCATGAGGCAGCAGCTCCGTTTCCGTGGAGGTCGCGGGGCCAGGGCCAGCCCCCCGTCACCCTCCCGCCTGCTCCTCATACATATGCATTGTTGCAAGCCAGCGAGAGCTAAATGTCAGCGGTGCCAGCACGTGCACACAGCCAGAGGGGACCCTCGTTTCACAGGACAAAGGCAGGCACTTTGGGGTACGGGAGGCGTGAACCAGCTGGGTGCAGGGGGGAGAATGGCTCATCCCCACCCACAGATACTGCTGTGGGTACCCAGCTGCTTCAGGAGGTGGCTGCAAGCTGGCAAGGCTCTGAGGCTGAAGCACACTTCCGGCTAAGGGCTGTTTGCAGCCTGTGCCTGAATGGGTCTGGCAGCCCCTGTGCCCCCACCCTGCCACTGCTGCTCCCACACCACCACTCTCACACACATCAGAGTATCTTCATTCTTCATTCCTTTCAAAAATCCGGTGGGGACCAGAAAGCATGCCTGAAGGTCATGTCACTTTGAGCCAAACACAGTGAGAACATCCTGGTTGGGGAAGGCTTTGCAGTAACATCTTTCCTTCCCAGTCCAGCAGGAAATACACAGCTGTGCTTGGATTGGCAGCCTCTGTGGGGTATCTGGGTCCCTCCTCTTCTGTGGCTTTGGGGGACAGAGCAGGACAGCAAGTGGACTTTGAACCCTTCATCATTGAAGAAGACAGGGTCACTTTCTCCAGTGTTGCTGAGAAACCCAGAAACCCCAGCCTCTATGCCAGGCAAGCCACACGAACCATGGGACACGATGAGCCCTTGCCTGTTCAAGCTGAAGTGAGATGCTCCTGCATGCAGAAGACTGAACACCATGTCCGCAGATCCAGCATGACAAGACATCAGCATAAAGAGGCCATGACCTCATGAGAAAGATAGGTTTAGCAGACAGACTGACATAAACACAGTTCATCCCTTCTCCCCTAAAAGGCTTCTTCTGTGCACAAGCTGGACTTTGAAGCCTCCTCTCTATGCTCCCACACCTCTATACATCCTTGGATCAAGCCTCTCCAGCTCCAGCCTCAAGTTCCCCCAAGCCAACCCCAACCTGCTCCAGGCAGGAGCTGCTAATCCCACAGCCCGAGTCAACAGCATTGAGTCGAAATCACACTTGGGAGGCCTTATGGGTGCCCAGCGACACGCCAGGCGGTGTGTGTTTTACAATCCATGTGTCGAAAAGCCCTGAGCAAAGGCTGTAGCAGATGCAGAGCATTCAGTAGATTCCTTCCTCTGGCTGCATTACAGTGGGAGGCAGGGAGCAGCCCCGGCCCTCTGCCCCCCGCCTCCCCGGCCCCCAGCAGGCATTTGGCATCCAGTGCCACGAGCTCCTGGGGCAAGCGTACTTGTCGCCACAAACATCCTCCCTTAAAGCAGGATGCCTTCTCCCATGGGGCAAACATTAGTGGGACAACTGGAAACGTTCAACTTGATTATAATGCTTTAAGAAAAGGTCACGGTGAAATTTCAGTGCTTTACCTTGAGCTCTGTTTGTTCTACACAGGATGAGACGGGAAGAGTCAGCTTGCCCTGGCTCATGGCATCCGTGTAGCTCTGATTGCATTTCACGGGCCGGCAGCAGGCTGTTGAGCCGCAGCAAACCCCCCAGCCCTGGGGACTGAAATAAGTCACCATGGACACACTTGTGGGGGCACGTGTTGGACCACCACACGATAGGGGGACCACTATACCATAGCCAGACCATGTTTTCACTCTGAAAGTTGTCCAACCCTTACCTGATTTTGCACTGTGCTTGTACTTCTGCTGTCAAAACAGGCCAAATACACCCAAAAAGCAGGGAAAAGCAGCCAGCAATTCCTAGATAGCATCTCCCTTGGAGTCGGGAAGGCTTTCCAGCACGCCATTTGGCTTGATCTTTTTGGGCCTCAAAGGGAACCATGGCCAAAACCACAATGAGGCAGCAGCACTGCAGGACTCAAGCATCACTCAAGCATCATCCAGACCATTAGTGACCCACAGCCACCATGCCAGCCCCAGCAGCACTTTCCCTGTGCTCCTTGAGGGAAGGCAAAGCAAGGGCTGCCAGTATTGAAGGGTTGTCACAGTTTGGCAAATACTATGAAAAGAATGAGGCCTGAGCCTGCGCGGAGCAGCATAAACCCCAGGAGCATCGTGGCTCCCCAGCCCCTATCCTTGTACTCTGGCACAATTGCTTTGGGACTCAGTAACAAGCCACTTTGCTCTCCAAGCTGAGGTGCACAAGGACAACTCACTGAAAGGCCCACAACTGGTGCAGAAGGTGGCCAGCACTCCCCAAACACCATGAGTACAGGGGAGGAGCAATCCAGCAGCCCTCCTTGTCTGCACATTGTAACGGGAGCAGCTCTGACCAGCAGCAAAGGGTTTGTTACCGGTTGGGCAAGAGGAAAACCAGGGTCAGTTTTGTTTGTGGCCAACTCAAGGATGCTCTGCCCCCAGCAACATTCCTGCTGCAATAATTAAATTTGTCATCTGACCATTTGTTGCCAGGGGAGTTCTCAAAAGCTCTCCAAGCAGAGCCAGGAGATGAGCACTTAGTGGAGATGGAGCTCTCTGCACCCACCAGGGTCCAGGCTGCCAGGTCTGGGCCCAGGCGGGTGAAGGGAGAAGGAAAAGCCACCAGGAGCTGCCTTCAGCTGGGACAGCTCCCCAGGGAAGAGCATGCAGCAGAAGATTTTTGGAGAAGATTTTTAAACAGTCAGTTCCAGCAAACCACACCAAACAACTGAGGTCCCAAGTGCCCTTGCAGCACCTAGGCAGCCGGGAAGCATTTGGCATCCTTCCCTGGAGGTGGCTGTGCGATCCAGCCTGCTGAATGTTCCTTCAAGGTGGAAACAGTTTGAAATGCTACTGCATTGCAAACGATTCTTTCCTGATGCCTGTCTACATAGCCAGAGCGCAGGGCCGGCATGACACTCCTCCCCGAGCTAGGATGCTGCTGGAGAGTTCCTGTGGCAGCATCCTTCCACTGAAAATCAACCTTGGCAAAGGAGATGCTTACTTAAAAGCCAAGGAGGGACAGAATCAACACCTTGGCTTGTCGGTGGGGCCGTGGCAGACCCAGGAGGCAAGCAGATCCTCATCCCCACAGCACTTGCTCTTGCTTTTCCGGAGCATGCAGACACACCTGCCTGTGGAGCCGGGATGCTGTATTCCCACCACTCCGGCAGTGCTGCTTGCAACAACTCCCAGCTGCTGCCAAAAGGTATTTTTAGCTGCATTATTTATTTGAACACCTGCCTGAGACTTCAAGACAGAGTATGGAGCCTGAGCAGCGGAGGGAGGGAGGGAGGAGCAGCACCAGGAGATCTGGACCATTTCCACTGAAAGATTCGAGAGTGGAGACACGGGCGTAATGGAGCAAGACTCAGGCTACGCCGAGGGAGAGGATGGCATGGCCAGGATCACGCACCTGCACCACAAACAACACCAGGTTAACCCAGCTGCTATGAATAGCCGAGTACCAGTGAGGACTGGGAAGATGCTCTAGCCACCCTCATTGAGAGGCTGCCTTCACAGAAATTGGGCTCGTTAGGTACCCAACCACACATGATTTCATGACGCCCTGGGCCAAGATGGTGTCTGCAGCGGGACTGCCCAGGCTCACTGCCATACATCAGCTTTTCCACATAACCTTATTTTGAGGAGAAAACTCAGAACTGCCCTCCTTCAAAATGCCTTTCCTCCACACAAAACCAATTCCGCCCAGCTCCACCTAATTCCACCCCAAAACCAGCCTATTGATGTTTCAGAGAGCCATTCCCAGAGAGAAGAGGACAAAGTGAGCAGAAAGCAGGGAAAATAGGGATGCTGCGAGGGGGGACAGACATACTTCACTGTTGCTCCCAAGGACAGAGATGCCCTGGAGGTACCCCAAGGGACTTGGTGGGGGAATGGGGACAGGGTAACTGAGGGACCCAAGCAGTGGGCATACGGAAAGGGATACAACACCCCTGAGTTATTTCTGCACGCCTTTCTTGCCATCCCATTTACTGATGTGAACAAAAGCTGCCACCTTCCTCCCCTTTCTGCTGAAATAATCCCCCCTTCTCTCTGACATCAGCCAAGAAAAGGAGAAAAAAAAAAAAGAAAGAGAAAAAAAAAAGAAAAAGAAAAGAGCATCTGAAAATAAAGGCCAGGCCAGAGTATGTGCCTCTTGGTTGGGCTCCTGTGCTCACAGATCTGCTTATTTTGGCCTATCTCTCCCCAGCGATAAGGCAGCTAACAGCCCGTTATCAGCCAGTCGGTGAAAATGTGCTCCAGCCTGATTAGGGCTCAGTCTTTGCCAAGGTTATAAACAGCCGTTATCGTTCTCCCAAACAGAATAATCCGGACAGTATCAGCTCAGAAACATATGGGCCACACAGCGAAGATAGCCGCTGACGGACACTTCATTTTAATTGTAACGAGTGGTTAGCAGCAGCCTCCAGACAACAGACACAACTGCCCAATTGGCAGTGGGTTTGCATCTCCTCCTGCATCCTTCCTCCCTCCTGCTCGCTGCCGCTTTTCTGCTCTCCCCACTGCCCTCCTCTCCTCGGCTTTGCAGACCCCTGGGTGAGCATCCCTGCAGTGCTAGGAGAGCCCTGCCCAGTCCCGTTGGGGCTGGAGGCGGGGGAGCAGGCAGACAGCACCCTCCTTTTCTCTGCAGTGAAAAATGGGCACCTGGTAGCAGTGGCAGGAGTGCGGCCGTGTCACACCTGATGTGCTTACGGTGCATCAAGAGGGTGCACGAGGCCGCTGCAATGGTAGGAAGGCACCCGCACCCACCTCTCCATAGGGGATGGAGGCAGAGCAATAGCTGCCCACCAGAGAGCACAGCACCCACATGCCTGGATCCCCTCTCCGTGTGCAGCTCCTTGCTGCCTGCCCGTGTGCCAGCTCAGCAGCAGGAAGGGTGCAGGAGGAGGGGCAGCAACCCCTCATTTCACATTCTCCTGGTGTCCCTTCTGTGTCATACTTTCCTCCCCCCCCCTCTTTTCCCCCTCCCTCTTCCCAAAAGGGGTGGTTTAGCTCAGAGAGTCTTAAACACATTTGCATTCCCAAGACAAGCTTAGGCATAAATTCATCTCAGTGCAGGGGTCTTTTTCTTTATTTTTTTCTTTTTTTTCCCCTCCCTATCCTCCTCCTTTTCCTCCTTTCTCCTTTTCTCTCCAAACCTGAAATTCAGCAAGAACCCTCGCAATTCCAGCACTGACATGCTACACAACGTGGGATTACAAGGGATCCAAGGGCTTTCTTTTTCTTCAGACTCACAGCATGCAGTGTTGCTGCTTGATTTTGTTATTAACAATACACAGGGATAAGGCTCTTAGCCCCATTAGCTGCACTAACCTTCTTCCTACTTTCTTCTTCAACCAGCCCTGGCTCCCAGAAATCGCACCTGAGCTCCATCCCTTCTGCAGGGAAAAAGCAGAAGAGAAAGGGGAAACCTTCCCCTCCCCCCCCGCAAAAAAAAAAAAAATAAAAATTTTACAGCAGAATATTAATATGGGGAGGAAAACTGAAAACCTTAGGAAGACCCAAGACTGAGCTTCAAGTCACAGATGCTTTCTCAGATAATCTGTATTCCTATCTCGGTGCCAGCAGAGCTGTGATCAGAATATCCAAGGTCTCATAAAAGATTCAGAGCTTATTGACTTCCTTGCCTTCACTGCTGGTTCATCGTGCTCCTGCCTGCTCCTGCTCAGCCTCCAAAGCACCCCTTGCCCCTTGCAAGTTGCCATCACAGATGCCAAAGTTGGAGACAACTAATTCTGTGGCTGTGTGGATCAGCAGAGCAGAGCAGTGGAGAAAGGCTCTCCTCCCAAACTGGGGAATGTACTCCCAGCCCCCAACCCCAGTGAGAGGTGTTGCAGTAGACCCTTCCCCCCAGTGGACATCCCCATCCCAGAAAAAAACCCTCTTAACAATCCCCCGTGGCCTCTCCAACAGCACCAGCCACCATGGCAGGCAGCTGATACTCCATGCACAGCAGGCAGAAAAGCATATTTTCATTCAAGTCACATATTTAGGTGAACTCGTCTCCAAGCTGGAAAAAGAAAACTTACAGCAGAGACCCCTAAAGAGCAGGCTTCCCCCCGGATCATACCTGGGATGAGCTCTCTGAGGGCTGTCTCCGGCAGCACTGCAGCCCAGTTTTGCTGCATAAGCAACCCCGAGCAAATGTACCAACTAGAGAATCCGGTCCCTGCAAATTTATGGTCAGTGTTACTCAGACGCAGCCCTAAGGAGAAGGCAAGGGATGGGGGCAGACACCCAGCCCTCTGGAACACACCATCCTACCATTGCTCACCTACTGGTTTTAGGTACAAAACACCAGGTGAATGGTGAACATAGTATAAATTGTGTAGTTTACATACTGGAGATCTTCATACATGAGTTACACTGAGATGCCCGTGAACACCACACACAACCAAGCATGATATTATCAAATCCACCCTACTAATTGTATTTCTGCATCACTTAAAAGCCTTACGTGTGCACCAAGACTCCACAACAGAAGGCACCGCACAATACAGGAAATAAATCCATATACATAAAAAAAAAAATACTGCATAGGAACACATAGATATATATAGATGTATATGCTCAAACACACACATGTGCTTGTTTGTTTACATATTGATGTGCGTAAAGCCTCACACAGCACATGCATATACACCCCCGCAAGGCATACCCAGACACACACATATATATATACATATCTGCACATAGATATAGACTATTTATACATACACCAACTACACAAACGCTCTACGCACCCTGCTCGGTGACAGCTCAGATTTTCAGTAATATCATAATATTATTTTTTAGATCAGTTAAGGTATAAAATGTGCGCTCTCTCAGTCTTTAATATTAATAAGTCTTGTAACTAGCAGTTTCTCGTAGCTCCGAATTCTTGAGCACAACTAGAAAGGGCACTTATCCTGAAAAATCTAATAAATTTACAGTTTTATATACTTCCTTCAATTGTAAAAGTCTTGTTCAATAAACTTTAAAATGCCACTATAGAGCAATAACAGAGACAGTATAAACCCAGCCCTGGGAAAGCTGTGCAACCAGAAATTGTTCCCCTTTCTGCTACAGCAATAAAGTTTTATATGTTTGAACTGACTGTAAAAAGGTTTGAATGTTGGCAACTGGGGAATAATCTGTCTTCTTTATAGTTATTATCATATTTCCCACAAGACCCTTTGGTCTGTGTCAATCCTTCTCGTATATGACACCTTTGTACTGTCAGCGAAAGCAAGAATACTTAACTTTTTGCGTGCGCGTGCGGCTGTGACTGGAGGTCCTTCGTTCTGCTTTTCTTCAGATTACAGCACCCGGGAATAAATTATCTGTGACATGCTGCAATGGAAGCCTTTTACCAAATCAAGCTGATTTGGACTGCAAAGCTCAAAAATTAAAAAAAAAAGGGGGGGATTGTGGACCATTTCTCAAGGCGCCAGGGCTCAGAGTGGCTGCCACCAAATGGGGACGCTGACGGCTGACGTCCCTGTGGCTCCCCATGACACTGTGGCTGCAACCCTGGGGCAGGCAGCATCCCCCATGGGTGGAACATCCCCATGGCTCTTTCATAAGAAAGAGATTTTGATGTGAGACCAGCTCCTCCTACTACTTCACCACAGTCTGAAAGCAAGATCAGGTCCAGCACCAGCATTCCCAGATTCAGCTGCTGAAGCCAGAGCACCCAGACGCCTCCTGGATAGAACTATCTTCAGGATTCTCACTGAATGCCAAAGAAATCTGAACCAGACCCCAAGATGAGAATGAATTTTGTCACAAGACCTACAGCAAACCTAGATCTTGCCATCATTCATACAGGGCTCATTTCCAGAGAAGTTGCTGTGGTGGCAGCCACGGGGTGCAAGGATGCAGGAGCACCCAGTCCTGAGCCCTCAGCAACCCAACACCATGCAATCCCTGATCATGGGCCATCTTTCAGGTGGCAAAGATGAGGCTCAATCAGAGATTGAGATGTCAGAGGAAGTGATGTTAAAGCACGTTTGGAAAATGAAAAATGAGGAGTCACCAAGACCAGATAATACCTGCCTAAGAGTTCTGCAGGGACTCAGAAATAAAATGATTGCATATTTTCATTAGCAGCTCAATCTCTCATTACACTAGAGAACACAAAGTGTCATACCCTATTTTTAAAAAATGGAGTGAGATGAACCACAGATTTACTGACTTGTGAGTCTCATTTCAGTACCGCCTAAGATGATAAATAGATAGGATAAAGTCTTAAGATGGACGTGATACCACCAAGATTAACTAGCAACACCTGTAAAAAGGAGAAAACATACCTCACTAACCTCCTTACAGTTGTGGTACACCCAGCAACAGAAGGCATGAACCATGGGTGGTGTTGTTTGGAGGCCCCCAAAGTTTCACCAGTTGACAAATTTAACTTGAGAAGCAAAAGCAAAGACTAAAGCTTAGTTAAGAGGTGGAAGAGACTTGAAATAAATACTTTTTTTTTCAGTAAGGCCATGGGTGTAGAATGTTTGGCCACTGCTGCTTATTAAGTTTATTGCCAGGAGAAGAGCATGAGCAGCAGTAGGTTGGATGAGAACACACGAGCAATGGCGTTCACCAAGGACTCACAAAGGCTGAGATACTCCTCCAAGGATGTGTGAACGAAGCTCCATCAGCTGGTGATAAGATGGTTAGTAAAAGTCAGAGAGGGTAAAATGCACAAGGAAGTAATTTAATTACTCACACACACTGACTACGACAAACTTTGTGTAGTCAGGCTGGACACCTAGCGAAGCGTGAAGGGAAGGGGTGGTGAGAGCTGCCAGGGCTGTACAACACCCCACATCCAGGCTGACCCCTGCCCTGAGGCTTCTCACCCCCCACAAGCCCATCATCCTTAAAAGATGGAGAGAGACTTTTTATCAGATCCTATACCACTAGGATAAGGGGAAATGGCTTTAATCTAGAAGAGGGTTGGTTTAGATTAGGTATAAGGACAAAATGTTTTATGATGAGGGTGGTGGGACAGTGAAGAGGTTCCCTGGCAAAGTTGTGGATGCCCCATCATTGAAAGTGTTCAAGGTCAAGTTTGATGGGCAACCTGATCTTGTGAAAAGTGTCCCTGCCCATGCCAGGGCGTGGATTAGATGATCTTCGAAGGTTCCTTCTCCAACCCAAACCACTCTGTGATTCTGTGGTCCTGCAGGCAGCAGAAAACGTCACTCACAGGATCCTCTCATGAGTAAGCTACAGAGAGACTCTTTGTAAAGAGGAGGGATGAAAACGAGCACCAAACACTCATTAGTCTTCAAAATACAATTTGACAGTTAAGTGAATGACAGGAAAAGCCATCGATGTGAACCAGAATAGATCAGAGATGCACCCAGCCTGCCCTCCTCAGGTGTAACCACAGAGCTGAGCAACAACAACCACCTTTCCACCCACCCTATCTCTCCAGACACGAGAAATGACGTTTGAACATCAAATCCAGCGCTATGACCATGATGGGGCTTCAGTTCTGGACCCCCGCTTAGAATTTTGCGCAACCAGCCATGAATGAAGGCAAAGCTTCTCAGCACCTCTGTTACTGACAGATGAGAAGCATCAGGTCAGGGGTCACCTCTTCATCTGTCCTGCTCTGAGCTTGTGCTCCTCACCTTGCCAGCTATCATGGTTTCAGTTGGGATAGAGTTAACACTTTTACCAGCAGCTGGCAGTGCTGTCTCTTTGGATTGGGGATGAAAAATACTTTTGGTAGCGTACTGGTGTTTTCTGTTGTTGCTAGGCACTTGAGGCATTTTCTGCTCTTCATATTGTCCTGCCAGTGAGCAGGCTGGGGGTGCACAAGAAGTTGGGAGGGGACACAGCTGGGACAGCTGACCCCAACTGACGAAAAGCTTATTCCACACCACGTGATGTCACGTTCAGCACAGCAAGCTAGGGGGAAGAAGAAGGAAGAGGGGTACGTTTGGAGTCTTCCCAAGTAACTGTTAAAGGTGACAGAGCCTTGTTTTTCTGGAGATGGCTGAACATCTGCCTGCAGATGGGAAGCAGTGAATTAATTTCTTGTTTTGCTTTGCTTGCATGTGCTGCTTTTGCTTTACCTATTAAACTGTCTTTATCCCAACCCAGGAGTTTTTTCTCACTTTTACTCTTCTGATTTTCTCCATCATCCAAACTGGGGTGAGTGAGCAAGCAGCTGTGTGGTTCTAGCTGCAGACTGGGGTTAAATCACAACATTATCTGAGCACCCAAGACCTCTACACCCACTTTCAGCAGGACTCCAAAGCCAGAGCCACCCCAAACAAGCCACCGGCCTCCTGCTTGCCAACAGCTGCACCTCTTTGGACCTCCCAAGCAGCACAAGTCCTTTTGCTAACAAGCAATGAATAGACCTCTTGGTGCTCACCATGAAGATGCTCCATCCTGAGCTTGAGGCAAGCCCAGCAAGTGCTGCTGCTCAGGAGGTGGGGTGTCTGCAGAGACCCAGGCAGCATTGCCCTCACTCCACAGTGACAACCCAGCTCTTTCCACTGCACCTCAGCATCCCAGCCCTGAACCTGCCACACCTCAGGGCCACAGGCGAGTGGGGACATGCACTTCCCATTCTGCCCTACCCTGCCAGCAGAGTGGCAAGGGTTAAGTCCAGCCGGCAAGGCGCATCTCTGTTGCAAGAGTCCATTACCTCCCGCCACATTACCTCATTCATTTCTTATATGCGGATGGTTTATTCTCCCATGAGCACCCTCGCCAGCAGACATGGCTAGTGTAAAGTCCCCTCCCTCCCCTGTATTTCTCTATCCATCACATTTAACACTCTGACAGTAACAGTCTATAATGTTTCTATTCTACAAAACCGCTCTGTCAACTCCGGGCTTCCAGAGCAGCAACTGAGGAAAATAAATAACATCAACGCCAGGCCCGACAGTATCACAGCTTGCTTTTTGCTGGGGGTTTATTTTATTTTTTTTTTCCTTTTTTTCTTCTTGAGGAAGGGAAAGGAAGGGAAAGAAAGGAGAGCGAGAGAGAAAGGGGAGAGAAAGTGCAGGCGTGCAACGTGCACAGAGAGATGGGTGTGAGTGTCCTTCCCACCCAAATGAAGGGCTGGGAAACCCTCAGAGATGGGCATGGCACTTCCAATGCAAAGAAAGGGGGAGCCCGCCATCCCCACCCTGCCACCCCTCTTACCCTGCACCCATATGCCCTGGGGACATGGTGGCTTTACTCAGGCTATTTAGGGCAATGAAGGCCAGGAAGGAAGGGGGAGAGGGGCTGCAGCTCCTGGAGATGGACAATTCGACCTACCTTCACCCACCATAACCCCCACAGACCCCACATCAACAGCAGGCAAAACTGCATCTGCTCCACACCAACCCCCCGTCAGAAGTCACTAATCCACTTTAATAATCCACTCCAGCTCATGGTTTAGTGGTCTCACGGTGTTTTCTGTCTCCTTTCACCCCTGCGAAATTCCCTGGAGTTGAAATCAGGCACGTGGCTGAAACTCAGAGGTTTGCCTGCTCCTTTCTGCAGCTGCAGGGGTGACCCCAGCATCCAGCAGCAGGAGGGTGAAGGAGAACCGCACCCAAATAAGTATCCCCTAGTAATAGCAACAATAATATTTTTTATTTATTTAAAATATCTTAAGAGATGGCCTGGCACTTCAGAAAATCAAAATAAAGCAGAAAAAAATTTCACTTTTTCCACTATTTTTGCTTTTCCTTGATAGGGCTATGTTGGTGTTTATTTCAAGTCACTGTCAGCAAGCTCACCTGCCTTCTGCATGAGCCACACAGGCTTGACAGAGACCTACTCAGGTGGTGTTTTTCATTGGGGGAAAAAAAATTAATTATATGCACAAGAACTTTTCCAATCAATCGGAGAGAGACACAGCCCTTGACAGCCCTGTAGACACGAGGTCCAGTGCTCTCCAGGCAGCTTATGGAAACCAGCAGGGACGCGCATGCCTGCAGCAGAAAGACAAGGGCCAGAGGAGAAACAGGTTTGGAGCACTTGGAAAACACAGGGAGTGCGTAACCATCCTCACAGCATCCCAGTTATTAGCTTCCCCAGTCCCTTTGTGTCAAATGGCTCTGAAATCCAGCTGACACCCTCCAGTTTGACACCAAACAAGGCCACTGCCAGCCCCACATGAGAACATGCGTGGAGCTACACAACCCCACATCTCACATGCGTACTTGAAATTACTCCTTCAAGTGAAAATAAAATTTAAAAAAATATTAAAAAAAAAAAAAAGAAAAAGGAAAAAAAATACTGAGTAGAAAACGGTTCCCTCCTTTGTTTACATACCTGCCAAGGGCTGGCGCTGGCTGCTGTCAGTCATTTGTATGATGTTTTCTAGCCGAAAGCAACACAAGCGATAGCAAGGCAAGCAATAAAGGGACGGATCCTGCTCTGAGAGCCCCATGCCACCCCCCAAGATCACCCTGCAAACTCTGCTCTGGGAAGAAAACACATGCACTGAGCATCCAGAATGGCCCTGGCTTTGGAAAATGAACTGCACACCCTGACTCCTTGCAAGGCAGAGCATCACCACTGCGAGAGAGAACCCTGAGAAACACCAACACTGAGCTCTACCAAGCATGCGAAATTTGCAGAATTCAGCCACAGATGGATGAGCTTTGCACTTGAGCATCCTCTTTGGGAACTCCTCATAAGATGGAAGGCTCATGTGGCACTCACTGTGGTTCAGGTTTGCTGACTGGACCCCGCCTGCCCTCTGCTCCACAAGCTGGGCTTTGCTACAAAGGCCCTAGAGCCACTCAGAAAACCCTGAGCCAAGAAGGATGTTAATGGGATTTGAACCACCAGCTGGAATGGGCTGAAGGATTAGGACTCCAGAAACAACTATCTTCGCTACAGACTCCCGGTCTGCTGCCAGGAAGGGCCTTTATTCCACCACAAAAAGAAACTTCCCACATGCAAAAGCAAGAATAAAGCTTCCCACAGAGGTCTGACAACATAATACGCATGCAGGCCCACGTGTACACACACACACACCTATATAGACATGCTCACAAGGGGAACGTGAGAGAGAAGTACAAAGAATTAGGGAGCAATGAAAGGCGTAAACCAAAATCCAAGCTTTGATGTGAAAAAATACACAAATGCTTTTTTTTTTTCAAGCTGTATTATTTTCCATTCATGAATATCCCCCTCAATAGCTATATATGTACCCAAATAAAATTTGTATTTAGCTAAGCCCTGTCACTGGGAAGCATGTTATTTGCTCTTTCATTGCTGCCGTTATTTGATTTATTAAAAAAACCTCCTTTGCCCAACATGAGAAGAAAAACCGGGCACTGGGACTGATCACAGTGCAACCAGAGAGCAGCCCTTGGAGAGAAACATTTGCAAACAATTCACAGGCTGAGATTTATTTCTGGAACCCAATCATGTTTATATAATTAATCCATTTCCTATTTACTTTTGCATCAGGATTTGCTGACAAACAGTTCACAAAGTTATAAGATAAAAGTGGCGGATTTGCGAGCAGGGGGGAAGGCTCACAACTTGTTTTATTTACTCCCTGAATTCTGGGGAGACGCAATGCGCTGTGGTTAGACACGGGAAGTCTGGCTGTTGTGTGGAATAGCCAAACCTTCCAGGTCTGCTGCTGCCAAAATTCAAGGCTGGAAACTTGCTTGCAAGACCAGCAGCATCTTCTGCTTGTGCCTGCAGCTGAGTCCTCCTAAATCCAGAAATGATAGAAGCAGCACTGCACAGGGACAGGGAAATTCATCCTTTCTAGCTTCAAGAAATATGAGATTTTGACATTTTTTTTTCATGGCAGAAGGGAACTGAAGAAGCAGAAAATCCTCCAGTTTTAGCAGTTCCCCCCTGCACCCTCAGCTCACAACCCTGGGCTCCCTGGGGAGCTGCCAGTGTGCGCACCAGAGGGCAGTAGTGCCAAAGCCACCCACTGCCACCCTGCAACCTCAGTCACCCGTCAGAAGCAAAAACACCCAGTTCCTAGTAAAACATTTCTCTCCAGGCAGTCGCTTAACACGGAGAAAGAGGAGGCAGAAAAAGTCACTGGCCATCTGATCCCCTTCCTTTACAGAAAGCTTACCAGAGTCAGGAGCACCTATGTACCAAACCAAACTTAAGCCCTTTTTGCCGCTGCTTTGAGGACATCCTCAAACATCGAGACCTGCAGACAGGAGCTCTGAAAAACCCAGGCTTTACTGCTGAGGAACAGTAAAGAGGTTTGTGACGGAAAGCCATGGGGGAGGGTCTGGAGTGCAAGCAATGCATTGCTACGAGCATCCCTGCATTGCTGTAAGCATCCCTGCAGCAACCCACCTTCAAGAGGCCATGGGGCCAGCTCAGCTGCGGGCAAGCGCAATGACACCCACAGGCCACAGCCTCATCCTGCACGCCCTCTTCTTGCCATGCTCCTGCCAAAAGCCCACCTCTGGAGATGATAACAGCTAATGAAACCCACGGCTTGCAGATAACGGGAGATCAAGCAAAGCAGCAGCGGTGGCAGCAGCAGCCAGACTGCCGAGCGGGCTGGGATGCATGTAATCAGAAGGGTTATCTAATGCTAGTTTCATTCTAATTGAGTCACTACCATATGTCACCCTGCAATAACAACGCAAGCAGCATGCAACTGAATACATATTTAATTCACATAATGGGTACAACAGTAGAAGTAATCAAGGCAGTTTGCCATAAGCCATAAAGAAGTGTAGCGTGTTCCTATCGAGGAGCTGCCGGCGCTAGGGTAGAAGGGAATGGCAGGGGCATCAGGCCCCTGCAAAAGCTGCAAAGGAAGGGGACACACCCCCAAAACACATGCCAGCATGGATTGAAGGCGAGGCAGCCATTCAACGTGAATGGAAATCTATGGCAGAATACTGTCGACGGATCGTTAGCCCCTTCAATATAATTAACAGTAATGGATTTATTGGTGGAAACTTAATGATTTGAATGTTAAATACTGGCCTGGAATTGCGGCACACAGTCCAGCTGAGGGGCAGTCACTTTGTTTCCCTGTTTTAAAAAGGACCAAAAAATTGGAAAAAATCAGCCTAAACCAGGAAAAGGTACAACCCCAGAGGGAGGTCAAGGCGGTAGGGGGTGGCCATCCCTGCTCTCAGCGCACTCTCCTCTTCCAGTGGTACCTCACGGCCCCGCTTGCTGCCTTCATTTCCTCCCGCAATGAGAAGATTAATACGATTGAAGACCACTCATCAATATCTTTGGACAGATCAACCGGAGTTTTCATTAAAGCCATATTAATGCTTTTGGATACACAGCTGTGGATAGGTTAGGCTTCAAAAATAAAGCCCAGAGAGGAAAGAAGAGAGAAGAGGAGCAGCGTCCGCTCCCAGCCGGGAATTAATGGAGAGCCGGCCTGCTCCCTCGTTAGCAGCCTCTCCCACCAACATGTTTTGATGTATATTTCATGAGGATAAACAAACATTCATTTCACTTTGGGAAGGTGCTTGCTGTAATGTATTGGCAGCCTCACCAGCAATGAGGGGACATTAATTTCAATTCTGGTGTTTAAACACTTTGTTGAGTCCCAATCATTCATCCCTGGCTCAGCACTGCCTGGCCGTGGGGAAACAACGGACAAGCAGAGAGCCCCAACCTCACCCTCCTGCAGAGCCTGCTGGAGTTTGTTATTTAAATTACTTAGGAATGACTAGACATTAATAAAGAGGTGGCCCTACCTGGCTGCCTGCCTTGGGGTGCAGCCTTCAGCCATACCATGTCTCACCAGAGAAAGGCTCCAAACCTACATCAGGAAACACCATCCCTGGAGGACAGGCTCTGATAAGTATCTGCAGCTACACAGAACCACTGGATGTGCCAGGGACAGAAGGATTGCACTTGTGCTGGAAGACTCCTGGATCTTCCAGGACTTCTCAAGCTTTCTTTTCCTTGTGTCTTCGACCTCTGTATTCCTGTTAGATGGGAGTAACAGCACTGCTTTTCCCAGGGGGTTGCTGCAGAGCAGTCTCATAAAGATGGGGGATTCTCAGTTCAGTTTCAAAAGCCAGATCTTACTTCAAAAACAGCCTCTCCAGTCCATACGACGCCTTTGCAAGGACAGGAGACCACATGTGCTGGTGAGGACCCACCACACATACGTCTTCCCAAACCAAATGTGGTTCTGAGCAACCTGCAGCCAGCTCCCAGCTTCAACTGTTTGGGCAGATTTGCTTACCAGTAGCCTGCATCCCTCAACAGGGTTTTGGAGACACACAGGCTATTGATGAGAAAATGCCCATAGTGTTCCCCAGGGAAATGCAGGTACAGATCCAGACAGCTGCATCTTCTCTCCAGCCCTGGCCCTTATATCCTTGCATGCACCAATGAATAAATGGAGCTGGCAGAAAATACACAGCGGAAGGACCAAGGGGGCCAGGGCATAGGGAGGGAAGACTTCTAGGAGTGGGGAAAATGGGAAGTAAATATGGCCTGGAAAAAGATAGGGAGTCCTGCTGCACAGGAGAGAGCAGGAACGGCTGAAGAAAGTGGTTGGAAAGATACCACCACTTCTATTAGCCTAATGTGTCTGTAAGAGATGACACTGCTTGCAGAAAGGCTTTTTACAAATAATCAAATGTGGGTTAAGATGCATGGAAGCAGCAAAATAGGAAAACGATAGCTTTATGAAAGAGTGATGTGCTTTTTATGTGAATGCCAAGGGCTTTGCTTATCCCAGTCTTCCCTGAACATACTCACCACCACCCAAAAGGAAGAGGGGAGCTCCAGCTTAGTTCCCCTCCTTCCAAAAAAAAAGAGGTCACATCGAAAGACTAACAAATATTCACCTTAAGGCAGGTGAGGGCAGGAAGGAAGACACCACACACTCAGTCAGCCGGAGCTGCCCCCTTGTTTTTCCTCCCTCATTTATTCTCTTACTTCTTTTTCCGATCACCAAATATGCAAGATACCCTACATATAAGGTAGACTTAAAAGAGGTTAGAGTATCTGACAACACATCAACAGCTCTCTGGTAACGCCATAGAGACGTTGTGGTTGCTTTATATTATAAAGCACGCACAAAAAGACAAAGACACACACACGCACGCTCCTATCTAGCTCCACATAAATGCAGGCGATGCCATAAAAACATTTCTCCTTTCACTTTATTTTGTGTGATCTGCTTTGTGAGGATGTTGTAGAGGCAGCAGCACTGTCTCCTTTCTCATCTATGCATCTCCTTGTTTCTAAGGGTAAAAAGCTGCTTTAAGAAAACACATCAATGCCTATAAAGGAGCTTACGACAGGAGACCTGCCACAAGGACAGAAACCATCTTGCACCCAAACACCTTCCGGGATATGATCCCTATGAAAGGGGGTTTCATCAACATCAGTTGCTTCAGGAGACAGGACTGTCCCTTGGTACTCAATGACTAATCCAGCCCTATCAGAAGGCTCTTCCTCACCCTTCATCAGAGACTGATAAAAATCCCCCCCACATCTCTGTATTGACTTTTCCCAAGCGAGACTTTTACAGTACTGTGGCAATGGACACAAGTGACCTGATGGCAGCCCCCTTAGAAATGCAGTCAGACTTTGTACTGTTCTTTGCGGTAGGGTTAAAAACTGACAAATTTCCAATTTCAGCTTCCTGCAAGGAGCACATACCATCAAGCGTGGTCTCTACCCCAAAGAGTTCCTCATCTAACCAAACTGGCCAGAGAAGGGCAAGGGAGCAAAGGACTGGGTCAGACATCTGTGACCCCTAACTGTCCCACTACAGCTCACCTATTGACAGCTAGCAACGCCACCCCAACTCTTCAAGCTTCCCCATCCTGCTGAGGCCACTGGAAAAGAATGATCCATAGTCTGAAGTCACATGGAAAATCCCAGAGCCATCCCTCCCTGTGCCCCTCACCCCCATGTTCAATAATCCTGTTAAACTGAACCCTGGCTGGATTAATCTCTTTCCCCAGACAAATGGGGGATTATTCAGGCATCACATTGGGATTTTTAGGGTTTGTGTGCATTTCTACTGATCTTCTCTTGGCTTCTTTTGTAAGTGGCTTTTACCGCTCCCCCGACAGCATGCACGATTCAATTCAGTCTCTCTATTAACATTTCAGATACAAATACCTGCTCCCCAGGGCTACCCGCAACAAATATTGGCAGAGCTTCACTACTTCAACACCGGTTTGGTGGCCAGTAAAACCTACAGCTACTTGTATTAAAGCCATGTACTCTAAAGCTTGATGAGATAAGCCACACCGCCTAAGGCCGGAGCATCCAGCAATCAACCTTGTAACCAAGCCTGGCAAAGCCAACACATGCCTTGGGCAGCCTTGGAGAAGGAAGATCCTACTGAAGTCAACTAAATTTGGCACTCAAACACTGGAATATAAACATGTAACCTGAGCAGGAAGCACTTGGGTAGGAACATCAGGTGGCTGTTGTACCTCCTGCCTAAGAGCATAAATGGAGACCCAAGAGGAAAAGCAAGAAAGCAAGCCGACGTGACCCCAAAGACAATGCTCGAGTTTCTTGCTTGGATAATGCCACATACCACCTGCAACACCAAGGAACTGGCCCTGGGTCCCACGTGGCCACACTTCCTGCAAGGTCATTTTCCAGCAAGTCTCCCTTTTTTCAATAAACAAAGAAAGGATTTGGGATCAGGACACATGGTCCCTACCTTGCACAAAGAAAGGTAACCATGGTGCTTCTTTACTCCCTGGAGCACACAGCCTCTTATCTACCAGGACAACAACTCAGATTCCCACCATTCCACATTTGTATTCCTATACATGTGGTTATGAGTGTGCATATACAGATATATATGTATATACACATTTTTGTAAACAGCATAGAACTAGGAAACACTGAAATGCCTTTTTCTTCTTTGAAAAAAATCTTTTACAGTTGTTCACTCCCAACACCAAATAATGCCATCACATAATATCCAACAAGCCCTTTTGCACTGCCCAGATGTTTTCCCCTCATGTCCTCAGCTATATTTCTATACTTGAGTGACTACAATAAGTTGAAACTAATTTATACTCTGGCTGGCCCTGCCAAGGCGTGCTGGCTAGGAGGAGCTAGCTGGACCGTGGAGCTACAGGACTGTTTACTAAGCTCCAGCATGTACTGCCTGACCAAGCTCAGCAAAGGCTGTAAAAGTATGTAAAGGAGTGCAATGCTCTCTGGATGCCAGCGAGACCTTTCAGCTGCTAGCAAAGAGGAAGGGCAGAAACCAGAAGATAGCTCAGTTCTGCAGCTGGAAGGAAGAGCTCACTGGTACTTGCCAGTTTCCGTGTCAGTGGGTTACTCACATTTTTTCCTCCAAAGTTCCAGGAGTCTTGGAAGAGATGAGACTCTCAGCATTCATTATCAGAAAAGAAAGAAAGATCACCACAAAGTAACACTGATCCTCAGGAAAGACCAAGCCTTGACAGTGAGGTTTCCCCCATTGCTTACGACAGCCTTAGAAAACATAAATCAGTATTTCCAGCTTTTCTGTGGGGTCTGTTTGGCAGCACTTGGGACACACCACACGCTTCTTGACACTGCTAAGGACAGACAACGCTCTGCCAATTCCTGCCTGCATCACATCAGCCCAGATCAGGGGCCGGGGACAGCAGCAGAGGACTGGTGAGCTCAATGCCAAGCTGGAGGGCAGAGACCTGGAGCACTGGAGGAAACGGATGCTCTGCAACTCTAAAGAAATGCTTCCCACTCCTTTTGCAGCCAAGGGCAGCCCAGGGTGGCAAACAGACAAAAAAAGACACAAAATCCATGCACCCCCAGGCTCTCTCCCCTAATCAGGATGGAGATAACCCAGGCAAAATTCCCATTAACCAGCTAATGCGTATAGCAGTGTTTCCCAGCCAGAGCTCCTCATGGCTAAATAACAGTCTTTATCCCCCAATTTCCCTTCATCATTTGTCATCTTCTTTCAAATCAACTCAGTATTTCCTGAATCCTCAAGTACTAACAGTCTTGGGAAAAAAAAGAAAAAAACAGAAAAAAGAAAGTGCTTATGACTCAGAAGAAAACTGGTTAATGTTTCCCACCCCTCACTCTTCTCTCAAACTTCCCCCCTTTTCACCCTGGGCCTCCAAACACTGGCCGGACAGCCATGGTTTGGCTCAGATGCACTGGCCCTGTGGAGGAAACCCAGCAAGCAAGAAGGCAGATGGATCACAGTGCTGCGAAGAAATAAGCACAGAGCACCGGGATCTCTGGCAGATGGGTTTCCTGTTCCCCCATCCCAAATCAGCCCAGCATCCACAGGACAAACCCAGTCCTGTACCAAGCAATGCTACGACCTTTCTTTAAGGACAAGGGCAGGAAAGCCACTAGGGATCATGATACTAGAGCATCCTCTGTGCAGGGGACACAGCACATGTCCCTCCCTCTGCCAGCAGCCCCCCTTCAAGCTGGTGTGAATGGGTAGGGACATGAGCATCTGCAGCAAAAGTGGGTCTGCAAGGGTACGAAGGAGAGGGAGAGGGGCTGTGCTGAGGACTTGGAAGATATATCCAGAAACAGAGACAAGAAAACAGAGCACAACAGTGTTTCATGCTCAGGATCTTTCCCTTCCACATGTACCCATGAGCATGGTGGCAGGTGGGATGGTATAGGTGACCAGGGCATGGCCCCATACGGGACTGAAGGTAACTCCATCTGCACCACCCCACTACATGGCACCTCCATCACAGATGGAGACCTACAACTCCTGCATAAGGCAACCTGACCCAAGCCATCAGCCAGACACAGCCACACTCCTCGCCTCCTGCACTCTCCAAAGCAAAACAGAAAAAAAATGGGTAATTTTTTTACCCACCCTCCCTCCTTCAATACTTATTCCCCCAGGTTTACCCTGTGTTTGCTTTCTGATGCACTGCCACATCCCCAGATAAATTGTGTAAAGGCAATTCAGAAGCAACTCAAAAGCAAAGGAGAATGGCTGCAGAGTAGGGAAACAACAAAAAACATTAAAAAATGAAATAAAAAATGAGGAAAAAGGGGTTTTAAAGAGAGACAGGACTAAGGAAAAAGCAACAGCAGCACAAGGGGAAGGGGCCGAGGGGGGTGGGGTGGGGAAATTCCTCTGGAAATCATTAATACTCCAGGAACCTTCAGGACTAAACCTGAATACAGACACTTAAGCTCTCAGCTCTGCCATTAACGCTAGGGCCTAAATTATTGATCTTTTGCCTTTATCAGCATAACAGTCACGTCCCGGTATCAAGATCTAACTACACTGCGGTCCCTGTGCTGCAGCCACTGAAATAATTAGGAGAAATTCTCATTAAAGGAGAGTGAAAGGTTCAGAGATGGAGACAGAGAAAAGGGTCTGGGAGGGTGTTTAATGTCTTCCACGGGGTCGAGAGAGCGCTCTGATCAAATCCCCGCGTGGGGCCAGGAGATGACAGCTTATCAAAAAGAGAAGTCCAAAGCCCGGACTGGGCTGCGCTCTACTGGCACCCGCCACGCACCGTCCAGAGGGGGAATAAAGGAAGGTAGGGGGGAAATACATGAAAAATAAATAAAAAGGAAAAAGAAAAAAAAAAATTAATAATGGAAGGGCTGCTGCGGGCTTGTTCGGAGTGTAAAAATTTCAGCCTGGGGAAAGAGAAGGGGTGGAGGGATGGGAGGGGTGTATGAGGGAGAGCTGGAGGAGGAAGGAGCCCAGCCTGCTCCCCAAGGCACACGGCCACGGCTCTCACTATCGATTTCACTGCGGACTGCGCCGCTTGGGACGCCGAAAGGAAACCGCAAAGCAAAAAGGGAAAGCGGCAAAACCGAAGAGAAACCACATGCGCAGCCCAGAGGATGGAGGGAAAAAGCCAGCAGGATGGGGAGAAGAAGCCCAGCCTGGTGGAGGCACTGGTCCCAGCCCAAAATTCTGTGGAAAACATTTTAAAAAAAAAAAATTTATAAAAAAGGGAAAAATGCACCCCCACCAGCCTGAAAAATCCAGGAAACATTTCACAAAGCCCAGGCAAAAAACAAATTATCTCAGTCTGGTGGGCAGCAGAAAGAAGTCGATGGAGATTTCTGTGCAATTGGGGAGGGGGTGATGGAAAGATAAGGCGAGTGATGGACAGGGAGGGAGAAGGACATGGATGATGTAAAAAGCCTGTCCCCTCCCCCCTGCACACACAAAGTTTGCCTATATTTAATGTCAACGCGCTGTAATTTAAAAGAAAAATTCCATTTCACTCGGCTAATCAGAATGGTTAGAGAGACCATTACCACAAACACTGGGAACATCTGAAATTGATTATTTTTTACTTCGTGCAGTTAATGAAATCCTCCAGCGACCACAGGCGAGCGTGGTGGAGGGGTCTGTGCCTGGCGCCTGGGATGGTGAGGGGGATGCCTCACCGCCGACCTTTCTGCCCAGGGTTGTGGGGGAGAGGAGAGGGGCTGCCGGAGCCGGGCTGGGCTCTCTGCCCACCATTTTGTGAAGGCTGGAGATATTTAGCATGGGCGGCACATCCCGTAAGGAGCACCACATCATTAAATGTCTTGGGCTGGTGCGGCGGGGAAGAGAAATGCAGGATGTCACTGCCTGATAGGGAGAAGACTTGGAGGTTATTTATTAGCGGACACTTACCACAAACTGCATTTTCTCCATTTGCATTCGATATGCTGCAGCTGGCTTAGCGCCGGGAAAAGGTGGGCAGGATGGAGGGATCAGCACCTTCACCCTTCTTCTGATCTCCCCTCCTGCTCCTCACCCCTCTCAACACCTCAAGGTCCTCCCTGACCTTTGCCAGTCTCATCAGAGCCAGTCGACTATCTACTTGGCAGGACCCAGTACGTCAACTTTCCCAAAGAAGCTGAGAGATTCCCCACTGATGTTTTCCATCACCATGGTTCAAGCAACCAAGCCCTGGGGTCCAGTCACCAAGATGCTCTGGGATTCTGCCGAGGGCCTTTGAGCTCTATAGTGGCCCTTTGGCTACCAATGCAGGACACATCCCTTCTGTAAGACCATCCAGAGCAACACAAGAAAGAGCTCACAGGACACTTGGACACTCAGCCTGTTGCAGCCAGGTTCCAAGTACCCCCCCGGGCACCATGAAGGCATCCCAATGCATCTCTGCCTCAGATGCAGGCAAACGTTGGGGGCCACTCTCCCCTCCATCCCGTGGCCGCAGCCTCTCCCCCACCTCCGAAAAGTGGCCGAGTGTAATTACGCAGAAAGCTCCTCTGGAGCTATATCAATAAGACAGACGTCTGTTGTATCATTCTCTCTCAGTAAGGCATTTCTTCTCCCCAATTGCTCATATAGAATCATAGCCTAATAGCATGCTATTAACATAATTGCCAACACAACTAGTGTTCCGTGTCTCACAGTCATTTGCTTATTTTGCCATAAAGAATATCAAAAAACAGCCTGAAAACCCGCAGCCGGGCTGTGTGGCCAAGGGGACTGGCCACTCAGCTCCACCAGTGGTTTGAGGACCTGGCCAGGAGAGGAGCAGCACCAGTAGCTGGCCCCAGCTGCGGACCATGGTACCGGCAGTGCGCTCCGACCAGGCTCCCAAGCAGACGTGTGCGAAGATCTAAACGGATTCTGCCAGGCGAAATGAAATTCCCATTATTTTTAATTAATCCTTAATTAAAATATATTACTCCGCAGATTCCGCAAATCTCTCTTAATATGCAAATGCAGCCCATTCAAGGATATTTACATATCATTAATTAAAACGGCACATTCTTTCAGTCTAACAAGCTGGGAGCTGTGGCTGTTGCCACACTGGCAAGCAAGCCCTGCCCAGCACGGCCAAATTCATCTGCGAGAAAGATGTTAAGTGTCACAGCAAGAGCAGGAGAGCTGGGGACAGGGCTGAGGAAAGGAGATGGCTCTCAAAGCTCTCACTGATCACCAGATGAGGAGACGAGTTTGGGAGATTCCCATCTGTGGCAGAAGAGCATCCTGGAGCCTGTATGGAGCAGTTGATGGGGATACATAGTGGTGCAGCAGCATTCAGCGAGAAAGGAAGTGTTTCAGCAGAAGCAGGGGCACAGTCCAGGCTCTGGTCACAGGTTTAGTGCTCACTCAAGCATGATGTTTGAAGTTACTTCTTTCTCCATGGCTTTCATTGCCAGGGACATTGTGCTGTCTCACCAAGATCTGTCACCAGGGAGTACTCCCGCTCTCCCAGTCTGTCTCAACTCAGGACCAGGTTGATTCCTCTGCTTCAAAACTACAAGACACATCATCTGCCAGAGTTGTGCTCCCAGCACCAAATTCACACTGGACAGCTTTACATCGAGCAAGACAAACCACCCCATGAGAAGGGTCAGACTGTAAGACAAGCCAGTGCTACAGCCCATCAACAGGGTGAAAGCACACAGGTGTCGAGCTGGCTTGAGGGAAGAAAGCTTGCTGTAAACCACTAATTTGCTCCTCCATGTCTCTCCAACAGGACTCTATGCCTCCTTCCCCGAGCCATGAGGGACAGGCTCTTTGGGCAGCATCACAAACATGGACACTAGCACCCAGCGGCAAGCTCTGCGTGGCCAACTCCCATTCCAACCACACTTCCAACAGAGCCATGGACTCTGAGATGTGTGTAAACCAAATCAGCACAAGAAAGCCGCGAGGTTCATCCCTGCTCCAGCACAGGTCTAACAGCTGCAGGTTTTAGTACTCTGGAGAGGCTTATCAAGTGACTGAGTCTGGGTACTAGTCAAGCACAAACCCATCACCCCAAAGAGCCATCAGTTTTGCACACACAATGACAACTCCCTGTTATTACCAACTGACCTGCATCTTAAGTTTCTTATGGCCTGTGGTCAACAGCAACCCAACTAGCAGCTCTTTCCCAGAAGAGGAAGGCCACCACCAACCAAAATAGTATCTACATGTTCATGACTCCAGAGGTGCCTGAAGTCAAAGGCCGGCCAGGCCTCCACAGTGACACACCAGGACACAGCCTTATTCCCCATCACAACCTGGATATAATGCTTTGTATAGAACTGGAGCTTTTCAGCCTGCAGGACTGATTTCCATGAGAACAATGGCTCCACTCTCATTGTCTCAGTACTGTCACTACCTTCTAGACAGAGCAGACAGTAGAAATCCAACCAGCAGCTCCTTACACAGGACTGACGGATATTCTCAACAACAATTAATAAGCTTCTGTCCTTCTCCAGAGCTTTTATCAGAAGACTTCAACATGTCTGAATGAACTTGTCTCCACTGGGCTCCTGAGTGGGAGCAAACACATAGCAACCTTTCTGCCTACATGGCGAAACAGCAACATAGTGCAGGAAGACTTGTCTCCTGCCACACAAGAAGCTTTACACACAGAGCAAAACAAAAGCCACTCAGGTGGGTGAGGGAACTTGAGCATTGTCAGGTCTATTGTTGCTTACTAACGGAGTTTGGAAGGGACACCAGCAAAGAGGCACTTGTGCCTTGTCCCTTTTTCCTCCTTCCCCTGGCAGCTGCCACCAGACTTTGGCAACAAGGGCAACCTGGCTGGATGTACCTTTAGCCCAGCCTAGCATAGCCACCCTGCAACCCCCAGATATACTTGCATAACAGGTACTTGCCAAGCAACATCTTCTTGCTTTCCCAACAAATAAGACTGTTCAGGCTACACGAGCCTTCGATCTCCCAGGTCTTCAGAGGAGGAGGAGAAAGTCACACTATTCCCAGCCAACTGAGAGGACACGATAAGAGCTGCTCAAATCAGGATGACTTGGCTGCATTTCAATGCCTCCTGTGGTTGGGAAAAAGCAGCTATACCTCCACGTACCAGGCTGATAATCACATGGCCATACTTACCCTTTTTTGCTGCACAGGGAGTCGTTCATTCTTCTAGCAGGCTGAGCCTTTAATCAGAAAGGTGTACTAGAAGGGATTCTTGCTTTTCTTTTCATTTCTCTTGCCTTCTTTCAGGACAGTGAAGGAAAAACATTTCTGCTTTATTGCAGACTGCCACTTCAGCAAGTTTTCACATCACTTAATTCTTCTTCGTATCTTCAGTGCCATACCCGTCCAGGGAGCTCACCAAGGACCATGCAAAATACAGCAGCTGGCAAGCCAGGTGCTGCCACAGAGGCTTGTCCTGCTTCCACAGCATTTTCAGTCCCAAGTCCTTCTCAAGAAGCAAGCACAGTCAGGCAAGGGGAACTGCTCTGGGCTGGACTTGCAACCCCCATTCGGCCCCTGTACCAACCTGCCAAAGAAGTGCCCAATGCACCAAGAGCTGCAGACAAAACCCACCAGGATTGTCTTCCTCAACTGCAGGCAGGCAGCTTTGGAGACCCTTCTACCAGCCCACAGCTGCACACCATGGCCTCAAGAGCCACTCAGGCCAGTGGCATTCATCTGCTTTCCAGAAAAGCCTCAAAGCTCCCCAAAACCCCCCCAGCCTGGAGCACTGGGGCACTTCGTGTACATACCACAAGGAGCCAAATGGTCAACAAATTATGCCAATTAATACTCCCCCCAGCATCTCTTGCTGTGGAGAGGTATTTGAACATTGGTGGTCTTGGCCCAGGGCCAGCTGAGGTGATTAAATCATGCCTCCCTCTGCTCTCCCTTTGCAGTTCCAACTGCATGTGAAATTGCTCCTCACCTCCTGGCACACCCAGCTGCATCCTGGGCGCCTGCACAGGGTTAAAAGCCACTGCCATAAGCCACAGCTCCAGGCCACTGGTCCACAGCCTGAGCTGGTTCTGCTAAAATGGTCCCGTGTCCTCTGCTCGCTCCTCCAGCAAGCTGAGAGGAGGAGGGTACAGCCATATCTGGCTTCTCCCTCATTTCCATCTTCTTCCTTTCACCCAAAATATGTTGGTGTGGGCAGTGGAACAGGTCTGGTGTCCCTGCTCCACTCCCCAGGCTGGAGGACCAAGACCCAAGATCCCCAGACAGGCAGCAATGCTTCTCCACCCAATGCAGAAGGACAGGTACCTGTCCCACATTCTCACCATATGTTCCCCTCCCAGCAAACAAGGAAGCAAAAATGAACACTACAGACCATTATGGCTTCATGACCAGTGAGGCCTGTAGGACAGGGCGTCACACGAGGGACCCCAGGGCCAGCTTTGTTACCCAGGCTGGTACTCTCTAAGCCAAATCTTCCCAGGAGCACTCACCAGTGGCCNCCTTGCCTCCTTCTTTGCTTTTCGGTCCTTGGCAGATACCAACCACCTCTTGGGTGTTGGGCACAGTCGCTGATCACTCCAATTTGGTGGGACAGCAAGAAGTCACCGGTGGTGGGGCCTGTCCCTCCCTCCCTCCCCACTGCCGACACATGCATCTCCATGGCACTAATCCCACATTGATATGCTCACCACAGCTGAAGCAGCCGATGTAATGAAAAAGCCCATCCACGAGGAGATAACTATATTACAAAACTATTTTAAATCAATGAGAGCCAAGACAGATGAGGCAGGGGGGTGCTGAGGACAGGCTGCCGTCACTCCAGGTGTCCTGCTATGGTCCAGCCACCTCCAAGGGCTGGGGAACTGGGGATCCCCAAGCCTCCTGGACCAGGGGCTGGGCAAACCAGGGGTGAGAAATACCAAAGAATAGCAAAACGTGGCCCAAAAGAGCATGGTCTCAGAGCCAGTAGGGGACTGTTGGCATGGCTTTTGGTGCCCCAGCTCTCAGGACAGGTGGTAGCTTGCTCCAAATTCACCAGCTCCTAGAGATGGGGGATGGCAGTTTTCATTACAAAACTCATCCCAGCTTGAGGGCACAAGCCAGGAGAAGGAGTAGGAGCTAAGCAACAGCCACTTGGTTTTTAAAACAGCACTGTCACACCCACCACTGTCTCCCACATGGCCACAAAGTGTGGACAGGAACAAGACAGAGCAGAGGATGTCAAGACGTGCTCTGCAGTGGGGACAAAAAAGAGGACATTCCTTCTCCCACACCAACAGAAAAGGACCCAGCGCCACGGGAAGTGTGTCACCATCAGTGTGACAACACACCCAGCCTCAAAGTGAAATCCTAGTTGCAAAGGAAACAGCTTAAAAGGAAAAATAGCTGGAAAAAGGGGAAACCCTGGAACCAAAGGAACCCCTACAACACGTCTTCCCCCTCCCCTCCTCCTTTTGCGCCTTGTTCTCTCTCTCCTTTCCCCGGCCGGTTTAATTTGACACCTTGAGCTTTGGTAACGAGGTGGGGAGAGAAGAGCCACAGCGGAATTCATTAGGCTGAGCACTGCAGGGTCTGCTCTCGGCGCGCTAATGACATCGGAGGATAGGGAAACGAGACAGCCGCCACGCCGGATGAAATAAACATGAGCACTGTCAGCCCTGACAGCAAAAGGGACAAAATAAGGCAGGTAGAGACCTTTCCTCAGCCTCAAATGCAAAGCGACAGCTTCCAAAAACCCCTGCCTGTGGATCCCCTTTGCCCTCTGCTTGGGAAAAGAGAGGGGAGCTGAGAAGAGGATGGAAAAGAAAAGTGGCAATTAAACCACCCTTCCCATGATTAAACCACCTTTCTCTACACACTCACACCCCTTTGGTCCCCTTACACAGCACGAGGAACTCATGGCACCTCCTTCCAGCTGGTCAGCACAATCCCAAACTTCACACAATTGCTCCTAGGGTGGGGGTTTTGAGAATATTGTCTTTGCCTGGGGTATACCTCTCCCTACCCTAAACAGGAGAGGGAAGGGGGGTCAGAGTGAGCCAAGTATTGCACTAATCCCCCAGGCTCAACACACCAGTGAACAAGCTGGAGAGGACTAAGCTCCAGTGTGCCACAGGGCTGATGTGCAGCAGAGGGGCATGTGTGCAGGCATAGACGGTGCTCCCTGTGTGCCACAGTGCTATACAAACGCATGAGGATGACTCTGGCACAACTTCTACCAATGTTTACCATCTTCTTTGGTTCTGGAAATACCTAGGCAGTCAGCAAACCCTTACTTTGCTCACTTGCAAACCTTCATCCCAAAATCCATGAGTACCCAGGTCCTACTGAGACAGCAACAATTAAAAGGCAATATGCAAGTTGCAAAGGGCAGGAAAACTGCAGGCTCTAGGAGAAAACTATCTATCTACATCACTTCACCAGACATGATGCTGGTCCCCAGAAACATCTCCTTCCCTTGGAGGATCCGGGCCTGCAGGAACATCAAGTGATGCTGAGATCTTCCGCTGTCTCTAAAACGTGAGATGATGGCTTCAGAACTGCTGCCCACTGGCAAGGAGCCAGAGCCCTGCTGCCCAGCTCAGCCTCTGGCACAGCCCCCGATACAGAACAGGCTCTCCTCCTTCTCCCAACACCCCTTCCAGCACTTCCTCACCTAGCTCCCAGATCCCTCTCTCCTGAAGATACTCTTAAGGAGGATGAGGTTCTTTGTAATTATAGGTCCACTCCAAGCCACACAGGTGACAGGAAGGTTGGAGAAGCAGATGTTACCTGCAGTATATCAGGAAGAGACACATGAACTTTGAGAAACCAGATCTCAGGGAAGACAGGGCCACTGAACTAACCCACCTAGCATTAATTCTGCCTGATGTTGGGCTGAGCTCAGGGCCCAGCATGGCTCCCCTTCATGCCTCAACACGACTTCTGACTGTTGCACTGGCTGAGGAAATGGAGGTGAGACTTTCCTTCAACACCACTAATGCTTTGCAAGGTGAAATACCTCCCCACCCAAGAGCAACTAGCAGCACAAACAGACTTTTCCTTACCTCCAAAACATTGATCTGCCCCATCACTCATACTATAAGTCAAGAGACTTCCTCCCATGCACACCAACACACAGCTCAAGAGCTCAACTGCCAAGCAGATCACTTGGGTTGACAGATGCTCTCTTCCCATCAGGAATTTGAATTTTCTGCTTGGGTGTGGGGGCAAGTTTTTCTGGCTGGGTAAAGTTTCTAGAAGGCTCTTTAACAGCATCTTCACTTCAGTGCTTTTAGTGCTCCCTGTTGTTGGCTCTGCTCCCAGGACACAGCAGCAGCAGGAGAGAAGGGCACAAGGGGGGAGAAAAAAAGGCAAACTTCTGGAGCACAAGAGTCCCAAGTACTACCCCTGTATCAGCCTCTGCCCTGTACCCAATCTTAACAAGTCACATGTACACACCTATCTCAGTTTCCCCACCTATTAAAATGGCTGAATCCTCACTTGGCCCTTCTCTCCTCTTCCTCTGACCAAAGGATGGCACTCACTGACAGATTCATTGCTAGATTTGCTGTTTCTTCACCACCCTGATATTCACCCCAGCGAAGAACCTCACACGTTGATGGGAATATGGGACTGATCATATGGTTTACATGACCCAGGGCTGTTTCCCAAGGTCCACTCAAAGGCCAGGAACACTTCCAGGCTCAGCCATTCACCCTCCGCTCCCATCCTCTGCTTTTATTCCCTCCCCCCACTCTCTCAAGCATCCCTTGAAAGCGAATGGCAATTGAGTTTGTAAGTCCCTATTCATCGAGGAAATTAATTCCTTATGCATAATTCATTTCTTTTGTCAACTTTTTTTCCCCCCCAAATGCTCCCAAATGCATCAGGAGTGGAAGCAGCAATGGAAGAATGGGAACACAAGAGGCTGATGGGGGGAAGAAACACCCTCGCTGTAAGTCGCCCAGTCTATGCCCTGCACCAGCCCATCACTTCAACCCCCAGCTCACAAGGTGTCCCATGAGATGTCCGAGGAGGGGAGAGGTCATCACAAAGTTTGAGCCACCAATAAGCAGTGAATTTGCTGGTGGGACAGAGAAGACCTGTGGACTGAAAGTTTGTGCTATGCCTGTGTTGTTGCCTATGCTTGTAGGTAGTCAAGCTGAGGATGGTCTTGCTGTAGTTGAGCAGCTTCTCAAGTGACAACTGAAAGGCCAAAGAGTGATCCTGGGCTGGCATGGAGCAGGGGCACCAGGGTGCCCAAAAGACAAAAAATGGAGGGAGCTCTGAAGGCATAAAGTCCCAGCACTCTGGTCCCTAAATCAAAGGGTGTGGCAGCCTCTGATCAGGCTTTCTGTCCTCTTCATAGCAGGTTATGCTGGTCTTGTGCTGCGCTGGATGGACACATCCTTCAACAGCTATCCTCCCCAGGTCCAGAGTGAGCTATCCAAACTTCACCATACATCCTGTTTACAAGGAGGCATCTGCCCATCTGGGTTATTTATAGAGGAAAGCTCTGGGACCATGTCAGAAGCCTGCTGACTGCAGAAGTTTTGCAGATACATTTACCTTATTGCAAGCACAAGCTTGCAATGAAGGAGGCCTGGAGGTAACGCTCACACCTTGTCAGTTCTTGAAAGGACAACTTAGGAAGATAAATGTAGTTGTGAGAGGAAAAGTTGGCTGGAGATAAGCTCTGCCTGCACTCGGAGAGAACTCTGAACCCCCAGATCCCCACAGTGTCAGGATGGCCCCTTGCCATCAGCAGTGCTCAGCGTTTTATTTCCCTGAAGCTCTCACGGCACAGCAAGAACTGAGCGACCTCCCTGCCAGTTTCACCATGATCCTTCCCAAGGCAAGGAAATCTCGGCTTGCCCTAGCGTTGTCACAGCCTAGCTTGGACATGGGGACCCCATTGCTGGAACTGAGACAGGAAGTGCTCAGGCCATGTGCAACACCGGAGCCCCAACAGAACACTGTTGGTCCCAGCAGCATCAGGTGCAACAGCAGCATGGGCAACAAGGCTCAGTTTACTGCTGACCTATCGACATTTACGCTAGCATGCAGCTGGTAAACCGCCTTCAGATACCTGACCAAAAAAGACTGTGGCACTTGGCCCATGCTGCTAATCCCCAAACTTGAGGAGAAGTTCACACGCAGCACTCACACCCACGTACCGTCACCTCCCACCCTGCAAGCTGGGAAACCCCATATAAATAAAGCTTAATTGCTGCTACTCCAACACAGAACACCCAGGCAAACCGAGCAGTAGCCAAACAAACAGTAAAGCCCTGGGACTTCCTGACTCCTCCACAGACCCAAACCCTCCAGCCAATGTTCAACCAAAGTCAACATGACCATCGCCTTACCTGCAAACCTGGCATCTTTCATGACCAAATTTCTCCCTCTGCTAGGGAAAGGAAGGCATTTGCATAGCAAAGCTGAATTTGTTTACTGCTTCTGCACTCTCATGACTCTCAGTGGCACTAAAGAAAAGGGGAAAATTAAGCGATGTGCTGAGATGCCTCTACCATCTCCAACTCTCCACAGAGGGGGGACAACCCTACCTGCATCCCACCCCAGCCCACAGAGCGAAAGGTAGCGGTTCGTGCCGTTCCCTGTACTAAATTTGGACAGTAAGTAACGCCACCTTGTCACAGGGGTACAGAGAGCGTTTGCAACGCCCCATTTAACTGCACTGTACTCCTATCCACAGGCTTCATCAGCATATTTCAGCAGCGCCTTGATGGATGAAGATAGATGGGAGAACATCATCCTTGGTGAAATCACTGTTTTATCAAGGTTAAACCATCCTCATGCTGCACCACCTCCCTTTGTTGCTTCGTTTCCAATCAGAAAATTAGCGGCAGACGTAACACACGTTTGCACGGACCCTGTTTCTCCTTTTCCAGCTCAGCTCTCCCTTCTGCAGGGTGGGGAGGGAAGGGAAGAACAAGGAAACCTCTCCCATCTCCATGCCTACGTCCCTTCAGCTCTGTGGGCTCTGCAGACCCAGTGATACCCAAAATCCACATGGATTTGATGAAGTTGTCTCTATGGCATGAAAGGCTGGTGAAAGCACAGCTACTTTATCCATGAGGGCTCTCCAACACCTCCTACTAAAGCCAAGGACCACTAGCCCTGCTCCTTTAACCTTGGCACACCACATCCACTGCCACTTTTCTGTGGGCTCAAAGCTAAAGCCATGGTGAGCAGAAGACAAGGAAGGAAAGCAGGAGGCAGGTAGGCTTTTGGTGAAGCCAGATGGCTTCATGATGAAGGCACCAAGGGGAACAGGATGCACAAGGAAGGGCAGCAACACAATAAATGACCTTTCTCCATTGTAAGCCTGGCTGGATGCAGTTGGGAAACCCTGGGCAATTTGAGGAAAAGGGCAACAGAGCCAGAGAGGGAGGGGAAAAGCTTTTATCTCCAGGTCAGAAGTTCAACCCCAGTCCAGGTCAGTAGCAACAGAAAGCTGTTGCCTTCTGACACCTCTCCAGCAGCCAGCTGGGCAGGTTGATGGATGTCCCCATGGCTCCAAGCCCCAGCACTCCCCACCTGGCAGGACAGGCACATCTCCTTCCAGCTCCTCCCAAGAGCTGTCCCTACAGCCTCAGGGGACATGGCCCACACCAGCTGGGCCGCTAGGCAGAGACAGGTCCCCCCTGCAAACTCGAGCACACTTACAAGCTCTATAAAACCCTTTCCACAGAGCCCCTCTGCTGAGGAAGGCTTGTCCCCCTGCCCTGTTTTACCAAAAAGGAGAAATACATGATCTTGAGCACCATCCCTGGTGAATCACCTCAAATCATGCCACTTTTCCAAGATCAGACATCATACGCTTCCTGTGGAAAAGACCTTGTACAGGGTCAACAAGGGCTCATCAGCCGAGTAGCCCTTGTGACTTGGGAGTGCATATCCCATTGGAAATCCTAGATCGCAGGCTCCCAAGTCACTTTGACCCAGATTTCGGAGACCTTTCTGGGCTGAGTCACCCCCTGCCCAGAAGCGAGGCCCCAGCAGAGGACAGCACCTGTTATCCCTCCGGCCTTGATCCAGGCACTCACTGGAGGAACATGATCCCAGTGGCTTGGGAATATATAAGGTCAGACAACCAAGGTGGGCAGCATGCAGTTTTGAAAGAGCCCTCAGGACACCTCTCTGTATCTCCGGGCTCCTAAGAACCTTTAAAAAAATCTGTACCCCCTTTATAGGGCTGTTTGTCTCCACAGGGTGCTATTAAGTTACAAGAATATCTCTGGGCCCAGGGCCAGCTGCCGTATTGTGTGGTCCCCATTAAAGACAGATGGGTCAGACTGCCTCCTGCAGGGAGACCTGCTCCAGCAATGGCTTTGCAGCCCCATCGTGAAAAAGTCTGCCTTGGCAACTATGCTTTCTATCCAGCCCACCACTCGCTGCATAGGTCCCCCTTTCNTTGGAGAAACTGAGGCACAAGCAACCATAACGGGCCAGCTCAAGCTCATGAAATGCCATACTGGCCAGCCCAATTGCTGTATAGCAGCCCTTCTCTCTTCCCCCTGCCCTGGCTCCTCCCACACATCCTTTGGACAAGCTCTAAATACAGCAGGCCCAGCAGGTCAGGTCCATGGGGGCTGCCTGACATCTTCCTCATCCTCCACCAGCGGGAACTCTCCTTTGCTCTTTCACTAGCAGGGAAAAGCATCCCTGATATGCAGCTGAGCAGCCAACTGACCCCGGCAAACAGTGACCCTGGAGAAGGTCACTTTATCAAGTCCTGCTGTGATATTTGCTGCCTCCAAATTCACCCTGGCTGCTGGGGGGGCTGTGGGTATGTGTGTACACAGCCACCCACAAACTTTCCAGGAGAGGCAGCTGGTTTCACACCCCAGCTCCCTTCAGGGCTGCTTCCCCACACCAACAAGCTCCAGCCACCATCAGGAGCAGGACAAGCCTTTCCCTGACTTCCCCCATCCTCTGCCTGGTGCAGGCAGCTCTCGAGCATGAAGATACCATCACAACAAGCCCAGTGGAGCACAAGATCAGATGAGATGCTTGCAGGGAAGTTTCCTCTGAGCTCAGTGCGCAGCAGTTGGCTCACACTCCAAAGCACCGCAGTTTATAGCCCTTATAAAAACATTTATATAGAAACTGCCTGCTCCTATGCATATAAGGCCAATGCCTTCAGACTTGGGCAGGCACCAACACCATATTCAGATGCAGGGAATAACCCAGCTTCCCAGTGAGCTGAGCGCATCCAAAGCTGGACAGAAACCAGCCAACATCTCCAAAAACCTCTTCAAGAGCTATATATGGATTTTGGAGCCAAGTCCCAGTTCACGCTGGGAGAAGAGGCCAGGAGGGCTGTGCTGCCTAGCACTAAAGGCGCAGCTACGGAAACATATTACCAGAAAAATAAAGAAAGGGGTTTACAGCAGTAAAAAGAAAATAAAAGCAGAAGATGGGATATCTCCTTCACTTTATCCCATCCCTAGCACAGAGAGGTAAATGGGAGCATGGATTAAACAGATGCAGCTTATGCTAGATCCTCAAACAAAACAAAAGCAAGACTTTCTGCAGTATGAGTAGATCATTAAAAAGCACATCTCTTGGTAAGAGTACTGCAGCAGCAGCAATTCGCAGTAGCCCAGATGCGACTTAACATGAGACATCCAGGTTAGAAAGTGCTTAACATCCGAACCTTTCAGTTTGCAAGGATCACAGTCCATGCCTAGTAGGCAGGACCAGTTCCCCTTCACTGATTTCATACTGGTTGCCTCCAAATCTCCTTGGATATCCCACTGCAGGGAGTGGAACATCTTCTCTAACTGGCTACTTCATATTCTACCTCCAGGGAGACACCTTCTTCCACAATTTCCCCAGGATCCAAACAAAGCACTCATTCCCATAGCCATCCCAGCCTGTCACACAGCTATACCCATGGCAAACTTGCCCCCTTCTAGTAGCAACTACTTTATTCCAAACCCATGCAACTTTCGTTAAGAGCACACAGACCATACTCGCCCCAAATTTCTCCACCAACCCTGACCCGGGCTTGTCCTCAGCCACAGAGGTGGCAGCACCTCAACCACAAGGCAGTTGGCTATCTGTCAAAAGCAAGGATGCTCTGGAAAACTTTGCTGTCTCACAGGCATATCCATTTCCAAGATTCAGGGACATTTGAGCTTCGGTTCCTGGAGACAATTAAGAGAAATAAATCTGGTTGCTTTAGCCCCAGCACTGGAGGGGGAATGATTTTCCCCAGCACTAATGGAGGTGCTTTTCCTTACATATATATCAGCTGAAATGATGTCCAGGCAGAACATTAATGCCTCTATTAATTACAGCACTTCTATAGCTTTTCCCACCCTCAAAGTGCTTTACAAACAGCATTAATTCCTACACATGTTACCTCCTTTCCAAAAACCACCCTGAAGAGCTGGCAAAACCCCACTGCCTGGAGCGGCCTTGAAGTGATTGGTCCCCGCCCAGCATCATGGTCCCCTACATGTATCCAGGCTCAAGACCATTGTTTGGAGCTGGATTGGGAGCCTGGCTAATTTACGAGTCATCAAAAGGGTGAGGACTCCCCAGTGAAGTCCATCCCCTGCCGGTCTCCCACAGGCTGGGACTTACCCCAGCTGTCCTCCCACCCCTGAGGGCTGCTGGCACTCCAAATTCAGCATCTCTGCCTTGCCTCTCTCCTCGGCTGGAGAATTTTTCCCACCATTAAAATTAACAAGGTGGCTTTGCAGAGACGAGCTTGCTACAGAGCCCCTCTTGTTCCTCAAGTTTGGGGTTGTTTTTAAATTGAGCTGTGTTCCTGTAAGTGCAAAGTTATACCAAGCATCATTTACTTTACTGCTGAGCAATGAGGAGCAAGGAGGGAAGCAGGGTGCTCCCCTCCTGGCACGCCATAAAGCACCCAGCGCACACAGGCGCTGCCTGCAGTTCTCTGCTCCGGTCCGGCAGTGCTCGCTGTGCCAAGAGCTACAGCCTGGAAAATGGCACTTGTGCTAAAGTGCCTGCATTAATCAAATCTTCATTCACACCAGCAAAGAGACAGGAAAAGGCAGAGACATCCCACCATCTCCCTGAGCCCAGCCCTCGGTCCACCCAGGCTGGGAAGAAGTGTGCTCCAGTACTTTGCCAGCCAGCAGCCTCCTACAACAGCACGAAACGGCAGCAAAAGCCTCCGTCTCACAGCTTTCACAGACTTCAGCGTTCCCAGGAAGAAATGAAAAATTACAACTTTCCAAACTAGATTTAACAGCACGAGCAAGAATGACCTATGGCAGAAGAGGGTCATGGGATTCCTAGCAAAATCACTAAGCCGTGCTTTAACCTGAGAGACTAACCACAGTTTTCTAACTGGATACCATCACCAGGACCATCAATCCATCATCGACAGCATGCTATGGAGACAAATTTAGCAATAGCAATGAGGACATCATATTTTGGACCCCCAGGAGAAAAGAACCCTTAAGAGTGATTGCTAGATTTAAGAGATACCCCTAACACCATCCAAATACCATGGAATCATGGAATTGTCAGAGTTGGAAGGGACCTCTACAGATCATCTAGTCCAACTTCCCTGCTAAAGCAGGATTGCCCAGAGCACATTACTCAGGACTGCATCCAGGCAGGTCTTGAAGGCCTCCAGAGAAAGGGACTCCACAACCTCCCTGAGCAGCCTGTTCCAGTGCTCTGTCACCCTCACCGGAAAGAAGTCTTTCCTCATATTGAATGGAACTTCCTCTGTTCCAGCTTGTGCTCATTACTCCTTGTCCTGTCACTGAGAACCACTGAGAAGAGTCCGGCTCCATCCTCCTTCAACCCACCCTTCCGATACCTGCAAATGTTACTAAGGTCTCCCCTCAGCCTTCTCCAGGCTAAAGAGTCCCATCTCTCTCAGCCTTTCCTCATAAGGGAGATGCTCTAATCCCTTAATCATCTTTGCTGCCCTAAAGCAACATATCGGGCAACCTCTTAGCCACAATCAGCAGGAACAGAACAGATGCAAACCGCATCAGCAACATCGTACCAGGAAACCCAACAGCAGACTGGCCCCTAACATGCCAAGTCAGGAGGCTGGAATGGGCAGGCAGACATGTATGGACTGACCCCTTTTCCAACACTTCAACAAGAGCATCCTCGTCAGTTATTCTTCTAACCTGATTTTGGACATTCATCACAAAGGTGAGTCTACCACTTCCCCAGGTGGATTTACACTTGCACACACAACCTGAAGAAGAGGGTGCTTGAACATTGGGTTAGTTACTACTTTTCACCTGGCTTTTGGTCTTGTATGAGTATGTTTGCTGTCCTTTTTGGACTAAAGAGAGCAAGGCGCACCTTGATTTTAGTCTGTCCAAGAGCTTAACTCCCATACGCTCCTATCCAGGAAACTGTAAGACAAAGTCTTGTCCAGGCTTACACAGCTACCTGTGGCACCATGAAAAAAAGTCAAATATAGATCATCCAAAGCCCAAGGAAGCACTCTGCCAGGTGAACTGGGGAAAAAGAACTGTACATAGAATCCAAAACCGGAAAGGTGGAGGAAGGATTCCTCTCCCTCCTATTCTAATAACTCCGGGTTGCAAGGACAGGAAGAGCTCTTGAAACTACACTGAGCTGGGTACAGCAGCATCATGACCTTCACTGGTTTTCCGCTCATCGGAGAGGAAACAAACACAACATGCTCCAGTTTCTTCTACTCCTCTGCCTTTTTCTTTTCCCCACAGACCCTCTGGACAACCAGACAAGACAGACCAAATGCTTAAACGGAAAGTCAGCTGGAGTGCAGCCCCACTGAGATCTTAAGCCAGTCCTTAGATCAGACCTAGCCCATCCCTACTGCGAAGGTATGGCAGGAAATGGTACCCTGGCCACGAGAAATGAACCATAAATCTTAGCAAAACCCCTACACATGCCAGCACTCATGGCTTCAGCATCCCTGCTCAAGAAAGAGAAAGACACAAACACCATCCCCTCCTGCCATAAACAGCTGGTTTCAGCCATTCTCCCATCTGCACTCTTATGAGGTCTAGGGCACAGGGCAGCACCACAAGGCCAGGCCAGGTCTCCTCCAGGCTTTGGTTACAAAGCAGCCTGGTGCCTCACCCACAACAGTGGCAGCCAGTGCTCAACAGCCCATCCCCTCCAAAGCCATAACCTCTCAGCTCCATGGCAAGCCAGATGAGATGGCCACAAGCCTCCCCAAGCACGGTGCACCACAACACCTTCACTCAGCACTTGAAGGCGAGAGGAAGGAGAGTCTATCTGAAGCCACTTTCCAACCAGCCTTAATAAGTTAATGCAGAAATCTTCCCAAAGAGTCTGGCTATAGGAGACACTGGTCTCCACTGAATCAAGATCTGTTATGTTGTAATATAATAGATGTAAATTAAAACAGAAAATCTATCATGCCTCTAATGTAGCCTGATAGCTGAGCGTGTGGATCCGTACAAGCAGAAGCACAGAGAGGAAGGGTGATATATGGCGAAGCTGGATGGAGGGTGAAAAGCGTGGCGAGACGAGCCGGAGAATGGTGCAGCCCGTTCTACGCTCCTCAGACCCAAGGGCAAGAGAGGAATAAATGTTGATTAGTGTTGATTTTGTCCGACGAACGCTTGTCGAGTGACAGTTGGACTAAGCTGCTCTGAAAGAGAAGCATTAATCTTGGTCTGGTTTAAGTAGAGTATATTAATTTGTGTCATTTTTACTAAGTCGCACTGAGAAAGGCTTCTTACTGCTTTGCATCTGACTGCTTTGGTGGTTTAGCCTACTTTATTTTTTTTTCTCCCTTTTCCCCTCCTTCCCCCTTTTAAACAGATACGGCGGCAGCAGCAACATATTCAAATAGCTCAGCAGGAGAGCGGGGGACCAAACGCTTCGCTCCTGGATTAAGAAAATAAACTCCCAGGGTGTTGGCATAGCAACAGCATTTCAGATGAACTGCTATATATTCCGTGATTAATAAATTAACATTTTTTTCATATGGTTGTTCCTCCTTTTCTTTCCCTCCTTCCGATGGCAGGAAGGAGAGCAGGAGGGGGAATGAGCAGTGCACAGGGGAAGCTGGCACCAATGACCCCATGAGCTGAGGATGGGGCTTTGCCCAAGCAGGGTGGCGGGTCTCCTTCCCTCTCCATGCACCCAGCCACAGTACAGAGCTTTCCGCACCCTACAGAGGCACGGGAGTACAACGTAGACACAACATCCCATGTGTTGGGATCAAGGAGAACTGTGCCTCGGGTGTATGGGGATGAGGATGCAGCACAGCCGAGGAAAAGGGGGCAGGGGTGCAGGCAGCCCTGCCACAGGGAGAGGCTGGAGGTGTTGCTTGTGCTGGGGTGAGGCCCATTTGAACTCTCCTTTCAGGGCTGAATAGCCCCAGCTGGCCAAGGAGCATGCACACTCTCACCATGGTGAACAGAGCATTCCCACAGCGGCAGGCAGCAGCATGGGCAGGCATAGCCCGTGCTGCCAGTCCTGGCTTGGTTACACTCCATGCCTGCTCTTGGCGGGACCGATGGCTTCACAAGCAGATCTATGCCCCTTGCTGGCAGACTGGCCCTTTTGCAGCCACTTTCTCCTCTCTGCTGCCTGCCTTCTTTTTTTTTCTTTTACTTACTTTTATGGAAAAGGGACTAGAGGGAAAAGCTAGAGAAAATACTGTGAATTAAGAGCAAAAGACTGCAAAGATCCCCAGAGCAAACTGCATGCACAGAGTTAATTTTCCATGGCTGGAGCAGGTAACAAGAGCTCCCGCAAGCCTTTCTGAACATAACCGGGCGATCCCATTCTCTTAAGAACAAGAAACCAGAGCCTCCCGGAGGAGCACCGGTGTGTGACTGACCCAAATTCAAACACTTTCTTCCTCCTGCCAGTGCTGGCAAAGTGACCAGTAGTGAGCCATATCTGCCTTCAGGCCCTGGCTGCACTGCACTGCTCAGAGCCTGAACACAGCAGGGGGAAAACCAACAATTCGTTATAGTCCCCCTCAAAATGAAAAGGTGTGTGGATATGCTGGAGTCTGGAGAGCTTTGCCAGCATGACAGGCTTCTGCTGGGGTAAACTGTTGGTGGGGCAACTCATGCCCTGTTTTCAAACATTTGTACCAGGTGTCACGGTTTAGCCCCAGCCGGCAACAAAGAACAACACAGTCATTCTCTCACTCCTTCCCTTTCCCCAGAAGAAAAAGGCAAAACTCATGGGTTGAGATAAAGACAGTTTAACAGAACAGCAAAGGAAAGGGGAAAATGGCAACAATAATACCGATGAAGGAATACACAAAACATAATCAACATACAACTGCTTACAGACCAGAACCTGGAAAAGCTCCCCTCCCCCCTCCCAGCTCTATTCTGAGTATGATTTCAGGTCAGCCATCATGGCTGTGTCTTGTTCCAGCTCCTTGTGAAAATTAATCCTCTCCCCACCAGAACCAGGACACCGGGCAGTCTACATGCTGTGGGATCACCATGCTGAGAAGATTCAGGCTTGAACATTCTGTTCCCACTGAATTCAAGGTTTGGTGTTTGGTTTTTGTTTTTGTTTTTTTTTTTTAGATCTTAGTGTAACACCTCCTGTATCTGCAAACATGCCCTGAACATCTACATCACCCATGCTGCCAGCAGCCTCTTTGGTACCACAAAAATCTTCCCCCAGTTCCACCACCCAAAGCTGCTTTGCTTCAGGCACCAAACAAAGCAGAAACATTTCCTCTTCTTACCAAAACCTGAATTTGTGTAAGTTTCATTAAAGCATGAAATCATTTCGAAGAGGCTTGAGTTACATCCACCATAAACTTGCATGCGCCCATAGGCACACTGTAGATGCACAGTCAGCACACCTCTGTTTGAGAATTAAAATCCTGAAGAACCACCAACATTCTTAAAAGCATTTCAGCTGTTTGAGGCCCAAATCTGCTTTTCAAACCTGGCTAGGAATGAGGCCTCTCATCTTATCATAACAGCAAGACTTGGGCAATCCAGGAACATTACCAAAGGGGTTTAAACACAAACCACACCAGGAGTTCTACACTCACCACTCTGCCCACAGCTGCAGGCACAAAAACCAAGAACTCCTTCATCACCAGCAGGAACACCTTGGTTTAAGCCCACTGCTAATCCTTCCTAGTATCTTCTAAGGTCTCAAAACCCTCCCCATCTCCTTCACAGCATCATCCCTCCAATTGTGTAAAGTCCTGTGTAAAGCTGTGCCATCATGCTAGGTCCCTCTATGGTCTCTATACCACAGCAGCATAGCAGGGTCTCCATCCATGCCTTGAAATCACCTTGTCACCCACAAGACCTCCCTCTGCTGATGGCAATCCTAAAGAAATGGAAACCTTTAAAACTGGAGCCTTTGGGGAGAAGGAAGCAGAGCAGAGCCCCACAGCACTTTCCTCTCCTCATTATTGCTGTTGCTGGGGATGGCGGGCGAGCAGCACCACGTTGTGTCCTGTTAATGTTATCTTACACTCTGAAGCACATAGGACTACTTAGAAAACCCTCACTGGTGTAATGCTGTTTCTCAATGACTCTTCTTATGGATCCTGGAGGACAAGTCATATCAAAGCATTTCCACAGATGCATACAGAGAGCTGGGCTAACCTAAGCCTTTTCTTTAAGCAACTGCTAGCCTCTAGCCCAGCACTAGGAGTTTTTAGGAGCAAGACAAGCAAGTGAGTGCCTGTGGTGACAAGGGATGCTTGGTACCTAAATTCAGAGGTGTCTTCAGATACTGGCACATTCTTCATCTAGTCTTGTTTGAAAACACACTCTGACTTGCAACATGTTCATGAAACACACCAACAATCAGTCTACAAGTAAGGACCGAGTCCCAGATCAAAAATATGCAGAGCCTGGGACTTATCTACACACCTGAAGATGGGAAGGTTCTTCATCCCTCCGGAACACCATCCATGAAAGCCCACATGAAGTCACTGCAGCACCAACACTACCTGGTCCTTCACTAACACCTTCTATCTAACCCAAGAGAATTTAGAATAAATCAATCCATCAAAACATTGAGTCTGAATTGTCAGTCCCTTTGTTCATGAGTGGAGGGCAAGACCCCAACAGGCAAAGCACGCACATATGTCACAGCTCATTTTCCCAGGGCTGAATTGAGGGAGCCAGGGTCAGCATGGGAAGAGGTGCATACCCCTGCTTTCCAAGTCGTATGGCCCAGGAGAGAGAAAATGGGGCACTGCTTGGCCATAAAGGACCAGTCCCATGACTTAGGTGTTTTTCCAGCAACCTAAAATGGTACAGGAAAAGATCCTGTTGGCCCCACCTTGTCATCTGAATGCTGCCACATGCAGAGTTTGTGTCCCTCCAGCAAAGAGCCTTGCCCACTTCAGGCATTACGTTACACTGGTCCTTTAAAGGATTAGACCTTAAGTTGGTCTGCTGGACCAGATGGGTCTCAGCATCCTCATCAGGGGCAGCATCAAATAAGAGATCCCCCCTTAAAAATATAAGTGGCCAACCAGCCATGAACGGGAAGGGGAATGTAAAATAATACCAACCACACAGCATACTGCAAAATCCCTCCAGCCCCTTACAGCTTTTGCCCCCTGCAGTATAATCCCCAGTAATGCTATTTAGACCCTGCTTCTATCCTCACTTTTCAATTCACCCCTTGTCCATCCTGAATTTCAGCACCCAGTTTCTAGTCCAGGGACAGCTTTGTGTCACCCATTCGATAGTTCCTCACCATCTGACACCCACAGCCCTGAGTTCATGCAGGGAAAAGCAGTGTCACAATACTTGTTCCCTAAACTTGGTAAGAGCAAACTTATTTTTTGGAAAAAAAAAATAATTAACCACCCCTAAAATCAAGGGGAAAGTCTGAATTCAAACTCAGATCAAAAATCCCAAATAGAGGACTGACCAATCGATTATTAGTTCCACACTGCTCAAAAATCCCAATCCAGAAGTTTAGCCGTGGACCACATTCACCCCACACACCTGATTTAGGGGTGCCTCTGATCTGCTGGGCTCGTCATCAAGCTACCCACATTGTGCTTACACAGCTCATTAACATGCACTCGGAAAGACCTGCTCGCCATAATTTGCAGCCAAGACCACAAGAGAGAAGCCTGTAAAAAGTCTTCTGCTGCTATTACTCCTTTGCATTTACAAAAGACCCTATTAAACTCCAGTATAAATAGGTAAAATGCCATTCATCTAATGAGCTTCTACTCAGCATCCTGGAGTCGGTCATTCATTCAAGTTTCTCTCAATCCAGGTGCTTCCTACCACGTGCTGGCACTTAACATCCCCTCGGAGAGTGGCTGCTGGTGGGTCACCTGGTCTGTGGTGGAAATTAACAAGGCTCCACCACAAAGAAAGAATTTCCCTCTGTAACTCCCCAGTTCCGATCCCATACATCTGGAGCTCCTGAAACCCCCTTTATTTCACCAGTATTGTTGCATTAATAAGATGTCTGGAGACACATGCCATACCCAGTTAGGAAAAGGAACTAAGATCTCTCCTGCTCTATCAAGTGTGGCCTCTGCAGCCCAGAAAGCCCACTGCTACCCTTTTTGCCAAACCACACTGCAAATAACACATCTAATTTGCTCTCCGCTGTGCTCCTTAGGTTTTTTTGCAACATTACTGATTTCCAAGAGCTTTCCTCCCACTGAATCTTTCCGGTTTGGATCATGACGGTAGTATTTTGCAATTCCTTCCTCACGCAGTCATGAAGTGTTGCTGTTTGCCACTAAAAAGCCGCTTGCTGGGCTCTACCCCAAAGGCAGCTGTGTTTCAATGGTTGGGAAGCTAATAATATACATTACCATACTGGTAGGCAGGGAGATACGTGCACTGATGTTTACATCTTCCCTACACAACCAATGCACAATGCAGACAGTATTTTTCGGAGCAGAATTTGGAGACAGAAGGGAAACACATGAGATGATCACACCACGGAAGCGAGAAGCAGCGCGCCACCAGCACCCCAGCTCCCAATCGATAGGCCATCTGTAATAGAAGATCAATCGCTTCCATTTTGCAAGGTGTTAAGTGTGATGGGGATTGAATTAAAGCCAAGACCATAAGAGCAGCTATAAGTTATGCCTTTTTCCTTCCCCGCCTTTTTTCCCCTTTTAAGAAACAAACCCATAAAATCGTACTTTTTTTTTTTTTATTTCCCCTATCTTCTCCCCTGCCCCCTCCGTTTCCCCTCTAAGATTTTCAATTAGGTGAGTGGAAGGACGAATGGTGCAAATACATTTTGTTCAAGTTCTAAGTGCTTTTGAAACCCCCTGTCAAAGCATTTAGTAACGCAAGATTTAAGATGCCCAATTAATTTTTCCCCAACAAGGAGCCAAAAGTAGATGCAGGAGGAGGTTAAAAGCTAAGTGTTTAATTAATATTAAATTTATATGATTCTTTATCACTGAAAGCATTGTAAAATTGAAAAAGCAGTTAATTTTATGATCACTGTGTATTCCTCTGCTTTGATCTTTGATCCGTGGAATGAAATCGCAGAGTGTAAAGATTCTCCTTCTTTATTATACCTGTCTCACAGCAGGGATGCAGGATGAGGTGAGCTCATCTGAGCCCCAGCACGAACTTAGCAGGGGGATACCCGGGCACAAAGCCCACATGCTACCCGGGGCTTGGGGGTGCACAGTTTTCAATCGCCCCCCAAGGGGAACTTTGTGCCATTTGGCCGAGGACAGCATGAAACTCTTCTGTACGCCACCGCTGCCACACTGCCGATTCCTGGCCTCCCCCGTGCCTATCTGCCAGCGAAACAAAGAGCTATTATGCAGAACGTATTGCACTGGAAAAGAAAAAAAAAAAGTGGGGGGGAATAATTTCTGCAGGGGTTTTTATGTGGGATTTTTTTATATTTTTAAATCCCAATGGGAGCCTCATTATAATTTAGTTATTAGCAAGGGGGAAAAAAACCCCACCAAATAAGTAAAAGAAATTTAACATCTTAAAAAAAATATTTAAAGGGAGGAAAAAAATCAACAGGATGAAAGTTCTCCAAGCTTCAAGGCAGTTGCAAATTCCCAATTCAAATATTTGAGACAGAGCCACTGGCAGTGAGTTGCCTTGTGGTCAGCTCCCAATCACAGACCCATTGCTGCACCTGGCGGAACAGGCAGGGTCTCCAGGACCACAGACGCCCACACAGTCTAGACAGACACCCAGGATGGAAGCACATCTCCACCCCAGACAAGACCACTTGGTCCCACTCCTCTCACCCAGCCCTCCACTTAGAAACCCTTTGAAAGGCCACGTGGATCTTTCCCGTCCCTTCAATTCAGTGCCTCCTTCCCAGAGAGAGGTATTGTATGTATATTCATAAAATAAGAAGGTGAGAGTTTAAATGGGAATTTAATCTTATTAAAGTCTTGATTTTAGGGCAGGTACAGAAGTCATACATACGAAGAGGCATAAAGTAATGAAATGGTGCAGCTCTCAGGATTCAGCTGGGAAAACCGAGAAGTCATTAAGGATGGACAAAAATTAGGCTTGGTATCAAGAAACAAGATCTAATGATTGGCACTGCTTCATAAACCATGGGAATTAATACTGTTAACCCTTCACCCTCACTCTTGAACTTATTTTCAGTTGCTGTCAGAGAAGGACAGTCACTTTATCCCCACAAGGGGTTGCAGCACTGCAGCAACACAAGTTGCCCCAGGTCATGCAGCAGTGATGGAGTAGAGCCTGGAAGAAAAACCAGGTCTCTCCTCTCCCGTGGGATGCCAGAAGAAGGCTCCTCTTCTAACAAGCAGAAGAGATGTCAGCCACACAAAGAAGCAGTCTACCTCACCTCAGGAAGTCTGAAACAGGATGGATGACAACAACCCTGCTGTTTTTAGCAGGTCATCTCTGCTCCTATACGTGACATGGGAAGCACAAGACATGAATTCAGGTTTTAACAGCCCCACTGGATGTTACACCCCTATCCCCCTGTGGAATTCAATCATCAGAGATACCGGCCAAATCACACCCTCCACCTGGCACTTCTTCAAGCCCATGTCCAGCCGTTTTTTTAAGGCTCAAGCTACTTTTGGCCCAGCTAAGACAGGAGGTCAGATTTCCAAACACACAGTCCTGGCCTGGAACCAGGCAACCAGCTTTCAAGCCTTGTACAAACCTAAACAACAAAAAAAAAAAAAAAAAAAAGAAGAAACTCTGCAATTGCCCATGGAGAGGTATCTACAGCCAGACTGCTCTCTCCACTGGTCAGGGAAGAGAAACAGATACCAAGGAGCCCAACTCCTGATAACTTTCACATTTGAGGTGGTGCTTTCAGGATCTGCCTGATAGAAGTCCAGCATGACTTCTGGTCCTCTCCACAGATGAGAGGTTGTGCATGCTCAAGCATGGCTGTGTATCTACCTTTGGAAAAGTCGTCGTTAAGTGAGATGTTCAGAGGACACATACAGCACAAAAGAGACCTGGTGCTGATCTGACAACTCCTCTGCCTCCTCCCAAGCAGTGGATAACAGCAGGTCCACCACAGCTCTGGTCATACAAAGTGCAGCCTTCCCTGTGCAGACAGACTGACTGTATTTTATACATATGCGTGCAGATATCGACAGATGGAGAGAGAAAATTACTGTGCCCATAAACTGAAGCTTTGGTCATGTCAGTTCAAGAAGCAGAATAGAAAATTTAAAGCCAAAAAACCAGCTTGTGTCAGTCAGGCTGATGAGCACAGACGCCAAAAAACATACCCTTTAGCATGGGGAGGTGAGACACAAGCACATACATGCAGGCAGAGAACCCGCTTCTCTTCATCTATTCTCAGCAACTGTTTGTCTGAGGCCACATGCAACTGGATTTGTCAAGCCCCCTTTTAACAACTTCTTGTCACAGTCCATTACCAAATTGCATATAGTTATATATTCCACTAATTAGGCTTCTAAAATATCATTAACATGTCTCTTGATCATTAGCATAACGTATGAGGCGTCCTCGTTAGGCACGACTCGAGTTTGTTAACGCAGTAATGAAAGGCATGGGGCTGGTACTGCAGGAGCCGTGCAGAGATAGGAGGCTGGGAACATCAAAAGCATCAGTGCCAGGCTCAAAAAAAAACAACAACAAGATCAGTGAGAGGCAGGGGCAGAAGCCAATCGCTGGGAAACCAGGGTGATGTGGAAGGTGGAATAAGCATCTTCAGGCAAGCAGATACTTAACACACACCACGCGTCCGTCTCCCCAGACTAAAATAACATTCCCATGATCTGGATACAGTGCAGTTCAGGGATGAGTCAGGATCACAGACCTAAACGTATAGTCATTAAGGTCTAGTTAAAATGACAGCAATAGCCAAGGTCTACAAAAGACTTCAGCCATGACACAGATCTATGTCCCCAAGTTGGACCCTTCCTGCCTGGTTGACCACGAGACACCACTCGCACCTACTTGGGCCAGCCCTGCTCCACACCATGCACCCAAAACCCAGTGCAAGACACAGATACGTTCCTCCCTCCTCCAGAACCAACTTTGAGCGCACCCTCCCCCCAGCCCCCAGATAAAACTGGTCCCATGCAATGCTAGGCACCACCCTTACCCAGCCAGCTACGCAACATTGAGCAACCACCCCAGTTAAACCAGTGATGAAAAACCACCACCCACCAGGCATTACCCAGCAGGAGATCAAGGGTGTTAGAGACAGCAGCCCCAGATGGTGCAATGACATGGGACCTCGGTGAGAAATGTAAGAGAAAGGTCTGAAAGATCTCCAGTACCCAAACGCAACCCCCAAACAGCAATATTCACATATGTGCTTCACTGCATCCAGGGCTGGGGGGGGAAGGATGTGAATTAATAGCCAAAGGTTTGACCAGGACAGATGCTTCCATGTCCAAGCCAGCTCATGTATCAGTGGTTACCACCGTTGCTATAAATAAGCAGGGACCTTTTTTTTTTTTCCTTTGAGCAAATAACTCAATAAGTCACCGCATGAAAGATATTGTAAATAGCTCCAGCAGAGTACAAGTCAGGGCTGCTTCCAATTAGCTTTCACTTACACTCCCCCCGCCTGTGCCAAGTTTGCAGAGTTTGTTCCCAACACGACGCTTGCTGTCTGGGGAGAGGTGGGGAGCGAACCCCACTGCAATCCAGGCCACTGCTCCTCCACGCTGGAAAAGATCTTTTCATTAAGGCTGCAAGGACGTCAACGCAAGTGAAAACAACTCACATATGCAGTTATCTTTGTCCAGATGTTAATGCAAAGGTGGGGGGAGGAGAAAAACCAAGAGCTTTCCTTCAGCTGCTGAGAGCTAACACCACCACCACCACCACAGCATAAAACAAGCTCAGTGAAGGCAGCCCAGGGACTTTTTACACACACATCTGAAGAGACACCCCTAAGAAACGGGTAGGACGCATCCTCGTGGGTGACACCACTGCCAAAACAACAGGGGGAAGATGGATGATTTTGCAACTCTTCATCAAAAAATTCCTCTTCCGTGAGATAAACACAGTGTTAAGACTCTTTCTGAGATTTTACTCATTCATACATACAACCTTTGTGTCCCACACATGCATGCGTCTTCACACAGCAGCTGGTCCCGATACCAGAGGAGTATCGCAGCCAGGAAACTATCACCAGGAAGATAAAATACAGGGCAGGAGAGTGCAGGATCGGTTGGTAGCCTACAGGAACAGGAACACTAGGGAAAGGGTTTACCTCCCCACCACCCCTAGCTGGGAAAATCACAGGGTGTCCAGACATCACCTTTTGCCAGCAAGATGGTTACACACATGCCTAACCCAAGCCAAGAGACGGACGGAGACCAGGAAATTAAGATCTGTTCATCGCATCACCATTATAGCCACATCTCCCTTCTTAAGTCATCACACAACCAGGAACCACCATCACCCAGGCATTTTGCAAGGAGGTCAGCAACACCCCAGAGCAGGACTGGGAGGTCTTCCTCATCAAGCAGATGTATTCATTCACAGCTAAGCGGCCTCCCTGCCACCTCAACCATAACACTGCATTGAAATATGGACACTGGAAAGCATCCACTGTTTTGGGCAGAGGGGTTACAGCAACCAGCATAGCGCACACCGCTTTTGTTTGCTTCCTGCCTTTCAAGCCAAAAGCAACAACCACAAAAAAGAAAAGCCACTAACACTTGATAAAGCTTTTCAATTTGAAAGGGGTCAGGAAAAAGTTCCAGGAAAGGGAAGAGAAACAACCTTCTTTTAAACCCTTTAATGTGGTGAGAAACAGCTCTTGCAAGCTACAGGTTTACATTTCTCCCTGTAGTTTTTCAACCTCCTTTACCTGCCCCCCCCCGCCATGTTCCATCTTCTTCTTCCCACTCCCTGCTGTACTCCCAAATGGCGGCAGCGGTCTGTTAAAATGGCCAGAGAAGAACCTCTCCTCTGCTTGGGCAGGAGGGCGCTGGGTTGACCTCTCCACATCTGGACATGGCTGCAACCTCCAGCTTACCACAGCAAATGCTGACAGCACAGAGACTTTCCTGGAACCTGGTCCCCTGACCTCCCTTCTCTGACCCACCCATCTCCCATCCTTCTGCTCAACTTCACCACCCGCCAACTCTGTCTGGGCTGGGGACATGGCATTACCTCATGAGGGGTGCAACTCCTCCAGACAGAGCCTTTACAGCTCTTCTGGGACCAAATCCAGGGTGTATTTGCTTAGGAAACTGAAGGGGGGTCAGAGAGAAGATGAAAAGAATCCAGACTGCAAACTAGCCAGATTTAAATAAAAAAAGCAAAGTCTCAACAGCAACAAATCTGTTCAAATCCTAGAGCCACATCCTCAAATCCACTTTTGATCACCAGGAGAGTGCTTGCCATCACAGACTGCCTTTATCCATCGCATCTATCATGCAACCAGCCAGAAGGTATTACAGACCCATTAACAATTCTACTGGTGTAGTGAAAAAAGCTTTGGTGGGTCTTCTTCCTTCTTGTGCTACATGGGATCACCAGATCTCAACAGGCTGAGTGAAAAAACCCTGCCTTCCACAGCCATACCAATGACCTCAGCCTTCCCTGGCCAGGCCGGCACAAGGTGGTCCACGGTCTAGCTTTTCCAAGCTATGCATGGGCCAAACCAGATGGTCACTAATACCACATCATGTCCCTTCCTCATCCAGGTCCATCACTCCCTCCTCTACATGCCCCAGCTTGCCCACGACTCACACAGTCACATTTCTTCAAGGGAGCTGCCTCTCCCAAAAAAACAACAACTGTAACACATTGACCTGTTGCTGGAAGACCACAGTAATGGCCCTGTCAAACAGGAGGCCTCATCCCAACAGGTCCCACAACCTACTACCCCATCCACTTGGGATGGTTTTTCCAAACATCCTACCACCGAGCCTGCAGTCACCTAAGGCAACCCAGACCTCCCCATCCCTTGGACCATCTTGGTTGAAAAACATGTGACGGAAAGCAGAGCAGATGATAATAGCTAAACTGTAAACTGTGACTCAGGGCTGTCACAACAGCAACAAACAGAAGGGCTCACACCAGTAGCATCACTTGCTCCCAGACACAGAAACAGGCAGAGATTTTCTTTATAGGACATAAAACAGCTTTTCCTGTGTGCATCACCACCACCAAATCCTACTTTTGCAGCTTTGCCAGCAGCAAGACTAATAATTTTTTAACCTCCTTGCTGGGCAAGTGTGTAGACCCCATCCTAACCCCCCCAGCCACTCTGGGGTGGGGGATCACATCAGTAAAGGCTCATGCATGCAGTGAGATGGAAGCCTCCCTGCTGCCCGCAGTCAGCTTCATTTCTTTATTTTTATTTGACCAAAACTTCAACTAGGCTGGGCTAGGGGGAGGACAAACCCCTGGAAAGCCAGGCTGTGCGTTGGTCTCCAAATGGACTGAAACTGGGGATGGGAGGAGGGGCCAACTCTCCTTTCCAAAGAGCTTTCAATAGGAAACAGATGTTGAGGGCCCAAGCACTGAAAGCAGGGTCTGCAGCAGGCTTTCCTGGCTCAATGCTCCCAACAGAATCCATTTTAATTAAAATATTTCAGTTCAAGCACAAAGTGAGGGGTAGGGGGAACAGGCAAGGGTCTGGGGGTGATGTGCTCGTTACCTCTGTGCAGGCAGCAGGGTTTGTGGCAGGGCTAGAGGGAGTGCCGGCCTGTGTAAGGTTGGGTTAGAGACCCCATCCTGTACCCCCAGCACAGGCTCCCTCCCTCCAGCAGGGCTCAACATAAATTCTGCTGACTTCAAGTGAAAAATTGCCTCGTTTCGGTACCGAAAAAATAACATTACATCATGTAGGCTGTGTCAGGTTCTATCAATGCCCCCTTCCCACCCACCCCCAAAAGCAAGGGGGATGTAACCCAACACTATGAAAACACCAGCCCAGAGAAGAAAAGGGGCCTTTGTCATGGACCGACAGCTCCCTACTCCTGCCTGAGGTGAAGAAA
>VXBJ01002573.1:0-140258 GCA_013400055.1 Nycticryphes semicollaris | reverse complement strand
TAATAATAATTATAATAGAATATATAAACAACATTATATAATTCTATTATGTGTTCAATTCTCATATTATATAATTCTATTAGAATATAATAACAAGAATATCTAGAAACCCAGCTTTCATCCGTAATGCTGGTAACAAATCTGAGCCGCTTTAAAACAACAGGTATAAACTCACCTGTAAGAAGGAAAGAGGGGGTATTCTGCCAGCCTTACGTTCTCCTCCCTTCCCTTGAAACCCCACCCCAGCCCACCACCAGAGAAGTCGGGCCCCTTACCTGATAATATCATCGTTGTGTCCGAGAAAGAATTTCTGGCTGTGTTCTCTGGTGTTATAAACCACGCCGACTCCAGCCACGAAGTAAACCACCTCTTTGCCTGCCGTGTAATAGAGATTGTTGCGGCACTGGTGACCCCTGTACCCGTAAACCCACTCCAGACGGAGCTGGCATCTGGGAGCGGTCCGATCCGCCATGATAACCAATCCCCTCTCCCCACAAGCACACACAAACCAGAGCGCTGCCTCTCCTCCCCTGAACTCCCTCCCCCTGCGGGGTTTCCCCCTTCAAAACGTTAGCGATCCTCGCCCGGCTGCCGAAGCTTCAGGTGGCACTGTCGAGCGACGACCATATTAAACGGAAAACCCATTCGCGGGTGAGGTCTGGTGCTGCCGCCGCTTTTAACGCTGCGCCGCCACCGTGATCTGCCGCTGCCGCTTCCCCGCCGCTGCGCGACCCAGGGAACTCCTTGGGGGAGATCACAAAAATACGCCTATAATAAGCAGCTATAAAAGACAGGGCTTTTTCTTTCCGAAGGCAAAGTAACTTCCGCGCGTCACCACCCCCTGCCAAAGGCTCCCTGCAGCATCTCCCATATTGCACCTTGGCTTCCTGTAGAAAGCTTCCTGGGTGCTCTTCTTTTTAAGACACAGATCTTTGGGTCAAAACTGGAAGAGAGGAAAAAAAAAACCCAATACCCCTCGTTTTGAATAGCAGAATGCACGTGCATTTAAAATGCCACGGGACTACTTTTTGGGGGGGGGTGGGGGAGCACTGCTTGGCTCTGTGGAGTGGTGGTGCTGAGCAGTCTAATGTCTTCTTAGCTTTTTCAGCAGGATCCAGTGCTCTGAGTCTTTATATGAGATACTACTGGAAGAGAGGATTCGTGTACAACATCCAGCATAAATACAGTGATATTACCCCATCTTTCATTATCCCCCAGCAACCCAAAACTTCCTCCTTTTGGAGAGTACAGCAACTGGGTAATTCAAGCAATTTCACCACTCCAGTTGGCTGTGAAGTGGTGGTGGTGGAACACATTTCCTTGCTTCTCTTCTGCTTTTTCTAAGGCAAGATTTGTATAGTCATTATCAGTCAAGTGTGGTTGCTACATGTTGCTTGTGATAAGACATTCGCTACTTTATAGTATCACTGAACAAGCAACCAAACCCAACCCTCCAGACACTCAGCCACAGCCGCAGGGAAGAGAATTCTAAAAGTAGAGGAACAAAACCAAAGATTCGGAGACCGCAGTGCCATATGGAAGGGAGGTATAAACTACCCACTAAAAGGCTATAACCTTTCCCCAAACACCACACCCTGAATACGCTATCTGCCCAAACTGAAGAGCAGCGCGTTGACACTGCCTTACACAAGCGGTCGAGCGCCGGCAATGCTCCCCGGGACACAGGCCACCCGCAAGCGACACGAACCGCCCTTAATGAATGTACGCTCCACGCATGAACCAAACCTCAGCGTGAAACCTGGCACAATACCCAGAGCAACAGACTCCAGAGGGAGTATCATCTCTCACGGCCGCCTGTCCCACGGCGGTCAGGACCCCGACGCTGCCACACAGCCACAGGCTCGCCGGTCGCCAGAGCAACCTCCCCGCCGGGCCAGGGCAGGGCAGGCGGCAGCCCACCCACCCACGGAAGGCAACCCTTCGTCTCCCGGCGCTTCATGGCTGGGCACTACCCTCTCCTCATGGCACCCTGTGTGTGTGCGAGGGTCGGAGGCACGTCACCCCCGTCAGCGAGGTTGAGGCTGGGGAGGCTGCAGCGGAGGCCCGGCTGGAGCAGCAGCTCCTGTACCACACAACAACAGCCGCACCTTTCCCCGCGCACACTGGAGGAGGGAGATGGCGAAAGGGATGGTGCTCCCCCCGCGCCTACGGAGAGCGGCTTCCGTTGGCGACACGGATGCGCCCCGCCGTCCCGCTCCCGCCCCGACCCCCGCGGCGGCTCATGGGGGACGCGAGTTCTGGCGGGCCTTCAAGGTTCAACTCTGGGTATCGTGGAGGTACCTTGGTTTTCATTTATGATCACATTGTGGGTTCCCTCATTCACGTCTTTCCCTCAACGATCTGAAAAAAGAGCACGAAATGTTGGATAGAACTTCACCCAAGTCCTTCCCTTACGGCCTGCTACACAAGTCACCCGGAAATTCACATAATAAAAAGCATCTTTCTGCTTTTCCTGTTCACAAGTGTATTCAAAATTCTCACAGTAATTGAGAAAAATGACATGTTCAAGATACTTCATTTTCTTATATTTATTTTCTTATATTTTGTTGTTACAAAAATTGTTCATGGAACAACCTTGTGATGCCCCTGAATAAACAAGTTAATGTTTCTTTTTTTTAAGTACAAATAGCCCTTTAATATTGAACACCAGTTTCTGTCCAATGAAGCTTGTCTTTAAAGGTTTCTAGGATCAACAGCATTAATAATAAGGTGATATATTATCTTTCAAAGTAAAACAGATAAGCTACACTATAGATAGGAAAAAATATTTGCACTTTCAGCAGTAATTCAAGAAAACGAGTCTTGACATAAATATACTATTTTGTCATCTATGGCATTGTCCACTAGTTATGCTATGATAGTGTTTTAGTTAGCCAGCATATGGGTAATTATTTATGATATGAAGAGAAATGTCTTTCTCTTAGTGTTATTTTCCTTCTGTCACCAAAAATCTGCTAATAAAATGCAGCTAGCCTTTTGTTGGCTTTTAATCGGCTCACATTTCTCTGTTGGGTCACATAACAGACTTGGGCAGTCCTACTGATGATGCTGCCACAGTGATCTACGTAGGCAGGAGCTTTTTCTTGTAGAAGAGAAACTTGATATAACTTCTCACAGAATATATTAATACTCTTCATAATTTTAAAAGAATAATTTAAAAGAAGCTATGTGTTGCATTATCCACTGGCACACAAATCCACTTGTGCCAATCTCATTTTTTTCTGCCACAACAAGGTTGATGGCATTCCTTGTCTTTCAGCCAAGTATCTTGTCTGCCATACTTGACTCAGCTTCCTTCCTATAGTGATTCAGCCAAGACATGGCTCAAACTTGCCACAAGCGTACATAACTTTTTAAAAATCTGACTTTTCCAAGTCAAGAGAACTTTTATCTAAGCTCTTAATTCTCTTGAGTGCACAAATAATACTTGATTGTTCAGGTGGTAGCAGATCTGTGGTAGCTAAGCATCTCTCTAGATAAAGTGACCTCTCATGGGTAATGCTGGCACTGTGTGACAACAGGAAATTTTTTTCTCAGCTAAGTGTGAGTAGTAGAATAGCAGTATTAATAAGAAACTAGTAACAAAATTCATGTTAGGCCCAGATAATTTGTGTCATTGTAACACGATGAATCACAGAATCTTCATGGTTGGAAGAGACCTCTGAGATCATCAAGTCCAACCATACACACACAAAAAAACCCTACAATTTCAGCCACAAGAGCATGCTGCTAGAGCATGCCCTGAAGTGCCACATCTACACTTTTCTTAAATACCTCCAGGGATGGTGAGGTGACTCAACTACCTCCCTGGGCAGGCTGTTCCAGTGCCTGACCACTCTTTCAGCAAAGTAATTCTTCCTAATATCTAATCTAAACCTCCCTTGCTGCAACTTCAGACCATCTCCTCTCGTCCTGTCATTATTCACTTGGGAGAAGAAGCCAAAACACCCACTTCTCTTCAACCTCCTTTCAGGTACTTGTAGAGGGCAATGAGGTCTCCCCTCAGCCTCCTCTTCTTCAAACTAAGCATGCCCAGTTCCCTCAGCCTCTCCTCATAGGACTTGTTCTCTAGACCACTGACCAGCTTAGTAGCTCTCCTCTGGATACACTCCAGTACTTCAATGTCTTTTTTGTAGAGAGGGACCCAGAACTGAACACAGTACTTGAGGTGAGGCCTCACCAGTGCCGAGTACAAAGGCACGATCACTTTCCTACTCCTGCTGGCCATGCTATTCCCGATACAAGCCAGGATGCTGTTAGCCCTCTTGGCCACCTGGGCACACTGCTGGCTCATGTTAAGCTCACTGTCCACCAATACCTCCAGGCATCTAATTTAACTGTTGAAAACTATTATGTAAAATTAATGAATTTGAGAAGTGATACTTCAAACACAGAACAACATGTGTAATTAAACTCCATTGTAGGTTTGATGTTCACAATCACCAGGCCAATCAGTATGCTGAGCTTAAGACACAATACACACAAAATACACAATTATGCAAAAAATCCTTCATTTCATACTTTACAGAATAAATCAGTATGGTACTACAAAGCAGAGCACTCTAGGTCTCCTGATCCTCTGTTCTGGGACTCTCCTGCCAGTGTGACAGCTGGGAAGCACAGACTCTCCCCCTCAGCTGCTCCATGCTCTGGCTGTGTGCTGCATATGCTGCATTATGACACACTGCAGATGTGACCACGTGGGCTTGCTGAAGCCACTCTGCTGCCTTGGCTACACGGAGTGACTCAGATGTCAGATGATGTCACATGCAACAGATGTGACTTGCTTCAATAGCATTAGCACATGCTGTAAGACATCACAGCCTGCTAGGCCGCTGTTAGAATGCAGAGCAACAAAGGGTACAAGCTGAATTAGAAGAAAAACCTCCAATTCATACTTTTTGCATTTTATTGCTGTATATTGTAATATATTCCTCTTTATTGTCACTATTCGCCCCGTGTACTTACAGCACTGCATTGTGGGTTTGCTTTCTGTCTTACCTTTTGCACTTTAATCTTGTTTAAAATCTTTTGAAAAGAAACCGAATAATCCACCAGAAGCAGAACATTCATTGAATTGCTGTCACAGGTCTAGAGAAAAACGCTTGACAGCAGGGGATAAGTTACACTCATCATTAAGGAAGCAAATAGATTAAAGTCTCAAGCACTGAATACTGACTCCTCGACTAGGCCCTGCACACCCATAGCCATAGTGACAATTCAAATCCTGATGCATTGAGAACACAGTGGTTTATTTACCTGAGTTTTGTTCTGCTTGACCTCAAAGCATACTGTCCTGGTTTGGGGTGGAGCAGAACCAACTCTCTGGTCAGTGAAAGAGGCTCTTGCTTATACTTGTTGCTGTGGCAATCAGGGTCAGCTGAGTTGGATGTACACCCCATGGAAGTGTTGTACCCTGTGCGGAGGAACAGACAGGTTAGGTGACCCAAACTGACTAATAACTGGGTATTCCATCCCATCTGCCATGCTCAGTATAAAAGGTGAGGGATCAAAGGGGGCAGGTTGGCTCTTCTTCAGTGTCTCTCTTTCTTTGATACTGATGCCCAAGGAAGAGCCTGTCAATTCATCTACCTTGATTCCCATCAGTATGTTCTGGAATCCAGTTCCCAGTCTGGAACCTTCCCAATCCCTGCCAGTAACATCTCCCTTGGAGCTTGATGAGGTTTTGCATATATATCTATATATGTTGTATCTATTTAATCATAATTTTGTTATGAATATTTCATTCAAGTAGTTTAGTTTTTCCTGAACTCATAAATCTCTTTTATCTCTTGTCTTCCTCTCATTGGAGTAAGAAGTGGGGGAGAGCATCTGTCATCATTGCCCAGCTTGGTCCAAACCATTACACGTACCTTCTGATACCAGGACACACAAAAGAAAGCTGAATCCCTCCATTTTTGCTGGCTGACAGCTCCCATTCCTCCTGTAATCAGGATGTGGCCTCAATTGTCCAGTACACAGGTAAAGGTGAGTGTTAGAGAGCTGAATTCCGCTTTTTCCAGTAATTTAATTCTCAACATTGTTTAGCACAGCCTGATTTTCTAAGTTTGGTTTTTTGGTTGTTTTTTTTTTTGTAAACAAAAAAGATTAATCATTGTTCCAACTCATTATGAAATAAGTTTCTGTACTTATTCAGTCACCTGTGATTAGCCAAGGTAGAGAAAAGCCCAAAATATCCACACAAAAAAAGAAGGCAAAACTGTATCATACCTGGAAGTTATTTATTACAAAAGTATATTCTTAAAGACCCTCCACATTTAAAGTTCATTCTCTGTGAACTCAGTCATAAAAAGGAGAGCATAGTGAAGTGAAAAACTGTCTAAGACAGTATTTCACGGGAACAGAGATTAATCATACATTTCTTTTACTTCATTAATCTTCCTCACACAGAGAGTACAGCCCTACAATAGAACATATTTGCTATGCAAGAACAGATGGATTAACAGATTATTTGCATCAATCTAAAAGAAAACCCTCCCACTCAACACATGCTTAATTCCCTTGGCTAATGAGTTTTGGGTGTTTTTTACCCTCAACGTACTTATTTCATCAGGACATGGAAAGAACCTTTCAGGTGCAGCTCTCCGATACTTTCTCTCAGCTTATAATGCGATATGAGGCTTCCACCCAGATGAAAAAATCCCTCTGCACGGAAACAGGCAAGGCTTACTAGATTTCACCCTTGTTCCTCAGCAACTTGAAAACAGTTCCTAAGCAGAAAGGATTTTTATGCCACTAATTTTCAGAAACTTGCAGGAAGAGGCAAGACAAAACAAGAAAAACAGTTCTGAAGACACGATAAACCAAGACATTGCACACAACAGGTAATCACAGTCAATCTGTTAAATTACTCATCATGATAGCTGTGATATATCAATTGAAGTGATAAATACGGTAAGGCATCAACATTTTTGTGTACTTTAATCAACTAAGATGAATGTTTTATATTCTCTTCTAATGTTAAACACCGGCTTTTTGTATTGAATTTACATTTACATGATTAGTGGTGTTATCCTACATTTTACTAATAATTAGACTGGAGAAATGTCATATTACAGGAGTAAAAACCCATGTGCATGAATATTCAATGGTTTACTAACCCAAAACTTCATAAACAAGAAAAAAAACACAAGACACACTATACTCCATGATAGTAATTAAGACACAGCATTGGTCACATGTTCAGGAAACGGCAGCTTAGAAATACATTTGTTTGCAGTTTATCTGCTTTCCATCTAAAATTATATTTGACTATTTTAATAATCACAAAAAAAATAGATTCCTTACATTTTGTTGATTTTAAGACTTCTAACGGCTATTACAGCTTCTTGGAGCTATTCCTTTCAGATGCTTCCCTAGATGGCATCCAACTTAAAGAAAATTTTGACAAGATGGTAGCCTTTGTAATGCTGACAAGGTCAAGGAAACACTGAGCTCTGGAATCACCTTAGCTGCATTAAATGTATGTCATCAGAGAAGTGCAATGGTGGCTGTACCTTAAGAGAGGTATGTCTAAAAAATTGACTTAAAAAACCCCAGTGAAATTAAACTGTGCAGGACAACAAGTCCTCAGTACGTTTTAAAGTTCAATCATGGCCCAATTTAGGGAGGACTTAAGCACTTGAGCAAAGGGTAAGTAGAAAGTTGGAGAACTAAGATTATTTAAAAAAATCTTCTTTTCCTGCTAACTAGTACATGGATATGTACCTCAGTTAGATAAGATGTTCAGGTAGCTCATTCAATAGCCTGTGTCTGTGATTACTTCCATTGATTCTGCTGGATTTCTCACAAAAAAAATTCTATGCCAAAGTAATTTTTAAAATAGTGATTTAATTCCTGATTTTTTTTTTTTTTCCCCCTTTGGCACTTAATTTGGGTAGCAGGGAAAATAGGGAGGGTAGGTGGGAAGCGAAGGGAAAAGGAAGGTAAAGAAAAGTAAAAAGAGAGAATACTACTTCAGTATGAACTTCTGCACAAAGAAATGGAATCACACGTGAAGGCATTAGTTTCAGTGCACAGGAGAGATGACATTTTAAAATAACTTTATTTTTGATCCTCTTTCAAAATTAGGATTTCATATAATCAGAAATGAAATAAGAAACTTAACCAGCATATTTAGTTTTAAAAGCATTTAATGACATAGCATATATTTAACAGATAGGGTAAAAGTCTAGAGGTACAGTTCGATACAACTGAAAGCCAGTTCCAGTACTACTCTTGACTACAGGCCCAGTCATTGAAAGTTCATTCCTATTAAATGTAATTTTTGATTGTGCAGTAAGATGAAATTTTTCATTACAATAGTTACAGTGACAGAAAAATGCACACTATGTATCAAATAGCAAGGTAATGTAGCAAAATTATAACACACAGTGCTGCAGCTGACAAGCAAGTAACCATTTGAGTAACATTACTTTTCCAGTAAATGCTTCAGTTCCACTTTTACACTTATCAATGATTTTAAAGGGTTTATTATACATCTAGTCTTATTATACTTTGTACTAGAATTATCTGAAACATACAATATAATGTATTTCAGCAAAAAAAAAAATTGAAATTACAGATTATTTTAAATTGTATCAACCTGCTAATCCATCTTGTACACCAACATTCTCATCTGTCGTACTTGATGCAGAAAAGCTTCAGATTGTATTAATAACCAGTGCCAGGATATAAATGGTTTGTCTGTAAGTTAATGCATACCTGCACTCTGTTACAGCAAAGATAATACACTATCATTTTAATAAATGTTAGAATTGTAATGGGAGGCTCTATTAGCCAAGACTCAACATAACAACCTTAACTGGAAGTGAATGTTTTTGAAAATTTGTATGTTGTTTTTTGATGTGCACAGTAGATTTGAAAGGACCGCTGCCTTGCATACCAATAGCACTAGGAGTGGATTATTTTCCAAGACAGCCTCACAAAATTGAGGAACAGTTTAAATAGTAAGATCGAATCTACATTAACTGCATTTTAAAAAACAAAACAACCCAAAACCCCAAAAAACAACAACCCCCCCCAAACCTGGTCCTCTCTTCTACTACAGAAGCTGACCAATGCACCTCATACATTTGTAACTTTAGATTCTTTTTTGTTGGCTTTTTATTTTAAAACGCTCTATAAATAAAAAAATGTCAATCACATTGAGGAACATGAGGCACAGAGAGTAACGTATTGGTTCTGAGCTCGCATGCTGGAATTCCACTGGAACGATCAGAGAAGTGCTGTGTGTGGAGATGGAGTTCACTTCTTCTTACCAAAAAGGCTGAATCTTTTCTCTTTGTCTTTCTCTTTGTCTTTCTCCCGCTTGCCAGGGCTGGACTCACTGGTTATTGTGACGCTGGCAGGCAGGGTCTGGGCACGGCTGGAGGCTGGAGTGCTCTGGGTAGTCGGAGACACTTCAATTTTATCCGAAGAGATAGCTGATGTGATGGCCTGAATCCACATGTTCATCTCCTCCTTCAAGAAGCCCCAAAGGCAGAAAGCTGTTACAATCTGTGTGTCACACGCCCTACCTAATTCACTCAATGTTGTGGAAGGGGAACGGATAGAAGTGGGAAATGAAACGTGGTGCTAACTCATCACGTGGCACTCCTCTGGTTACGCGCCCAAAGAAGATGTCTACTAGAAAGCTGTATCTGGAAAGCCCTCCTGCCCTGTTGGTGCTAGCAGAGCTTCTGAATCTATGCATTATGCACACATAGGCACCAGACTGCAGACCAGAAAATTAAAATGCACCCCTGAGCTCTTAGCAGCTATTTTATTCTCGTCCTCCGCCTCAGTAATAAACAATAAAGAAATTAAACTTACATCATCTTTGGCTTGGAAGAGGTATTCGTTGCCATCAGTCAATCTGTAAAGAAAACAACCATCACAAATTTAGCTTAATAGTAGCCACAGTGCTTCAACTCCCGCTTGTTTAGCTACAGTACATAATCACCCTGAGGCATACACATGGGACTGCGTGGGGCAGTCACAACATCTATATGAACACAAATACACCCCTACAATTCATGTTTCGGTATCTCATACTGTCGTGCAGAGTGCAGCCACACACACTGTACATTCTGCTCTCTAAACATGTTGATAGGGAACGTGTTCCAGTATGTCAGGATGCACTGCAGAGCTTGCGATCTTCGGCAGCCGACAATTGCTGTGTCAGTAATTGCTCTTTCAAGCAGATCTTTTATCTTTTGCAAAAGACAACATAAAAGTGATATACTTTAAAAAGACTAAAGTCACAGGCAACACCCAGAGTTTTAATGGCTTTTGTAGAAACCTACCAAAATTCTGCAGCTGCTCTGCTGCCATAACTACCATGGAGATGACTCAAGATATTGTAACTCTGTATTATTTATGATTATTCTCATGAGTATTATGAACCTTTTCTCACACTTAAGGCCAGAATCTCCCTTTTGTTTTGTTTCTGTGCTGATTTTACTCAGATGGTTTAACTGGTATGGTTTAACAATGCATGTGAAGTTATATATTAATTAAAAAAAAGACTGAGTAACACCAGATCAGGCATCTGAACAAGTAGGAGGAAGGGGCAGTGGGTGGTGTGTTGAAGGCTGCCTGACCTTTCCCCACAAAAAGAAAACATTTTAAAATCCCTTTATAAAATTAAGTAAAATAATAAACAGTAAAATAGCAGCAAAGACAGACACTTGGAATGATGTAATTATGCCTTGCTTTCTTTAAAAAATTAAGAAAAATATTTCCATTTTACTCTTCATAGATCACAACTAGACCTTTCTGTCAGAGATCTGCCTGTACAGGAGATCTGTAGAGACCTCAGCCTCTTAGATGTTCAACAACATACCCTTCTCAGATTGGAGAGATAGATTTGACATGACATGCTGGTGAACTCACTGAGGACTCTACTAATGCGAATGAGTAAAGAAAATACACAACATGCAATTATCTGAGTTCCCTGATGCAGGTGACAGCGTGCTGTGAAAAGAAGGGCAAGTGCTTTTTTTGCCTAGCTTCCTATTTGGAACAGCATATCTTTACATTATCAATTCAGAGATGTTTAAGATAGTATAAAAACCGAATCACATAGCTTCAGGCCTGCCTTCAAGAAAGGTAAATCTTTTACTGTTGGCACTAAAGATTGATCAATAAGAGAGAAACACAGTCCCGTATATTTTTTTAATCTTTGAACAGCAAGTACTTCACATACTTCAAAATTAAATGGTCTAGGCCTGAAAATGTGACGGGTGTCTCCTAAATCCACATTGAACAAATTAAAGAAGCAGCTTGATTTTGAAAAGAGCAGGACCATGAACATTCAGGTCTTTTCAATTAATTCCAGAGGGAACAGCTGAAAAGCCCAGTATTTTTAAATGCTGGCTTCTAACTTTAGGCAGACACATGTAGTGTTGTCCCAGATGTACAGATTGTTCTGATTCTGTTTTGTGTGTGCTACCTTTGATAAATACACCATGCTTCAGCATTGGGAAGAGCTTGTTCAGAAAAGTAGATACTGCAGTTAACAACTGTGATCATTTCTTGGGGTGGATCCTCCCATGAATTCACACAGTGAACATACCCACCACAACAGAAACTAATGGCAAGATGCTTTAACAGGTTTACCTTAGCTTGAATACGTGCTTTTTCTTTTTATAATCGACCGCTATTTCACAGACTGCTTCTTTCAAGCTGACAGGAATCTCATTGTGGTAGGGGATGCCAGAAGCAGCAGCTTTTGAATCCTTGTAGAAGCCCATCTCTTGGTTGTTTATGACACAGTACACGTTATGCCATGATCTTTAAGACAAGGAAAACAACAAAAGTATTTATAAATCTAATACTCTTACCTGCAGAACCAGAGAAACCAAACACTTCTATAAGATAACAGAGACTAGTTCAGTGTGTGTACAGCCTGTCTGCAAAGCGCAGGCAGCAAATTTTCTTAAAAAAGCATGGCTTCAAGACAAAAGTACTGACTTTGAGCCAAATGGAAGACAGATTTCCAGAGCTCTCTTTGATAGCACATAAGCATACACTAACAGTAGAAATACTGCTTGGCAGAGTGGGCAGTTTGCATACTTGAGAGAGAAAGTGACTGACCTTTTAATGACAGTGCTCTATTGTAGTATTCTTTGTGCTGCAATCTAATGAGCGGATTGCATATGAAATCCTGGATTTTTAAAAATACTCAGTGGCATCATTCACCTTGTTCTCTAATATAACTATAAAAATCAATGATTACTAGAAATAAGAGTCCCTAGATTAGAATTAGTGACTGTCATGGCCTCAAAGTAGCTCTCCAGTGTGAACAACTCTAGCTGAACAAAGTCTTGGTATCCTGCTTATTTATGATCCGCACTCAGCTCTGTTGAGTACTTCAGCTTCTACCAAATCCGTCGTATGTTGGTGAAGCTCACCATCTGCTAGTGGTGACTTGTCAGCCAAGTTGCAAACCTGGTTTCAAGAGCTCTCTTGGGTCATGAAAGACCCTAGAGTCTGCTTTTCCAGTGCAGACAGAAGTCTCAGAAGTTTTGCCTGTTTGAGACCTGCATAATCAGGTCCTTAGGAATAAAATCAACTAAGGCATAAAAAAAAAAATCATCTACACCTGCTTTTCTCTTCTGAACAGATAGGTGGAAAGGTGTAGGTGGAAAGTGCTAATGTGCAAACAGAAAACGTCAGACAATATGGACATTTCTGTTCTCACGCCTACGTGATTTTCTTTTCTTGTAGTAACATACAGCTCGAGAGATCTGGAATCAAATCCCTCTACTGCCACAAAATCATCATGTGAAGTGGGAAAGTCATGGTATCTTTATGCCTCAGTTTTCCACTTTCCAAATATGGCTAACACTGCATTTTCTACAATCTTTAGATTACAACTTCCTCAAATATATGGCTCAGCCACGCATACACGGTTTCTACAATAACAGGAGCACACGCCTGAAAGGTCTGAAGCATCAGGGGTAACATTTACTGCCTTACTTGTGAAGTTTAGATGCAATTACCTGCATTAAGCATCAAGTATTTTACCTGCTTGAGGCTTTCTTGCTGTGAGTCTCCCATTCATGTTTACGGTGTAAGAAGCCCTCCATCTGAGCTGAAGGAATCTCTTGTGTTTTGGCTGGTAGGGTAGCAGCAGTCTGGGCCTGAATGGTGGTCTTGGCTTTGCGGTCTGCCGTTGGAGAAGGAACAGGACTAGACTCTTTCGAACTTGTCCTCTGTTCTGCAGCTCCATTGACCATTTCACTTGTTTCTGCTGTTTCTGCCACCTAGGAATAGTCAGAAGAAAGTTCAGCCAGAAGCCTCCCAACACTGCAGTATCTTGCAGCTAATCTGTTTCCCTGCACAAAGTGGCTGTGTATAAACTTTGCCTGGAGAATGACACAGGCCAAAAAGAACCTTCTCACACTCCATGAAGACACAGAAGGGCAAGGAAATTAGAAGGTATGAATGGATTAGTACCCATTTTATAGGTAGAGAGATGGGAAAATAACAGCAGCTGAACATCAGTGTGAATTTTACTGTGCTTTGATCTTCTGGTTAATTCATATTCTTTTATATACTATTATTCCTAAAATGAGAGCATTCAATTCTGTCGCTAAATACTCAAATGTTTGGAACAGTAACAATCACACTTTCTGCAAACCTAGAGGAACAGTAGAAGTTATACACATCAGCCACCTTAAATACATTTATGGCAGTACTGGAGTATTAAAAGCTATAAAAGATATTAACTATAAGTCAGCAGAAAAATCTGTCAAAATTGCCCAGGAGCATTTACAAAAACTTGCGTAATTTATTTGTTTCTGTAAAAGCTCCTTTCCCACTTTCCCCATTCCCCTAGTGACACAACAAAATCAAAACATGCAGGAATTAGAAAGATTACACCATGCATTTCATCTCCATCATCCCAGTTAGGATACTGGATCTTAAGAACAAGGGAAATGAGGTCATGTGTCAATTTATCAAGGTCTTTTTCAGACTTTCGTTATTAGGTGGGTTGGATTTTTGTTAAAGGAACTGAAAACCACCACAGTCACACAACATCACACAGCTATTTACCCCCAAAGAAAGACAGAACCAAGGCCTTGCCCATCACTTGCTTTGTTGATCGCGTTGCCTGTCGCACTGTGATCGAGATAGCCTAGAGAGCAGCCATGTTTCCAGCAGCTCTGACTGGTCAAGCTGTCGACGTCTTCAGGAGCCATTCATCCAAAAATCATTTAAATTGGAATCCTAATGGCTATAAGCTTTTGAAACGCAGCTTGGTCCCAGTTCTTTTTTCCTCGTACCATTACTTTGACATGTAGAGCCATTGGTAGCAGCTCAGGAGTTACACAATCAGTGTGTATTGTTATTATTAGCAAGTTACTAAAGCTTAGTGCTGCTAATGCTCTAGTACATTACAAACATTCTGAACTGTTTTTATGCAGACAAGCAGGTATGTGTGAATGGCACAATAATTAGACATTCCCACTTCTGCACATGGCCTGGACAATTCAAAAGCAGCCAAATTATTATGCAACAAACAAAATTTTGCCACCGTTTGCTAGAACTTCTTATACCTGCCAAGTACACATTATTGTACCTCACCCCTTTGTACCTCATATATTGACCTATGAAGATCTAAGTGTCAACTTGCTATGAATATGGGAAGGATTGGTTAACTGCCTTTAAGCAATTTAAATCTCCAAAGTACAGACACTACATCACTGAAACAGGGAAAGAATCACAGCTCACATTCCACTTCAGTCATATCTATTTCATTCTGCCCCTAAATACATGTAGCCTTACAGCCTAGTTTATCAGAGGAAGCATCTACCCTGCACTGTTACCCAGTAGAACTAAAAATCAATGACGCTGGTTCTTCACAATTATAGCAAGTATCAAAACATAACACAAATGTTGCATTGAAGGAGGGATAGAGTAAATACATGAGGCTGAAGATTACACAAACACTACCAGCAGAGCTACTATAACACAGGTGGGGAAAAAAAACCCACCAGTGGTTCACCAATGAAAACTCCATCAATTGTCACCAATGCTGATCAACAATGCATTCAGGAAAAAGGACAGCCCTTTGCAAATGTTTTTGACCAGTGACTGTTACTGAACTACTACTCTCTGCTTTTCAACTGGCTGGATCCCTGTCCAAGATACATGAAGCCCTTGTGACCAGCATTAAGGAATTACATAGACCACAGTAACTTAGTTCAACAACTGAAATAAACTACCCAGACCTACCTGTTACCTAAAGCACTGCTGAAAGTTGCATGTTTTCTGTAGCGATACCATCAAGATGTGAAAGCAATACTGATTTTGAGGTACCTATATCCACTAAACTGAAGTAAAACAGACTAGTTGCAAAACAGCAGCCACTACACAGCTACTTAACATGTTTTTATCAGAAAAAAATCTGCAACCCTGTGGTTTTAAAAGATAACTGCCAACTTTAAATACACAACCAGACCTGTAACTTCTACTTAAAATTCTAATGATTGTAAAAGGGCTATGAAATGCTTGTCTGATGCTCTTTCGGGTTTTATTTCCTTTTCATATGTTATCTACAATTAATAGAAAACAAGGAAAATAAATCTGAATCATAAACAGCTATGCGAAGAATGTGTCATGAAAATAGAGAAAAAACAGGAGCTAAACAAACTTTAATGGAAACATGCATTGGGCATGCAGAGACAATGCAACGGAGGACAAACATTAATGGCAAACTGTACTGTTACAACAAAACAGTTAGCAATGTACATGGATACAGTTCTCTTAATGATGACTGAGAAGTTAGTTGCAAGTGCTTTAGTGGCTACAGACTATTTCTGAGATATGTAAATCAGGACTGTAACATGCAACAAGACATGGTGACAATGACTGGAGACATCCCTTTGATTTTCATCGTGACTGAAGCAACGTTATATTCAGCTCATCAACATAAGTCTCTGCACCACAGCTTAAATGATAGAGATGTATTCACCTTTTTCAGATTCAGAGAGATGACAGCCTGTATATTGGTCTGGCGTGAGTACCAGTTTAATGTTTTAAGCCAGTATCATAGGCTGTAAGAAATAGGTGAAATCTTACACTTCTAGTGACTAAAACGATGACATTAATAGATGACCTAATTAGTTTTTCTTCATCATAAAAGTGTGATTTTTATATGTAAGTGTACTAATACAAGTAAAAAAAGTCTATCTATATAAATTACTTTTACATACTACTTTGTAGCCAGAATATATCTGAAAGTAGAGTCTGAAGCTACAACTATACTGCTTTGAGAACTGTCATACTCTTACAGGCACAGAGAGCTGGTGAAGGTAGTCACCAGATCATTTGCATAAGTTTATATGGAATTTTTAAAAGCATTAAGAAACTATATGTTGTTATCCTGATAAAAGAAAAAAAAAAAAACATGCATCATGAAGTGGAAAGACAAGTTACAGAAAAGTACAATTACTAAAGCACATCCTTTCAACCACCTTCCTCACTTTATGAGCTCAGCCAATACAGACCAATTCAGCTGCACTGCTCAGGTAGTTGTCAGAAGTCAAAATTCTGATCAACAGCCTCAGATCAGAAATAATACAGCTGTGTACATTTGATTTGCAGCCCAAGATTCAATTAAGTGAGCTAAAAAGCTCTCATGAAAGACTGAAGTGCAGATGGTGAAGATTAACATGAAAATGCATTATGAATCTTAAAATTCAAAAAAACCAACCAGCAAACAGGCGATGTATAAGGTTGTGGTAACCAACAAGATGATGCTGATGATCTGTGATGCGCTTGTAGTCTACCTTGTGTTCCTTGCCACGAGTATATACAATTTCATAAGCATCAGAATGTACAACAGTCAGCTCCCGTCAGAATTTAATATTAAAGATGAACTGAAAGGCTTTACTTAAAGAAAAAGGTAGAACAGCTTAGTATTCTAGCGCATTGACGGAATCTGGGTGCAGACCCAGAAGTACCTGGGACGGGCTATTTGAAAGATAAACTTATGCTGAAAGGCATTTCCTTGAAGAGTCCTAAACTAGGACCAGGATTTCTTAATGCAGTACCGGTAAGAGCACAAATATTCACCGATCTGAGTCAAGTAGGAGCCTTTCCTGCAATTCACACAACCTCAGAGACTGAGATTCAAAAACACAAGAAAAAGAAGTGTCATTTTGTTCACTTCTCAAAGCAGTAATTGAAACAAGTAGGCTTTGCAGGAAGGTAATGGAGAGGTAAACCAGTTTTCGACTACTGTGTTGCATTACGTATATACATGTATTTGCTAGTATTTCTTTTATGGTTACAAATAAGATTATTGGCATGCATTCTGATTCCCCTGGGACATCCCCCATCAAGATGGAAGGAATAAGGCATGGACCATTCAACCAGTGTCTATACAAAATAAAGAGCTGGGATCTTAGACCAGTGTATTTTATTTAGTGTTCGAGGAAAAGCATCACATCTTCCCCATAAGGGTCTGCACTCTATTCTCATTTACGCCACTCTCTCTCCAGTGTCAGTAACTCAAATTGCTGCACTGCAAATTGGACAGGACCAAGGCAAAATGGGACCCTAAAAGATCACAACTCTTCATGAGGACTAAATACCAAGATAAATCTAGATACTAGTTTTTAATGTTTTATTTCATGTTTATTTTTGTCTGCAGTCAATGAGTCCATTCTGCATGGAATGTTACACAACTAACTTATGGCTTTTATTTGTTGATAGTTACAACCTTCCCCTCCTTCCCAGCCTTTACTGCCGAGCTCGCTTGCATGTATTATCTTTGGCCTGCTAAATAACTCGCTTGCTAATGCAGCTGATTTAATATTGTTGCCGTGCTGAAACCTGTTAGTGTAACTCGATGCGTCATACCTGTCAGGTTCTAGTTCTCTTCTTCATTATGATGTAATCTCATTACATCTCAATTACTCATATAAAGGATGATTTAGCTGGAAAATCTTAATACTATTAGTGACAATAAAATCTCACAGTAAATAACATGAAATAAATATGTCATCTTAAAGCAACTGAGTGTCAGGGAGGATATTCAAATAAGCAAGAATTAAAGCAAAGCAAATATATCTCCAAGGGGCTGCTAACTAAATAAAAGTCAACTGATGGGAAGGAAGAGAAAAGCAGCAGGGAACTCTGAAGCCAAAAGATTAAACGAGTACCAGTAACCCGTACTGAAAATAGGTGTCTTTTGCTGCAATTGACTCTGAATGTCACAGTCCAGACCACGATCGGTCATTGGCTGTCCGTCTGCTAATAAAGTTTTTGTAGTTTTGGTAGGTTTGGGAGCGGTAACTAACCCGTGGAGATTCCTGGTCTGATGGCAAACCATTTTGGGAAACCTGTTCTCCTTTTGTCCCATCCCTGTTGGGAGAGAGGAAAAAGGAGAAGAAATTGTGTTAAGTCACATACTGTTTTTATCAAAATGAGATTTTCCTACTGAGTATTGCACACCTCATATTTCAAGCAAGTTCTCAAAATCCCCAGGCCCAACTGAATTACTCTATTGTTAAGAGAGATAAAACCAGGTTTTCCTGACAGTTAGCTTACAAATAAGCTATCACATAAGCAATTTTATAAATGTTAATGTCCCATGGACATGGCTTTAAATATGCCTGTAACTGATGCTCATCAAAGAAGAAAGCCAAGATTGTTCAGAGATTTTAATTCGTAACAAAATTTTCTACAAAACAGCATTTTTACTTCAGGGCCAGATATACCTCAGCCTTTGTAACACTGTGTCACGATTAAAAATTGGAACATTTGACTTGGGAGTGAATTCAAATGTCTGGGAAAGGTCCTGTATCCAAGTCTTCTAAAAAGGGTTATATTATGAAACCGCAAAACCTCCAGACTCTTCCTTCACAATGCAGTTTCAGACCAGTAACTCTTGTCTGAAGAACCTGTGTGAAGTACACAGTTCAGCTTATTACACCCTGGGCTTACCATTGCTGCTGAGATTCCGCATCTTCTGCAGCCTTTGGGCTTGGCTCTGGAGTGGGTGGCTGTCTCTTCTTCTCCTCTTCTTCTTGCTGTCTACGTACTTCCAGCAGTTCCAACTGAGAAATGAAACATTTTTGTGCATTTTAAAGCATTGCACATTTTTCAGGGGCATTTCTAGAAACCAAAAAAACTGTACATTTTTCTGAAATGTTACTGAAATTAAAGTTTGCTGGAATAAATTTTTAAGGCATCAGTCTTTAGAAGTATTAATCATGCAAAGTTAATGCACTTAATTTGTCGGTAAAGTCACAAAGTATCAGACCCTTTAACACCAAGGGTTAACACCAGGCTGCTGCCTGGGCAGCAGCTTGCCATTGTCTGTAGGTTTTTTTTTCTACTTCATTCTGTTATAATGAAACAAGAAAGCAGTCCAAGCTATTAAAATATTGTCTGCTTGCCATACATAGAAATAAAGTCTTCCACATCCAAATCCCTGAAATTAACCATCTAAATAAAACCAGCACGATGTCTGAAGATGCTGAGAAACCTAAATTTGCTTTGTCTGCAGCTGTGATGCTCAGTGGGTGTGAAAAATCAAACCACTTCAATTTTAGTGGCTATCGTAAAATTATTCTCCAAAGATGGTAACATGCTCTCCAAGCATTAATTACTGACATTGCAGCTGTAGTCAGAATACACTTCTTTCTTTGCCTTATTATGTCTTTCTAGGGGACTGGAGCAGTCAAAACACAACAAAAATATTTGATGAACCTCCCTCCTCACACTGTTGTCTTTAACTGAAAATAATGTCAAGTGTTCTGGGTTGTCTTTACTCAGAATCCCCTTTCCCTTTTAGCGGTACAATCTGTATGGCAGAAGCCTAGATCAGCTCTTGAATTTGCTTCTGGGTCACCACTTCTGGGCCTGAGGCAGCTCTTGCTGAGTACTAGGGTCATTTGTCACTTAAGCTTTCTTTGCAGGTTGTTGAGTTCAAAAGAAGCTGGGAGGGTTTTAGTACAGTTGGGAACATGAGACTTCAGGGCCTGGGTGATTGGCCAAAGTTAAATCAACAAATGAATACATTGAGATGAGGCTGGTGATGCTGGGAGCTATTCTGAAAAATCAGGTGGCACCAAAATGAAGGGGAATGGCCAAGAGAGGTTATTCTTGCCTTATAACACTCACCGTGGTCAGTCTTTCCAGTGCTGCAAATCTCTCATCCCAAGTAGCTGCAGATTTTTCAAATGCTTCATGGCGCTTAATTAATTTTTCCACTTCATCAACACTTTGACCTATTTCACGACTGGATAGGTAGGGCTCCTGTCCCAGCAGCCAGGCCTCTGCCACACTTGCATCTCTTGAAAACTGGTGCACTTCCAAAACTGAGCAAATAATGTACAAATATCAGCACTATTAATGTCAAAAGAGCATCATGAAGTCATCAGGCATCTTCTGAATTTACCTAAACATAGCTCATGGGAAAAAGGAAATGTATTTGGCTAAGTATTTTCCTCACCTAAGCCCACTGAAATGAATCATTTAAAAGACAGAGATTTATCCTGTTGGCTTGGCTTTGAGGAAAAATAAAAGTTGATGCCTACCTTCACTTCAATTTTGCAATGTCAGTGTTTCCTTTTTATTCTAATCTGCTGTAATCTACTAACTTCACAGTAGAAAGTCTGTTACCTGCTGGTTTTCTTCCTCAGACTGGCCTGTCTACAGAATAGCTAGACAGTAGGTTCCCTTCAGCAAGCAGTACTTCTGTACTTTATACTTGTTTAAACTGCTACAGTTCCAGATTTCCTTCTATCTTCACAGCTGAAAAAAAGCTTTCACAACTTTTGTGAATGGAAACCAGCAATTTTGAGGAATAACGCAAATGCTCAAATTGAGGGACAATCACCAATGGTACTGTATTTCTGAAAGCCTGCTGAGGCTCAGAAACAACGAAGTGAGTATACACAGCAGCCCAGAAGCTCACAAAATGACTATACTGTGCTATACACTTTGAGATCATGGACAACTGTCTGCTACAAAGGTTTAGGTCTATATATGAGATACGGATCAATTTGTTAAGAGTATCAGAACTGGGTTATTGTTCCTGGTATTGAACTTGCAAAACTCTGCAATGTTTAAAACTACACCTTTGGTCAGTAAACTGCTCACCAACATTCTGGCCTATCAGATAATGCAGGCATAAGGCAGCAGGGCTTTACTTCTCTCTATCTTTCAGCAGTGCATGCTTTGTAGAAATGCAGTAGCAATGTGACAGCTCAAAATACAGTAGATCTGTTTCACCTGGCTCCAAAATTGATCATTTGATTAAGACCTTTGGTGCGGGTTTCTTTGTTTCAAGTTCTCAGTTATATTACAATCAACACATACGAATCTTACAGATTTACAGTATAAACACACTTTCAAGCACTGTTAATGAAAAACTATGGAGCTGTAGGTTTTTTACAACCACTCAGAAAGACTCAATGAAGAGAGTTAGATAAGGCCCTGCCCCAAAGAAATCCAAGGATTTCCTTACTCAGTCTCAGCCACTCCCATCTGTCTTCCCATTTGTCAATCATTTCTTTTCTCTTTTCTGTCAGCTGCAGCAGCTTTTCCTTGATCTGGATTGAAGAGAATGCAGGGCTGTTACACAAGCACCAGGCTCACCTCACCACGCTACATAAGCTGTTACCACCAGCAGAAGGCACTGATGAAATACGTTGTGCTAGGCTGTCGGGAAGTGACTGAACCATAAATATAACACATTTGTTTTTCTCTTTGAAGTACAAATAAATGTAACATTTGTATTAAAATATCACATTTTCATAAGCATACAGTACCTGTTAAAAGTACAGCATCAAACTGTACTTTTAACCGACAAACAAATCTAGAAAGTGCAACCATATATTATATCTTCTGCCCTTTTTCTAGCAAATAATGCAAAATGAGCTGCACATGATTATTACAAAAAGCCTGCAGCCACCTGCACTAACAACACTGATGTACCAGTGTAAGCCCTGTGTTACCCTCAGGGCAAATACTGGCTAGCAAAACTTCCCAGTGCCTGAGCAAATATTTCTGTGAGGATACTCCACAGCGCTTGCGTGTAATGCAGACACACAAACTACCACCTCCCTGAGTGGACAGTATCTTACATTTGGCTATCCTCTCTCCACCAAAGGGAGGCAGGAAGAAACAGTTTCAGCCTCTATCCTCTGGCCTAGACAAATCAGAAAATAAATCAAGGCCTTAGGCAGTTGGATACATTTTTCTCTTAATATTTCCTGGATTTACTCCCTGTGAGACAAACTTTTTCCTGCTCCTATCCCTAGCAGGCCTCTTCAGAGCACTTCCTGTACAAAATTCATGCTGTCTCACAGTTGTCTCTGCTCTTGTCACCTTTCCCAACATAGTCATCCCAGAGTGCTCTCTGCAGAACTGAAGGTAACATCTGCACATTTTCTGGATTGAAAATGATAATTTAAATAATGATAATTTAAATTTAAGTGCCAACTCTGCTACCCCACATGAACTCACAGGGTTAAATCATACAGTAATTTCACAATAGCAAGTAAGTGGAACAGGCCCTGAAGTGATGCTTGTCATAAATACACAGATTATTAATCTGTCGATAATACAATGTAAGTTTCTCCAGCTCAAAGCAAAATCCATAGGCCAGCTGCACTATGGCAGTTACACATTCAGTAAGCACAGTACCTCTTCTGATGCGTAGTGTTTTCTTGCCAGAAGAGATTTGCCGAGCTCAATGCAGGTAGTAAAGCTGTCGTTTCGAGCATCTATTTCTGCTTTGATACCCTGGTGATTGTTCATTAGTAGTTCAACAGATGAAACATCCCTAAAATGATGAGTCCATAGTTCAGAAAAACGTGTTCCAGATTTAACAGCAACATTTTCAAACAAGTAAACTGATCCAGAAGTGTATGATAAAAAAATTCAGTCCCTAGAGTATCTTTATAGTTCAGGAAGCAAGATGGCTAGCAGCGTTTCCTTAGGAACAGCACTATAGTGCTCTGAATCAGAGATCAAAAAACCAACAGTGTGAGACTTAATCTCTTTGAACACGTTTTTACATTTCAATTACTTCAGTAGCCCCCAGTCTTTGCTGGGCAGCAACACAGGAAAACAAGCTGCTACACCACCATCAGATTTTGACAGCCTCTCTCTGAATTTCTGGCTCAGTGATACTGAGTCTTTTCCTCAATTGACCTGCAGCCTTATCTTCTGATTGAGAAGAGAAACTTCACATTACCTTGGCTTTTCTTGGGCTTCTATCTGTCGGATAACGTCTTCCATCCAAAGCATAAGATCACGAACCATGCTGAAGAAACGGAATTTGTCTCCTGTATCCACCAGTCTAACCCTGCGGCCCTCACAGGCATCCAGCAGCGCCTTCCATGCTTCCAGGACCTCATTTTCCCTTTTATGGATATCATCAGCTTTGTCTCCAGCATAGGCAGCCTGAAGACGTGCAGCATCCTCCTGGAGCTGTCTAACCTGGGTGTTTTTATGAGAGAAATGCATCAGCACTTGGATACTTTTTAGTCACAAATATGGGGAAATTTTAGCTGCTAATTCATCATTTGAATGGCTTTCTAAAGTCACTGCAAGTGTATTTGGTCTATCAATACTAAAAAGGTTTGTCCTGTTATTAAGACAGCATATCCCTCTGAGAATATTTCTTAGAGAAGACCATTGAGTCAAGGGGCCCCAAAAATAACAAAGATTTCCTACTGCCTAAACCTCCTGTAAGACTAGGCAGCAATACCAAGTGACTGTTAAATGTCAGGGCAAACGGGGATCATGTCCTTCAACAAAGTTTCAATCCCATTCAGGAACTTCTGTAACAAAATCACTACTCTAAGAGTCTCTCAAGCTATGAAAAAAATCTCTGTATTTTAATGACCAAGAGTTTTTTTCAAAAATGTAGATAATGACTTCCAACAGTAGAAAATTAGGAAACTCAAAAATCTTTATTAGAAACCTCTTTTCCTTTCAAACACTGTCTTAAGACATCAAGCGCTATTTCTGGACTGTCTCACATATTTTCAAGTCAGGAATCATTCTATTAATTCTTTTCTAATAACTACAAAATAGTTCGAACACCAAATTAAACAGTGTTCTAGCTACAGGCACAGAGATCAGGCCACTGTCATAATGACCTATCTCGGTGCTCTAGCTGCTTTACCTGAAAACTATCCTAAGTGCCTTCATCACAGTGGTTTTACTCTGTGCTACAATTACATATTCCTCCATTTAGACCTTGATCATAATTACCTTTCTGAGAGACCGAGGCTGGTGTTTTGTAAATTTCTCCCATTTTATGTATAAACCTACAGCTTCTGAACTTAAAACACTTGGAAAATCAAATGGTTGCTATATCCCCTTTATTCTAGTGTAAACAACTATGTAAATTGCAACAGAATCAAGAATCAGCAGGCAGCTTGGCCATAAAAGTTATCTTTTCCAATCTACTGGGATAAATGCAACTAGTCATAATTCTTCCATTCCTTAAGCAACTTTTTGTCTTCTGAAATTCTCATTTTGGCAGCTGAACATTGTTTTTTGGTTTAGAATCCCCTGTGTGCCATATGAACAGCTGTTGCCTTCTATTTAACATACCTTGGCTTCAAAAGATTCAGAATTAGATAAAGTTTGATCACTTTTTAAAATGTTAGCCTGTACTATGTACTTTAAATCTCTCCATACTGGTGCTTGGAAACGTAATAGAAGGCAAGATTTAAGTGAGAATTCCCATATTCATAACCAAGTCAGCTCTGAGGAACTAAAGTGCGTTACCCTTGTGTCTCTCCATCCCCTCTCTATTCCTATGCACACAGCAGGCTGACACTGTCAGGAGCCACTTTACTTTAAATCAATACAGAAGTTCTCTGCCTTCATGATTTCTTCTTCAACCAAGAACAGGAAATAGAATAATGTTAAACAATTACCTCTATATCCAGAAATCTGTTTTAGATAAACTAATTAACCTAATGCAATGACAGAGAAGCAAAAAGACAGATAAGAAAATGAAGCAGGTCAAGTTATTCCCACAGAAATACACTTGGAAAGCAGCTGGCAGCACTTTTTCTCCCAGCCACAGAGGAGCAAAGAGCAGCAGCAGAACTCTGCAGCTCAGGTTCCTATACCCAGATGTGCCTTTTTTGTTGCTACACACCTGGGTACCGAGTGCCTGGATATCGTGCTCAAATGTTGTGTGCATTCTCTGTAGTGTTTCCACTGTGTTTTGGTCTCTACCAAGCTCTTCAGGTAGTTTCTTGTGTTTGTCTTGAATGCGTCCTAAGATCTCCTTGGCATCATGGTAAAATTTGTGCAGTTCATAGGAGGCTGCTAGAATTTGTGTTCTGGTATCAATGAGCTCCAGGAGATCAGCCCAGGCCTCATTGAGTCCATCTTTCCACTCTGCAATTGTTGCAGCATCTGAATGTCCAGAGTTGATGAGTTCATCTGCCATGTGGTTAACAGTATCAACGCGCTCCTGTCCAATGTTTCCAGTGTCTCGGGCAAATTCTCGGAATCGCTCCTGTAGCATCTGAAACACAGAGAAAAAGACTCATGCAGCACTGTAATTACAGACTGATCTGGGCAAACCGTCAAGCCAGCCACCTATTCATATTAACCATCTGCTGTCTGCAGCATCCAGAAAAGGAAGGTCAACCTGCAGCCACGTCCATAGAACTTACTGTCACATGTTCGTAATCCTGTCCCAGCTCGTGGGATCCTGCCACCACCTCCCTTTCAGCAATCCATTGCTCCAGATCGTCCACCTCACGGTTAAGCTGGAACAGCCTGTGTCTCTCATCCAGTTTGCCCCGTCTCTCTTCAGCAAGATCCTTCAGGCCTGCGTACAGTTTATCCACTTTGGACTGGCGCATGCTGATACGCTCACTGAAAAAAACAGAGAGCGTTGAGTCTTCATCACCTTTTAAAAATAATAAAAGTAAATGGGGGAAAAAAAAACCTACAAGGAATAAAAACGACTCTTGGAGTATTTAATCCACCGAATACATGTCTGCTGCATGCATGAATTTGACTCAGGCACACAGGCCAACCCCCTGCTGGCACAGCTGACTGCACTAGCCGGACATAAAACCTCTCTGGTTTTAGAGAGTGAAGCTGGGAACCAAGCTTTCCATTTGTTTGACCACAGATCACACCAGAGTATTCTCCCAAAAATTACAGGCAGGAACTGAGCTGTTGAAGCAGGTGGTATTTCACTTTAATTTAAATTCTGCTTCAAGTTCAAAAGTACTCATGGGTTTCTTACTACCTAAAGCTCAGCATTTCAAAAAATGATTCATATTCCTACTTGCTGTATCTTCAGCCTGTATTCTGTCTGATCGATATAGCCCTGTCTAACTGTCTTCCCTCTGCCTTGTAAAGTTGATTATGTCATTCCAGTACTCAGGCAGCTCAGTCAGGAAATCCACTCTCATCAGAAGTTATCATGACCACAAGAGAGTGCTTTTGAGAAATTTTTCCACCAGAGCCAGGGACTGTCTTTCCTAAGATAGTTCTGTCTTCCCATCTGTGAAGCAGAGCAGTTAAGTGCATGACCCTCATAGTCAAATCAGCCCTGCAGTCAAAGCTAATGGAGAACTGTGTTTGCTTAGCTGCTGCTCTTACAGCAAAACAGCTCTTAAGCTTCCTGAACTCTTCCACAGGGAAAGCCATTTACAGGAGTTGAGATAAATTTATCAAAACCAAGATGTTAATGCGCCTATGTTTAACGCATCAGATTGCAGCCTCTAGTTCTACTGGAATCTCAAAGAGAGGACACAAATCTTGGAGAGCACTGCTCTATAGGCAGAAGGATAAATGACTGTGACCCTACGCACTGGACGTAAAAGCTGGTTGAAAGAGTTGTCTCTTCAGGATTGCGATACCTCTGTAAGGTTCAGTGGTGCTGGCAGACCTGACACTGCTAGGCTGTAGAAAGTACACAACAGACATCTATTGACAGTGTCCAGTACTTCCCAGAAATCAGCCGCTGCAAATACTCATCCTGACCTCTAGCCAAATCAGAGTGGTTCCACACGCATCTTGAACTGAATGAGGCTGAACTCGTCTTCTCTGTACATTCTTCTGAGCTACTTACTCTTTGCTGTAGCCTTTTTGTGTCATAACTACTGCATGAAGTGACTGAACTACTAAAAGAATGCGTAATCCAATTCAAAAAGGCAGTTAATACCTTTCGGGGTGATTATCTGCCACCAAAGTCCTGCTGGTCTTTGAAAGCTGGTGCACAGTTTCAGCATAGTCTTCTACAGCTTGTTCCAAAATCTGGTGTTTCTTCAGCATGGACACTGCACTCTGTTCATCCTGTAAGAGGGACATAAAACGAGAGTCAAGCCCCTCACTTCAGAGAAAGACAACACACAGCAAGTTCAACTTGGTGTAAGCAAAAAGTGGTAGCCAGAAGGAATTATGAAAGACAGCTCCGAAGTACAGCTTGTAGACAAGTTGTTGTTATTAGTAGTTAAGCTGACAGCAAATGGTACCCACAGAAAGCAAAATAACAAGTGAAAGAGTGAATGCAATAACCCTTCTGGGATGCAAAACGAAATTACATCAGCTGTGCATAGAGCGTGTTGAATTTTCGTCTTCAATGGAGGAAGTGTTTACACAACACTGGTGATTGTGCAGAGCTCAGATAATGGAACCGTTTTAGGCACATCACTTATCAGGCTTTTCAATGACAGTCTGGGTCAGAGAAAAGAAACCCAACAGAGCCTGTGCCAAGAGATTCTCCACCCAAGTGCCTGGAGTAATTCCAATCAAAACTTCCTATGCATTGTAATGATTAGAAAAACAACCCCCAACTCTCAATGTTAACTGCTATTGTCAATAAGCCTTTTCATTAAAATATTTTTCATGATGTACTGTTTGAATTAATATTCCCTTTTTATTTGCATTGCTTAGATGCAGAAAAGGAAACAAGTCCTTCTAAAATGAAGACTGAACAGCCATGGAATGTGTTATATTGATGCAAAGCTGAGTTTTATTTTATCAGGGCAAGGAACGCAGTATATTTATGTAATCAACCAATAAGATACAGCATGCTAACACCTCCTTGAAAATTAGAAGGTCGTGTACTCTTTGGTATGGTCTGACACTGTTCTGATTTCACTCCAGTGTAGTAAAAGCTGATGACTACTGGCATCAATTGAGTGACCATCAGGCCTGTTTCACAGACAGGTGCATTGTGCTGTTCCCAGTGGTTCAAAACTAATATAAAACTTGACCTCACCGGATTGTACTGGTAACTCTGACCTTAGAGTAAAGGAAGGCAAAGAGTTGGCATCCACAGTCTGAGGATGCTTCAGACTCAGTGCAGCAAGGCCTATCGCCCCACACTATCACAGACACCATACAGATAGAAGAGAGAATCACCTGAGGTTTCACATAGGAATTAAATTTGTTTATGTTACCATTACACTAGCGACATATTAAATTATGTCACCTGTACCCTTTTAGCTAAGCAGTTAGAACCAAACTAGCGTCGTTGTGTAGCTGCTCACCTTGGCTTTCTCTTCTGACATCATATAGAGCTCCTGCTCACTCATCCAGGCCTCAGCCTCGGCAGCATCAAAGTAATACTGCTGTGCCCTGTGAGATTCCTCTAGGCGCTTGTGGCGTTTCTCTGTCTCCTCGATTAGGAGGTTCCACAGCTGCTGCAAGTCCGCGAGTCTCTGCTGAATTACTTCAGCATTATGACTACCCTCTGTGATAATGTTTTGGCTCCTCTCAAAAATGTCATCAATACGAGGCTGATGTCCCTGGATTTCTTTCTGAAGGGTCTACATGGGAGAAAAGCAGACTGATGAGACACTGCACCAAACAAAAATGCCAGTCACAGCTTCCAACTCTAGAGGGGCAGCAAAACACATGCCATCAGCTCATGTGGACAAACTGAGGCTGTACCCTACCTGAACACGTCACTCACCCAGTGGTCACACTGCTCCCTCCCCCAGTACACCACCACTGAAGCACCCATCATTTTACCCCACATCTTTCCTTCCTGAATTAGTCAGCACTAAGGAGAAATAATAGCTATGGAGCTCTCACTGCACCTACTTACCTGATTTTTCTTTATTAGGAGCTGCACAGTCTGGAGGTTGTGCCCATGATCAGTAGATGTAGCTATAGGCATCCTTTCTCCGACCCACAACTGGAAGTAAAAGAAGAGCACATCTGATTTCAAGCAACCCCAGAACCAGTTAGGGCATGAGAGAGAGGCTGGAGCACCCAAGATGCAAAATGCAGCACTACTCAAACATGCTATTGAGAGACACGAGCAAAGGGTATCTTCCTGTGTTAACTCTGTAACAGGTTGTGACATTTACCGAGTGTCTGGGGAACAGGATTTCTTTTATACTCACAATTTCATCTTCCACATCCCGGTTGAACTGGTGGATCTCTTTGGAGGCCAGCAGGTTTGCCTTTCTTTCATTCAAAGGTTCCAACAATTCCAAAAATTTTTTTTCTACAGTAAGGCGTTTGCCATCTACTTCATCTGTACTCTTTCCTTCTTGACTTAGAGCCCTTGCCTGGCTTTGCAGCTCCTCTATCTCCTTTTTACGAACATCCATTTGATTCTCTAGCATCTAAACAGAAAAATGGCAAAAAAGTCCTGAAAATCAGGGTAAAAGTAGTTGATACAACTAGGGTATGTCAAGAGCTTCAAAAGTAGAAAGATGATGGTCAATAAGGATTTGCCAGATAAATAATTATTGTAGCATTCATATTGCAACGAACCAGGCTTAAACACAAGATTCGCAACTGTGGCCACCTGCTGATATCCCTCAGTTATGCCTGCTTGTGCAAATGGTGAATTTGGCCAATGACACAGCTGAGTATCTTCTATCAAGCATTCACAAGTTACCCTGAACAACTCTGGAGCACAGCTAATGGCATGAAAGAGCTTCATTGCTCCCTACTGTCCTTGCTACTCCTTGCTGCCTTAACAGCAGGGAGTCAAGGACCGACCAGCTTCAGACAAGTTTGAATCACCGGCAGGCAGCCATGTACAGAGAGGGAATGACCAGTGACTGGAGGACTACACTGGGAGACAAAATAGAGACATTAACGTGTGGAAAGCAGGCAGTATAAGGTAGAGATTGCATCAAGAAATTTACAACTGATTTGTTTCTGTGTGTATTTATGCTTCTTCTTAAAGATACATGAAACAACAGGAAGAAGGAAAAGCAAATAAATACATCTCTGAACTGAAAGGATCCCTCCATTTGTTCCTCTGAGTGCAGGTACCTGCTGTCTGCCCAATCTGCAACCTGTGCTGTTTACCTGCTGCTTCTTCAACAGGATGTTGACACTGGTGAGATCTTTTCCGTAGTCGTCCGACTGAATTTGACTCTCCAAACCGTTCAGCCACTTATCCAAATCAGCACAGCTCTGGGTGAAAAGCTCAGCCTTGTTTGCATCAAAGAGACGCTGAGCCTTGGTCTGTGTAGTGGACTCAAGCTCTTCCCACATTTGATGAAGACCTGTCAGCTTTTCTTTCACTACGGTGTCAGTCTCTGGTTTCTCTGCAATGAGCTGCATTCCCTCCTGCAAATCAAAATGCAACAGAGTGGTACCTCCTCAGGAGCACTCACAGACTGTTAGTTCAATTATTTTGATTAGTAAGCACTTAGGATGCCTCATCTCCTGGCAGCATCAACCACTCATTTTATATCTCGAATTATCCAGTGACCCCTTCCAGAACATCAGCTCCCAGGGCTTTCTGTTTCCAGGAAAAGGGTTGTTTGGCAAGGCAACACCTCCTTTCTCTTCCCCCCTACACATGTTCCTTTGTGGGAGCTCCTGGGGACACTACTTAAGACAGTAGTGGAGCAGGCTGCCCCAAGCCACTTGTGTGGCAGCAGAGGAGGGAGGTGCAGCTGAACAAGTTGCACATCCAGCTTCTGTGGGCCATTTCACTGTGAGAGTGAGGAAGACCCAGTGTAACGCGGGGAGGGGGAGCTTATGGCACCAAAACTGAGATGTGCGACTGAAAACAGTGATGTCAGTGGGTTATAGGAATTCCCATGGGTCTAAGCTAACATCAGAGAGGAACAATATCTTGGGAAGTAGGAGCCCTGTACCTAGCACCAGCAGAGCACTTGGAATTAAGAGATCTTTTTGCTTTTACAGAGATTGTATTAGTTTTGGCAATATTTTTTTGTACTTTTAATTATACTTCTACCTCTGCACCTGGGTGGTACTGACAAGTCTCTTCATATGTGAACACTATTCACACCCCAGCACATTTAATAGCTGTGACCATCAGTAACATCAATACAGCGATATATATCCATATACAACTTTGGTACTGTGCTGCAATCTGATTTTTCAGAAGGAAAGGCTGAGAATGTATTAACATTACTACAAAAGTACTTCCAGTACCAGGAGCAGCCTTCTAATTACACCATTAAAGGGTACTGCTATTTGCAGATCACAGAAAAGCCTCTAATGGGATAGAGAGTGCCAAAGTGGGAGAGGAAACAAGCAATTAAGCTAACTTACACTGAACAGAAACCCACTGTTAGAGCAAAAGACGAGAACTCCTTAATGTTCTGGAGCTGCACATGAAAAAAGGGAAAAAAAGTACAGCTCATCACAGCATATTAATGCCTTCAAAGTAACTTGATACAGAGCTGTGAATGTTAATTAATCACAAAACTGGCTGTACTTCACCCCATGGGGAAACTAACTTTGCATGGGGAAAGACAGGATTGTGGTCCTGAATGAATGAAAACCAGCACGGCAGTTTGGGAGTCTAAATTCAGTTATTCACCTACATTCAGGTATTTCCCAGGAAGTACTTTTTCGTATTAGTTCAAATCACAATATTTGCCTCTTACTCTTTGGGCATGAAAACTAGGTTATGCCTTCCTCCTAATCCTAATAGGTAAAACAGACTAGACAAAATTAAATTGGCAACTTAGCCAGTAACTATTCCTAGAATGTTCTGGATAAAAACATTTAACATCAATGAGGAATAAAGTGGGTTAGACAGAGACACAATGTGATAGACACTTATTCTACCACAATGAAATTTCCTTTTGCCTTAGCTGGAGAGATGATTCAAGAACCAATTCTGCACTGAGATCTGTCATTTCTTTGACAAAGATGAGGGTTTTTTTTCAACATTCTTTAGTTACCTTTTCAATCTTCTCTAGCCATTCTTTGTTGGATGCAAGTTCTGCCATAAATGCCTGATGCTTCAGCCATTTGCTATGCAGGTTCCTTGCCTCGTCATAGGACATATCCTGAGCTGTAAGCATCTTTTCATTGATCCAGAGTGAGAGCTGAAAAGGAAAATACACAGGTACTTGTTGAAAACATTTGTAGTGTGAAATAATGCGAAGTATCAAAATGCCTCCAGAGCAAGGATAAAAGATGCCTCTACAGAAGAGCTGAGGGAGATTCAGAGGCTGCTTTTACTCAGGGTTCAGTCAAGGATCCACCTCTTTAACAGCTAAATTATACTTCCGTCTCCATAAATAACCCATGACTCAAGCAGAAAGGAATCAACTCCATGATGAGCAAAATCAAACTCACAGGTGTCACCCAGTTTAACAGCAAAAGAAACAGGGACATGTCTCCTACTTAATGGTCACAGTGTATTTTCATAGAGCTTCTCCCTTGCAACATTACTCAATGTGCTACGCAGGACAAGGACTAAAATGTCATCACCACACCCCTGTGGAGCTTTACTGACTTCCTGAGGACGTTGCAGAACTACACACTAATGAAGTGGCATGGAAACAGCAGTCTCCAGAATTAAAGAGAGCCCCAAGGTAACCTTTTCAGGGCAACACTGAGTAAAAAATTCTGTATTTCCACTCATATCAAAAGTCTTAAGAATAGAAATGGTTTGGTACCCTTAATTCACAACACATTTGTACCTTTTCCCCACATAGGTTTTTCTCTATACAGGTTTACATAATTAAATTTATTTGTCCAATCTCCAGTAGGGTTTTGGTACTCAAGACTTTTCTTTTCCCATTATATAAATTCTGATTTTCTGCAAATACAAAGACACAAAGAACAATTTCCAGATCAACACTACAGAAAATTAGTACTTAAAAAGATAGCTTATTTGCCAAGGGCAAATAGAATGTGAAAATGATCACAGCAGCCAACATCAAATTTCTTCCTAGGGTGAGACTTTATCTCTCCCTTAGGTATGGATAAAAACCACATTAACAGGAACATTCATAAATTTTGAAAAAGACTCATTTTCTGCATATTTAGAGTCGTCTACCCAAGCGAAAATGTCAAAACAAATCTAAGTGTTGTTTCTTTAACACCACTTCAATGACACACGCTGCCTTGCCAAGGAAGCACCCTGACAAGAAAAGTAACAGATTATGAGACTTGCCAGTTCTCTGTTATATACTCACAATACAGGACAACAGATTCGTTTAGCATTCTCAAGCCTTTTGAAAATTGTCCCTTAAAGGCACTGTTAAGCTCCACAAAAAGGGAGCACTTATCAGAGCAAAGAAACTTGTCATCTGATCTTGCTATTAAGTCTCCACAAAAACATGCTCATATTAACTAAGACCTCTACAGGCAGCGAAGTTTACAGTTACAACAGGCCACTGTGCTAATCAACAATTAAAGGCCACACTGAGCATCACTATATAACCCAAAATTAGTGGTTTTACTCCTGCCTTTCTGGGTAGGAGACACCTGCTATACTCTGCAAATTGCACTACTTGTTTCACTGTTTGCTTTCACTCAGCTGCAGCATTAAATTTTCTGAGGATTTAAAAGACCTTCCCAAGGAAAGGTAGTATTGTCCATATTAAGAGATGGGGTGAACTGTTGCACAGACAACATGTGATACACAGGCAATGACTGTCAGGATAAAATCCTCATTTCTGACTCTTACAATGTTGTTATTTTCTTCTGATAACACAGAAGTGCAAGAAAAGCATTTAAGGGGTGACTATTAAAATCTGGTTTTTGCAACCACTATGGCACTGGAAGTCAGTATCTTCAGTGCAAAAGTACATCTACAAAGTAATACAATAATTCCCTAAAATGGTGCCTCAGATTGACACTTGTGAGTATTTATTTCTCATTACAACCTTAAGTCAGTTGTTAATGCCAGCACAGCTAGCTATTGGGCTTCCTCCCATCCTTTGCATGTATACCACGTCATTTTGTTTCTGCTCTCAGCTCCCAGAAGGCTGCAATGCTCCACAACGAGAAGTGGGCATGAACTGAGAGAAATGCAGAGATAAAACCCTCGTAAATCTGGCAGAGCAACGAGGGAAGGTGAAAGGGCACCGACTGCTGCTGCTCTTCCAGACGTTGCAAATACCCAAGCTGACATAGCCCATCTTGTGGTGCAAGGTTCACAGACGTCTGTGCTGCATGAGAAAACCTGCCGGCACACCCCGTGAAGAGGCAGAAAGCTTCTGATGTGCAGAGTCTCACCAAATGCTTTCACTCCGGCGTCCCTAGAGAAATTAGCCCACACGGTGCTGGGACTTCTAAGCGCTTACAGGGAAGATCAGCTTTAATCTCTTTGAAGGTGAGATGTGAAAGAGCAGGAAGTGTAAAAAAGCTAAATGGCAAAATTTATCTCTTCTCAGCATTTTCTGCTGTCACCCTTTGTTTCATTCACGCAGCAAATTTAGTTAACACATTCATATTTATGAATGCAAAAACCACAAAAAAAAGCAACAGCCCAGGATTAACCTGTGACAGCATATCCGACTACTAAGAACAAGAAAATCTGCTACATTTTTCCTCACCTGTGACCTGAAGGAAAGGTTTATCATTGCTGAGCTGTTGGTAGAGCATTATCCTGCCACCTCCTCAAATGCCACTAACCCTCCTCACTGCCTTGCCTGTGAGCAAGAGGTGGGCAGGAGCAAGGGACAAGAGGCCACATTTCAGCACGGAGCCACTGATGAGGAAAGTGGTGGCCCTGGGGCCACTGGAGCACACTGGAGAAAACACTCTTCCTCAAGATACAGACAGATGGGAAAGTGATCCTTTGGCAGGTAGGACAAAGTATCACAGCCGGGTGAAATGGAGACTGGTTCAAATCTGTTTCTAATCATTCTCAGCTTCATGGTCAGCACTAATGAAAAAGCAAAGGGCGAGGTATTCCCTTGGCTCCCTTGCATTCTGCCAGACAGAGGTGATCCATCACACAATCCTTCCAGCCCAATGCAGGTTCAGAAGACACTTCGTAATCACATTAATGCAAATTGTAAGTCTCATTATGGCTGTCTTCTCAGAAAACAACCATTCAATTATCATCAAGCCTAATGTCCTCTCAAAAAGGACTGGAGAAATTTGTAACATTTGGGTACTGTAAGTTCTGTCTTTGAACTGTACAGTTGAGATACCCATACTTCAGTGGCTGGAGAGAAACAGTATAGAGGAAAGGCATTCAGGCCACCAGACACCAGAGTTTTTATGTTTTCCTTTGTTTTCCAATGATATAGGGGGAAAAACAGGTCACCACATTGATACAGGCGCTAGAAGGGCTCCAAAAGCTCTTGTACAGAAGTGTTTGTGTACCAGAGATGTTACAGAGGAAGGAAAAAGCTGCTGCTAATAACAGCAGAATTTTTGCTAATCTGTCATGTTTTTACTATCCAGGAAGGAGCAATTTAAACCAGTTCATGGTTAGTTTACGCGATGCAGGAAAACAGACTGTATCTAGGCAACCAAGCAGTAAACATCATTTTCCCACTTTATGATCATCATTTTGTTTGTTTCTTGCATGAAACTCCAGCTGTAGGGCAATCCCATTCAGACACACTATAGTGACTTCCAGTTTCTAGTAGGTGGCATTATGTGGCAGATAATGTACAGACTCTTGAATTTTAAAGTACAGCTTTGTCATAGTCAGCTCTCTTAGCAGGCTTCAGATAAAGACAGCTAGTTCTTAATACACGTCACAGGCAAGGCTCTGATTAATCCCTCATGCTAGGAACAAGACTATTCCTAACTTTAAAATGTTGCCTTCAGTGTACACATTAAAAATTACCCAGTTTAATTTTGCTCCCTTCTTATTTCTGGCCTCCTGTTCTTCTGACTAATGTTTTGTAGAAATCACTTGATACCTCCTGCACCAGCCCTCATCCATACATATATCTGTAGAAAAAATTCTAATGAGTTCGGTGCTAGTCCCATCAGATTCCACAAGATCAATTTATACCACACCAGAAAGTCTTCACTGCTTTTGGCAATTTTCCCTGTCTTAGATGACAAAAGGAAATACAGTTAATGAAAAAAAAACAAAACCAAACAACCAAACCACAGATTAATTTTTGTAGGGCTTTGGGTAGTGGTTTTTTGAATGGTTTACTCCACACTAAATACCACTGGATGACTCAACTGCAAAACGTTGAGCATTTCAGTCCTCATACAAAATGGGTTAAGAATAGTCTTCTGCGGGATGCAGCTTCTAGTGGTAAAAGCAAAAGGACCCAAGTTACCTCTTGACAATCCTGAAGAAACTTTTGAAGATCCCTGTTATCTTTCAGTCTCATCAGAAGTTCACTGGCTGCTTCACGGTTCTTCCTATGTCTAGTAAAAAAAAATAACAGCAGAGGAAAAAATTTCAAATGGATATTTCATGCAAAACTGTCACTTGTTTCTGCAGCATCTTTGGGATACATGTAAGTAGGTGGTGTGTGCCTTTTACTGCCTTTCAAATGAACAGCATTTTGGAAGCTCAGATATGCATGTGTTATTTAATGTGCTCACTTAAGTTCAGAATCTACTTGTTTTTGTGACAAAACACAGAAAATTTTGAAGTCAGCAGAGTTTCACAAGTGTTACATCCAGCATTTGGCCCACTAATTTCAAGACCACAGGAAAGTTCAGACTGTTTGCCAAAAAACATAAGAAAAATATCTTAAAAATTGCAACAATAAGATTGCGTATTACGTGGCTCTTGCAAAGCATGTAATCGCTCTTTATAATATTCCTTCACTATGGCTCAGCACCTCCTTCTCCTGAACAAAGCTGGATTGGGTTATATAACATTCCAAATTCTGTATCTAATAAACAATGCATGCAACACACTTGTGTGTCTCTGCAAACAGAAGCTTTATGCACACTGGAACATATTTTCCAGAGCATTTAACAGTAGACAGAAGAAAAGGCTAGTCTAGAAGCCCTATTTTTAATCAGTAACTGTTTAACTGAAGGATGAGTCATGTTGGCAGTCCCAAAGGTTTTGGTGGGTTCTTCAAAAGGACATGGTGCCTGAAGAGCTGATTCCCAAGGCATCTCTGAATACGTTCTTAACGAATGCTTAATTTGGAGTAGTTATCCCTATCCTTCAGTACGTTCATTATTTATTAGGCGATTTAGAGGGAGGAAGCAGAGTAAATAAAATAATTTTTCTTTATTGCTCATTGTGTTAGATTTGTTCATACTTCACTGTACAGGCTCTTAAAGTGAAATATTGCTGCCCCTTGTAGTAACCTAAGATAAATAGGGATAGTGACTTGGAAATTATCTTAAAGTCATATCTTTACATAACTATCTCAGCACATACTGGCAATAAATAATAATAAATCCATGTTAGTGGAAATCTCCAGAGGCTTATAATATTCTAGAAGACTAAATTACATGTTTGTGACAACATCTGGATTAAGACAGCACTTTTCCTGATCTACAGTAAGTTACCAGAGCAAGCTGGCAGGAATTCAGTGACTTTAGAAACACAAGGAATACTCAGGGATATGTATTGCATAAAAGCAAAAAGGTCTATAGGCAGAATATAGGAGAAAAACCTTTACAGGACTACAATCTGCTTCTGTTTTGTCTCTACAGCTTCCTCTGAATAACCCAGCTAGCAGCATCTATAGAGCTATAGGTCAAGAGAATCTATTTACAGATCGGATGGCAAGGAAGACATATGTAACCACCAGAGCAAGAAGCTGGAGTCTAAACCCAGGCCATCTTGACGTTTTGACGGTATCTAAGAGAGCACAAAGGAAAGCAAACATAAGTTGTTAGGAAAAATCTCTATAACATAGCTAACATAATTGGATTTGATTCCACTCTTTCTTGACTGGTTTTCATATGCCTGGGCAAATACAGTCCATTACTGAGGTTGCATAACAAATATGACCTTTGGCATTTAGAGCTATTTAACTGTAAAAGGTTGTTTGGTTGTCCAAGATGATCTAGAGTGACACTGAAAGATGAGTATTTTCTGAAGAAGAACAGGGCTCAATTGTAACGAGGTTTGAACTGGATACTCTAAGACGTGGTAGTAGTATTTTGAGGATGGCCCCTGCTGGAACAGGTAGGAATTCCTGTATTTTCATCATAAAACCAATGTTATGGGAATAAAGAGCCTGAAGAATTTATTTAGTCTATTCTCCTGCCCCAGACAGGCTATATCTAAACATTATTTCCATGTTCATGTTTCTCTAAATTCTTTAAAAGCTTCAATGACAGAGATTTTAGGATTTTCTGTGCATAACTACCCCTACCACTTGCAAGCTTCCCCTACACTCTACTACCAGTACATGAGAAGGACTTTAGGTAGAATAAACAGGCAGACAGACTGGAGAACAGAACCCTTCCTAACACAAATTTTTATCCAAATACTAGAAGAGTGTAGAGTTAAGGGGGCTGGCTGGTCACCCTGCTTCCCATGTTGGTGTGGTGGACAGGGTGGACTGCAGCTCTGCTGAAGGCTACAAGCACTCAGCCATCATTGGAGGGCGGAGAAAAGCACAAAGCTTACTGTTCAATCGTTGATTGCAGTCATCACTATGAAAATCCTGCTCTTCTGAGATACACACGACAGAGAAGGGCCAGAATCTGAGACCCTGTCACACTTGAGGTTGTCAATGACTGCTTCTTACTACTAATTTGCTGAAATAGTTTGTGGAAGAAAATCTCACCCTTGCACGAAAGAGTTTGCTCTGTAGACTAGTTATTTAGAATGACTTTGAATTCATGTGCCTATTCACATAAATAATCACACGTATGACTTACACCGTAGCAATATCTAGGGCTGCATTAAAAGGAGGCTTCTGTATGGATATATGGAAGAGGCAATCTGAGATCCAAGAGTCCAAGCTAAGCCAGACCTACATGGTAAAAGGGTATAGGGAATGTACCATAGTCATTAAATATGGAGGCATCTTCCTTTTGTGGCAACATTATGAAGAATCTAAAACAGGAAAACGAGATCTGTTCAGCACAAGGAAGTGTCTGACTTAAATTAATCCAAGATCATGTTACCATGCCGTTTCCCCAGAGGCCACCGAGAATGCTGACAATGCTGAAAACCGACAAAATCACTTGTGGTTTGAACTGTAAGCCTGTGGGTTTCAAAGCCTGTGCAGAAGTAATAAATCTTACACATAGCATGAATGCAACTGCCTGATAAGAATACTGAGATATACACAAGGCAGTTTTAGCTTCTTTAGGTGTGCCAGCCAACAAGAGGCACTCTCCTTTATGAACGGGCAAGAAGAATAATTACTTCTGTTCTCTGCTGAGCAGAAAGTTACACAAATAGAAAGTTGATGAAAAACAAAACCAGATCACAATCTGAGACAGATCTGTCGCTGTCTTTAAATTAAATCTCATTTACAGAATTAGAGAGGCCATGAGTAGGCATGCAAACTAAGGCTTACACAATTCTAAGCCAAAATGGAGGAGAAAACAGAGGAAAAAACGCTTTCCCTCTGGCTGGCAAAAATAGGAGCAGACAGCTGCAGCGGGGAGACTAATTTTTTTCTTATCTGGAAAAGCTTGCTAGTGATAGCTTTATTCAAACCCATCTTCTCCTTCCCTCACCCTTTCGCTGTGTCCTTATTTCCAATTTTACTGAATTACACTAAAAGATTCTGCTTAAATATTTATTTCCTATTAAACAGCTCCACTCTCCACTCCGCACTCTCCTCTCCTTCCTTAGACTGATGCCTACCCATATCTATTTAGAAAGTAATCATTTTAGGGCAGGATTTGTCTGCTGTACCAACAGACAGTGGGGTCTCCTCTGGAATAGCTTGAAAGCATGACTGTAAAAAAACACTATAAACAATACTAAAATCTACAAAGAACTCCATATGGGAAGTATGGAGCCACTGCCACATATTTGTACTTGTTTGTTTTGGTCCTTTGTTATACATCCAGGTGGAGCTTGGTTGGGAGAGCAATCTTTTTTAAACCAAAGAGGCTTCCTTTGCTACCACTCCCACTACATCCAGACCTAAAGCTTTGTTCTTGAGGCTTATCAGCCTTACAGACTCAGAGAGCAATCACACGGATTTCCTGAATAGCAGTGCACCGGATGGTTCTTGCAGTGCATAAATAGCTTTGGAATTGAGGAAATGCATTGAAAAAAAGTGGGCTTAAAAATACAGTCTCTGGGACTTGCCTGCCATTCAGAGGAGGAATTCCAGAATATGTGCAAAAGCCAGGACAGGCCAGGTGGCCAGTCACAGTGCCACAGAACAGTAAGGACACAGAGGAGTAACTACACCGGGGGGGAAACAGTCACCACAGCACCACAGCTGGGGCAGCAGGAACCTCTCTCCAGAGCACACAGGACAGAGGCTGATGCTGTCTCCCACTCCAGCCACCTAAGAAAGGGCTGCAAGAAGCAGCTGACCATTTACTACTATATCCTTAGTTGCTATCTTTTAATATTCCAAAAGTTGTAGAAAGAAGACATCTCACCAGAGGGCCAGGATCAAATCCTCCTGCTTTCATAAGTGGATGGGAAAACTTACAGCAGAGGACATTGAAAGTTAGAGAGCCTTTCACCTTGATTGTTTAATACAATCTCTTCCTGGCTTTTGCAGATTCTCATTGGGATCTAAAGAGATTCAAGCCAGTTAGAGATGATGAGAACATGAGGTATCCCTGGGGTCAGGTTGTCAGAGGGCTCAGAGGCACTCAGCCAGCTCTGGGAACAGGAATATATGCCTTTCTTGAAGCCATGGCTAAAGTGGGTGCATATACAGAAGACTGTGTTGGCCCAAACAGGAAAGGCACAACCTTTTTCCAAATTACTTCAGTTCTGTTTCTTCTTGGGGATAAAGGCATCTGGATAACTGAGCTTACCAACTGTGGGAGCATGCATATCTGATAGAAAGGCTGTCAGAAACATTTGACATGAAAGTTCTGTATTAGCTTATTGCTCTGTTCTGATACTCATGATAGAAAAGTGCCTTGGAAGACTCCACTATTATTCAAATCAAAAGCAGAAAGAACCATGAATCATAGCCATCAAAACTGAACATTTCCTTTTCAAAGGAAAAGAAACTCTTAATGTTCTATAGCGTCCACACCACAGCTAAAGAGACAGAGCAAAGGACTTTTTCTAGGATGAAAGACGCATTTGTACCCATGCTTCCTAATCTGATTTCAGAAGGGCCAGACAAGTTGGAAAGGTTGATCAAAGCCAAGTGGGTGGGGTAAATACAATTCCAATTACATTCTTGAATGGCTACATTCCTTCCTCAGAGGAAGGACAGAAACACATTATTATAATTAAATCATCTACGGGGTAGCAGAGGAAACGAAGACGAGGAACCAGGTATAGCTAATTGCTACAGCTCCCACCATAATGTAAAGTTTGTGAATACTCCAAGAATTATACAGCCAGATTCTGTGTTATGAGCTCATTAGCTAGTAAGCCTCTTGAAAATGGGAGAGGTAATATTTAATTAAGAATAGCCTGCCACATTTTTGAAACATTGCAGTTTTTATTTTTCCCCAGGACAAAGAAAAGAGTCTGCAACAGGCATTTTCTAACATGTTAATTTGCCTTTGGATTCTGGTAAAAGGTTATCTCTCAGAGAATAGAACTGAAGTATGAACAACTACATTCCACTGTCATTCTGACCTTACCTGTCATCAATAGAGTCCACTTTCTCCTGGATTTTGTCAGAGTTTATGTTGCCATCACTAACTAGCCTCCTGCCAGTCTCTACAACTGCATTGATCTTTTCTTCATTGGCATCCATTGTGGTCATGAAATCCTCCTGTTTTTTAATAGCCGCTTCTGCTCCTTCCAAGGTGGTGGGCATTTCCGTGTGTGCCAAAACATACTCCTGTGATTAAAACATAAATCAGAGAGATAAAAGTATTATGTTCAGGCTGCACTGCCTGCTCCAACAACAGATTCATCACATATGAAAATAAATGTCTCTCAAGAACTGCTAGAAGTAAAATACCAAAAGCAAATTTATAGTTTAAAATAACTAAATAAATCTACAGTTTTAAAAAGGGCAATTTATCTGTTTGTAGCTCTCCTGCCAAATGATCTTGTTTAATTGCTTGCAGTATATGGTGCCAACCTGTGGAAATGAAGTAAGGTGTATATCTTGATTACTTGCCTGGTTATTAAGAAATGCTTCTGCTTGCTTGGTATCTCTGAGAAACAGCTGGTAGGCATGAGACTGGGAAAGGAGATTTTGCCTGTTCTCCCACATTTTGTGAAGCTCATTCCATCCAGTGTCCAAAGCTTGTAGGCGCTGACGTAAGAACATGTACTGAGCATCAGTTTGCCCTTGTGTCACCATCTCACCCATGTCCCTCATTTTCTGATAATCTTCCTCATAATTATTGATTTCATTCTTAATATTCTCATGCTGAGTGAGCAGCTTCTCAGCCTCTGTCAGTGTGTTTGGCATATCTTCGGATGCAATTGCAGTCTGCGTTCTGGACAGCCAAGACTGGAAGTCATCCAGATCTCTCAGGAACTGCTGGAGTTTGCTTGCCTCTCCAAGGGACTCTTCCCGGTTCTTAAGGGTAGTCTTCATTTCTTCCCATACATTGTTGATTTCTGCAAGCCGTGAAAGGATAGCTTGTGCTTGGTCAGGATGCTCTGATTCCAGCTTTTCTGCTTCTTTTTGTAGGTCGCTTAGCTTGGCTTCAATGGCTACCAGGTCACGTTCCATGCCTGTCAGCTTCCTCTGCAGTGCCATCACCCCAGCTAGATCATTACCCAGATCTTGTGTGGATTCGATCACTTTGGTCTTTTCCCTGATCCAGGATTTGGTTTCATTACATTCGAGATGGTAGTTCTGGATACTCAGAGCAGAGAGCAGAGCATCCTTCTTCCTATCTACCAGTTCTCTGAACTGGCTCCATCTGAAATTTGTGAGGAGAGAAAAGCAGAGGAATTTAATTTTGTGTATAATATGGCAGCATTGCTGAGTGAACAGCTGCTCACATTAGCTTGATAAGCCATGAAATAGCCTAACTATTCATGGGTTTTTCAGTCCTCCCCAGATCATCAATAGTAAAACAACCATTAACCAAACTACGGCGTGCATTTCAGATTATGACAAGTATCAGCAACACTGAGTCCTGAAATGTGTAATTTTTCCTTATGTGAAAAATTTCTAGTTACGCCTAATTTTCACACTAAATATACTCTCTCAGTGTATTTTGAAGCCAAAAAACGAGTGAGCTTACATGAAATTACATTAGTTGCTTTTTTTATCGTAATAGTTATTACAGTAAATTTCCAGCTGTCTAGTCAAGGTACTGATACACTCAGGACCTGATTGAAGTCAGTAGCAAAACTCCATCTGTTAGTCAAATATTTGAAAGACACAGCTCATTTTCCTTTTGAAACTTTAAAGGTCTACACCTTAAAGACACTTCACGTAACAGTATCAGAGTATTTTTAAAAAGGCATAAAAGAAACACAAATAACCCCACTGTACTTGTTTCAGCCAGTGTCATGTTTACATGTTCATGCACACGAGGCCTTTACTTACCTTGTGTTGAGTTTATCTTGCTGTGCTTTGATCTCCTTCTCACTTGGATGGCCACTGTGCATTAGCTGTCTAGCAATTTGGTTCACTACTGCAACCCGGGATGCCTGATTGTTCATTTCTGGTTCTAAGCTTTCAAATCTGGAAAGGGGGAGGGGACACAAACAACAGAAAAAAAGATCACACAGGCATTAGGGAATGTGAGCCAAAGGCAAGCTAAGAAAAGGAGCTGGTGTAAAATACTTCCACCTGGCATTCCCCAGATTTCCTGGTAAAGTCATTCTCACCTGTGCTGGATCACTTCCAAGTCCTCCAGCTTCTCTGGAATCAGCATATTATTCAGCCACTTCTCCTTTTCGTTAATCCAAAGCTCACAAGCATCTGCCTCACTGAACATCTTATAGAGAGCAAGGGTATCCTGCAAGGCCTGTTTACGTAGCCGAGTCAGCTCAGCAACCTCTTTGTATCTCTCCTCTATTCCAGACAATCTGCCTTGCACATCTGGAGATCCGGCATGTTCCTGTGGTAAAGCCTTTGCTTGTTCATGAAGCGAGTCAATGGTTGGTCGGTAGCTTGCAATCTCTTCAGCCACATCTTTGTGTTTCTTGACCAAGGACTGAGTGGAATATTCATCATGGCCAACATCATTGCTGGAAACAATTTTGAGGATGTCCAACATCCACGCATCAATGTCATCAGCGTCAGCCTGGAACTGGTGAAGGAGAGAGGCTTCCTCCAGACGCTTCTTCCTAATGGCAGATAACTGTTCCAAGTTAGCCCATTGTTCCCGGATATCCTTAATTCTTTCTCTGATTTTCTCAGACCCAAAATGCTCCTCCGCAATCATGTCTTCACCTTCTTTTATCGCCTGCTGAAAGTGGCCACTACGACCACTCATTTCGTCTTCAAATGCCTTATGTTTACTCAAGAGACGGACAACACTGGTTAGGTCCTTTCCATAGTCATCAGATGACAGGATCTGTTCCTTCTCCCTGATCCAACCCTCTTCTTCAGCCATTTCCCAGAAGAATTTCCAGAGGCGTCGGGACTCCTCCAAGCGGGCCCGGCGCTCGGCTGCAAGCTGGCACAACTCTTGATAACAGAACTCCATGTGAGCGACACGGTCCCTGATAACTTGTGGGTCACATGGTTTGTAACCTGTTCAGATAGAGAATGTACGTTACAACTTGGACTGTTTCATTTTCATCTCTACAGCTGGTGCAAACACAGAATTCTTCATTCCTGTTTGTTCCATCTATTAAGTTTAAACAAAAGAATTCATATTTAATCTCCTGAAAGTGAGTGTGAACTATTCAACCTCCACCATACAATAACACATATATACTGTTCTTCACACAAAGATCAAAAAACCCAAAACCACAGAAAAAAAAAAAAACAAAAACAAAAACAAAAAACCCCCAAAAACCTAAGAAAGAATGATATTCAAGACATTCAGAGGGATGGAGCACCTCTCCTATGAAGACAGGCTGAGGGAGCTGGGATTGTTCAGTCTGGAGAAGAGAAGGCTCTGGGGAGACTTAATAGCAGCCTTCCAGTAACTGAAGGGAGCCTACAGGAGAGCTGGAGAGGGACTCTTTGTCAGGAAGTGTAGTGACAGGACAAGGGGTAATGGCTTTAAATTGGAAGAAGGGAGATTTAGATTAAATACCAGAAAGAAATTCTCTGCCAGGAGGGTGGAGAGGCACTGGAACAAGTTGCCCAGAGAAGTTGTGGATGCTGGAAGTGTTTAAGGCCAGGCTGGATGGGGTTTTGAGCAACCTAGTCTGGTGAGAGGTGTCCCTGCCCATGGCAGGGGGGTTGGAACTTTAAGGTCCCTTCCAACTCTAACCATTCTATCATTCTATATTCGTGACTGTTTTCAGTGATACTAAATTCACCACTCCAGAGATATACCAGCTTCATATACACAACTGCACAAAATGAACGTAATTTGCTCTAGTTAACGACACTGGTTTAGTGGAATCACTTTCATTTAGCATAAATTGCGACAGTATCAGACTGGATGCAGTAAATTGTAGTGCTTGCATTAGAAACAGAACGGGGAAGTAATGGTGACTACTACAAAGTAACACCAGCTGCTGGATAGGAGCATGACATCCCATGCAAAACACAATGCCAAAATGATTTCTTGCAAAGGTACCCGGACTAATTAATCATTGAGGCAGTGAATAAAAGATGAACAAATTATGCTGGATTCTCTTATTCTAGTGCTGAAATTAACCTTTGCAGAACTAATGAGGCTTACAGATAACCTTATACACAATTAAAACAAAGAAGGATGTGATGGCTGCTAGTTACCTTCTCCATCAGTGGCGAACTTCTGAGCAGATGCATTGACCCCTCTCACTCTCTCAGCTTGAATAGCAATGTCAGCTTCCACAAGAGCATGTTTCTGCAACAGGTCTTCAACTCCTAACAAATGTTTGCCATAGTCTTGAGACAGCAGAAGCACCTGATTAAAATGCAAACGACAAGTAAAATGGGCTGAAGGCCACAAACTGTTGCTATACTGATTTAAGTCCAGAGGAACACCAGGCCCATGAGGAGAGCTTTTTCAAATGCATAGAGACATGGCTGACATGAATTTGAGCCAGTATTTTGAAAGTCACTGGCAACCATTAAGAACATGACTGCTTTTTAACCTGATTTTAAGTCTAGGATGTTAATAAGCTAAGTTAGCTCAGCACAACCAATGAAAAGCAGTCAGTACAGGTGCTGTGAGCTGCCATTGAGCTACACACATCTTTCTTTCCTCCATCAGCTTCCACGTTCTGCTGGCTGACAGACAGGAACCAAATCACAGTCCTTTCCCTTCCCAGATCCCAGGAGAACAGAGAGGCAGAAAAATTCATGATTTCTAAAGCACAGAGGTGAAGAGGTAACTTGTTTGCCATGTAAAGACATTATTTCATTCCCTTTCACCAAATCATCATCCTTACCCAAGCACTATGACCAAAGCCTTTGTCCCTTACGAAACAGGCATGAAGCTGAAAAGTATTTTTTTATAGGAGTGAACTTGTTCTTTCTCCTCACTTGTTTTTAATCTCTATTTTTTTAAAAATCATCATAAGATATAAGGAATTTCTTCATTGCTCTTGAATGTGGATCTTCTGCATTTGTCTATTAAACCAGAGGGGCAAATAAATCTTAAAAATTTACCAAAAAAATGGACATCTAACACTTCTCCAGAATATTTGGTCTATATTTTCAAATAGCTAACACCTACCTTCATCTCATCCATCCAGTCCATAATGTATAGCATTTCCTGGAAAATCTTTTGCAGACCAAGATTCATCTCCAGCCTCTGTCTCCGTGCTCTGAGCAGCTCCAGGAGATACTCCCATAGGCGTATAACATTGTCCTTTCTTGCAGTAATGCGTTTGATATCATGGTAATTTTCAGTTTCAAGCTCCTTTGCAACTGCAACCACGGCCTGGACCCGTTCTTCGTATGCTGCAATGTCCGTTTCAATAGCCTCATGTTTCTTTGTTGCAGCCTCTACTGCTGGAAGGTCAAAGCCAAAATTATCCTGTAAAGACAGAGACACTTCTTCAGTAATGGCTGCTGAGAAGAAAAGCCCCTACTACTCAAACTCTGATTTCTGATTGTGCAGAATACACTTGTTAACAAATTTGGGATCTCAAAATTCTCTGAAAGGTCTTTTTTAATAAAATCAGAGATACCTCTGATAACCAGAGAACCACTGATAAAGTCAGAAATATAATTTACTACTTTTGGGGGAAGAATTGTGGTGGCAATGAGGATTAGGCTGGGGCTTTATTTTTTAAATTACTCTCTAATATTAAAAAATAAAATTAATTCCTGGATTAATTCCACTAAATTGACCAAAATATTCAGGTAAAGAAAATCTTGACTGTGGGTAGATATTTCCACATCAGCATCTCTTGAGTACAAACTGGCAGATTCAAGGAAGGAATATCCCAAATGCATTAGAGATAGGACATATAATGCATAGACATCTAAATATATATTTGCGCATACATACAATAAGTATATATAGATTCAGTAAAACATGGTAAAGGAGGGAGAAATACTCCCTTTGTCAGAGCTGTATCCTATAATTACTGAGGAAAATCATTTAAGTCACACAGACAATTTCTGAGAGCAGCACCTGAGAAACAAGACGTTGATTTTCACTCAGCCAAGTTTCTCTCATAGCTGCCTTGCGATCAAATCTGCGTGCAAGTTGTTCCAGTTTCTCTTGTCTGATGAGCTCATTTCGCAGTGCCAGTTCTCTTTCATGTTCAGCTTTTTCCAGTCTTTCCCAGGCCTGAAGATGTGGAGAAAAAACACGTATGTTCCAAACACACGTTCTTACAGGATTATGAGAAATCACATCGTCTTTGCATGAAATCAGTACTGAAGTCACTACTGACNTTTATTATTTATTTATTTTTATTTATTTATGTGCCAATAAATATGGTTTGTATTGTCTGGCCTTACACCTTGTCTGCTAATATAAGTGCATGACTTAAAAGTTCTTCTCAATTTATTCATATATTTTCTGACTAAGGGGTCTAAGACTTGTTATAATCAGATGCATTTTCTCAAGTTCATTTGGTTTTTGCCTCCAACAAAGCCTAAGCAAATTATCTGTCTTGAATTGGTAAGAGTGTATTTGTTAAAAAAACCCCCACGTCTTCTGAGCGCTACTCCCAAATAAGTGGATTCTATCTTTCTCCTTTAGGAAATGAGAACTAGAGATTCACGCCCTCTCCTCTCCAAAAATCAACATACAATTGTTGTTCTTTATTATATCCACTTTGGAATAGAAAACAACTGCAGAATTCAGTTACTTTTGGTGCATAACAGTCCTTTTTCCCCCAAGGCCAAAAGTTACTCACATGCATGACATTAATCTTAAAAAAGAAGAAAAAGTCTTAGAAGCATGTTGAAAGTCGGCTAATCACCTTTCAGATCTTCTTACAGAAAACAAAAATACCCACAATTAAACACAAACTACCCTAGATTCTTCTAAATCCTAACAGATGTGAAAGTGCCTGAAACCCAAGAATTTTAGGCATTCACAGGCACAAGGGCTTAATGCAAACAGGAGAGCTGTGCAGTTTACTGCTCTCTGTGATGCAGACTGCGGCCACAGACGCCCACAACAGCTGCTCTGGGAACGCCAAGCACATATGAGGACAGCCCACTGTTTTAAACTGTTTCTTATCCTTGAGAGAGCTTGTCAGCTATGCTGCTGCCAGCTGCACCAGCACAAAAAAACCCAGCTGCATAAAACCCGAGAGGGAACCCCAAAATTTGTCACGGCGCTTCCCTTCACTCTCCCATTCTGCAGGCGGGGGGGGCTGAGAGGCAAATGGGGAAGGCTACAATACCCAGATATTGTTGCTACTTTCTGTTGATTAATAACTAGGACCACGTAGGAGAAAAGCAGGGCTACTAGATCCATAATCAGAATGACTGAGCATTTTTCCAGTGCAAAAGACCTTACAGAGACTGAGGACTCCCAGGGACTTGGTTCACATTAGGGAGTCTGACCTGTAAGAAAAGGTCACACCCCCCCTCTCCCATCTCTTATGGTTCCACCTATCAAGGCTGGAGATAACAAATGTGTTTATTCCCACTATACTGACAGACTGAAAGAAAACAACACAGGAGGTTCTGGCTAAGTTTACCTTGTTAATGTCAGAAATGAGTTTGCCTTCCCTTGGCATGTATACTTTCTGATTGTTGGCTCTCATTTTGCTTTGGATGGTAAAAAGCAGCACTTCTAGGTTTCCTTTTTCTGTAAATCTAAACAAAATTTTTCAAAAGAACTGAGTTACAATAAAGCTTTCATTGCTACTGAGGTATTATAAAGCACTTCCTTAAAATATTCACATTATGAACAGAGCATTCAGATAAACACCTTCATCTTGTGTGAAAGCTGGAAGCAATTGAAATGGCCCAAACCCATCCCCTGGAACCGGTTGGTTCAAACAGCAAAAGAAATTTCACAGAAGTCAGTTGTCTGTGTGTTTAGATTTAAACCCTCCTGGGGGACAGAAGACTGGTTTTTCTTTTTATTTTCCTTTTTTTTTTTTTTGTTCTGTTATGTGTATTGTCCTAGTTTATTCTATCAACACAAAAAATGGAATATTTAAAGCCCACTGCACTCAATAAACTTTTCCCACTGTTTTCCTTAGTTGTAGGTCTGAGAAACAAAGAAACTCCATAGGTACTAGGGAACAGTCTGCAATTTCAGAAGATGTCTGTATACTCTGTAATGTTTCGGATTGTCATTATTATCTATTAGAACTTACATTATACAAAAATCATGAACAGATCTGATATCCTAATGCTAAAAGAAACTTTCCAGAAATAAGTTGCAGTTTTGGTTATATCAGTTTTAGTAAGCATGGCTATGTTTTACAAACACTTCCTGTTGATTTTGGATAAGCAGTAAGATTCGTTTAATAGCAGCATATTGACTGCTAGCAAGCACAACTGGTGATACTACTATAGTAGAATGGAATGCTATTACCACTCATACTATAAGACAGGTATCTCAGTGAAGTGACAGCTTCCAGAACTCCGAGGTCCTGCAGGTGCAGGATTACTACGGCACAGCATCACTAAGACAAAATTCTTCTTATTATTTTTGGTTTTGTTGTTGTCATTACGTGCATATTGAATAGCATAAAGCAAACAAGCTCAGAGTAATAATGATGAGTGCCAATTAGAAATACAGTATCTAGGTTTGTTCAGAAAAATAAATTCTCCATCCAAGATTAAAATTACTTGGATTTGTTTGTTTTTAGAAAAATCAATGGCTGACTAAACAAAACAAGACCAGTGTTGGTTTTAGCTGAGATTAAAATTACTTGGGTGGTTTCTCTACTGTGCGGTAAGTGTTGAATGCCTGTAGCTGCTGTTGCACACCAACTAGCGAGTTGGCAAATTTGCGATTGTTGAGGATGATAATGGTTTGCTCAATCCACTCAAGAAGGTCAGAAGCCAGCGATTCGTATTTTTCAATCATTTTCTCTGTTTCAATGGCATTGTCAAGCACCTGCAACAACCAGCACAACATAGCATGAATAACAAGGGCAGTGCCCTTCAGTCATCTAAATCCAACAAGCTACATAAAAGAAACTGTTCAGAGACTTGATTAATGAATCAGACCACTCACTACTGAGTGCCACAGGGGGTGGGATCTCTGCGGAATGAGGGCTTTGCATTTTTCAGTGAATTCCCATGATCCCACAGCAATAGAGGGACAGAGGCAAGGTTTACAAAAGGATTCACGTTCAGTCTGTCATCTGTAAAGATGGGGGTCAACTTTGCCAAAAGGCAGAGAATGACTGCACATTTTTTTAAATGAGGGACTTTTCTGGGCTCCCAAAGGGAAAGAGGACCCAGAGTGTCAGGAGCAGTTAATGAGAAAGGAAAAGCAGCAATAATGCCAAATTAACGAGCAAGAATGAAAATCTAGCCAAATGTTTTCTAATACGAGGCAGCTGGAAATTAGCTACTTCTCACAGTCATATGGGAGTATTTAACATTCAAAACATATTAAAAAACAAAACTAACTATCATACAGTGGACTCAAAAAACTAACACCCAAGAGCAAAAAAAAAAAGAAAAAAAAAGAAAAATCAGAAAAACTATCAACTGCTTTATAACATTTTATAATGTGAACTTGCAAACCTTTCCAATACGTTTTCCTTCAACAGCTAAAGCTTTCATCTTGGAGAAGTAGTGGTAATATGTCACCACATAGGTGATGATTGACTTTTCATCAGGATGATCAACACTGATATCTGCAAACCAAACAACAGTTTTCTTAGCATATTGGGTGCGCATGGGTTGAAACAACAAAGCTAGTAATGCAATAAGGATGTGTTTAAGAGTCAGAGAGATAGGTTCAGTGGCAGTTTAGCTCCTAAGATTTATCTCCTAATTAGAAATAAGTTCAGCAGCCTTGAACTGGTTCTGGATTACTCAGTGTCGTGCAGTATTGAAGTCACTACGAAGTGCTCCTTTGTCTTAATGCGGACACTGGTGAAATTGTGGGTCTGTGGGCTAGGGAACTTTGGGCCTTACAGTCAGGTTCCAGACTATGCCACAGCTTGTGCATGGCCCAAGAGATCCTCTACTGCCTGTGTGAGTTAACAGAACTACTGTTAATTGAGAACTTCAATGCTCTATCTTGGAGACAGGAATTCAAATGTTATAGCATGTCTGTCAAAGGGAAATCTGAGAGATGCAGTTGGGAAACAAATTCTTTTCTTTCCAGCAGCAATTCTGAGGCACTGAAAAATAAGCAAGAAGGAACTCATCCAAACACCTAGCCTCGATTTGCCCTGTGACAAGAAAGCTTCTTTACTAGCACTGTGAGCATGCCTTCCAATACGCATGAGCACAAACACTCCCATGAAAGGACAGGCTAAAACAGTCAGCAAAGGAAGCTGCTAAATATTTGCTGAAACCTACAGCATTCATCTTCCAGCTCACAGAAAGTGTTTCTCAGGCCAGATCAGAAGGATGCTTCTAACTGGAATGACTGTATATTTACGTGTTCAAGACCAGGCTGGATGGGGCTTTGAGCAACCTGGTCTAGCGGGAGGTGTCCCTGCCCATGGGAAGGGGGTTGGAAATTTAAGGGTTGGATCTTTAAGGTCCCTTCCAACTCTAACCATTCTATGATTCTAAGTATATGTAGCCAGTCCAGTGATCTTGTCAGATGGGGTCACAGGGTTAAGGGCTGTCATGCTACTGCTGCTCAGTCATCTGCATTCTCTTCTTCCCTTTCTGGCTGTATCGCCAGGTGAGTCAGCAGCATCCTGCTTCTCTTTAACACAAAAAGCTATCACAAAACCATGCCCTTCCACAAAGAGGGGTGGGAGAAAAGAGCCCACAAATTGCTGCGAAGTGCTGAAACTGCAAAGCGTTCTTACCCTCAGGGTCCAGCAGCTTAGTGAGACCAAGGTGTTGTTCTGCAAGGTTAAAAGCATTCTGCAGATTGTAGTGTGCATTTGATTTCTTCAGCTTGTCAAAATCAATCAGATCAGGCCTAGACAGGACGGAAAATTCTTTAGATTTCCCAAAGCACAGTGCAGCCAACCTCCAATGAACAAATGAACTGAAATCTGCAATCCTCAGAAAACCTGGCTCCTCCTGCTGCCAAGGTTTTGCTTGCTCAATAGCCCTGTGCATTGAACAGCAATACTGAAGGAATGCCTAGCGCATGCCACGGCAGAACCTAACCCAGGGCAAATAATGGAGAATAGTTTACCAGGGATAAAGGTGACCTGGAAAAGAAAGGAATAAAGTTGTGGTCACCAGTGGACTACAACAGCCCTCACGGCCATTGAGGCATGCCAGACATCCCAGCAGCTTCATCTGACCTTGCCAATGAGATGCATCCCCAGCCATGACAAAGTCTAGCATCAGATTTTGCCATTCCTGCACACAGATTTCCTTACCCACAAGGGTGCTGTTATGTCCCCATCCCACCTCCAAATTCTAGGCAACCAGACCCGATCATCACTTACTCAATAAGGTACAAAAACTTTTCTTCCAGTCACAAACCAGAACAATCGTGTCTATAATTCACTCTTTTGAAACCAAATGCAATATATTTTGACTTGTGATGTGAGAAGCTGTTGCCCAGATGAGCTCACAGTGACTGCAAGAGCTGCAAGGCTCTAAAGCAAAGCAAGGTGCTGTAAAACTGTCAGCAATTCTTCAATTTTCTCCACTCCACAGATTTTAAAATCAAGCTGCAAGTCAAGAACAAAACCCAGTGCACACTGCAACAGTCCAAGCTTTCAAAATCCATAGAGATATTTACCCACCTGTGCTTATGTATGAGTGCATTGAAAGCCATCCCGTCCCTCCAACTTGTGGTGAAGTTGTGAATGTTGACATTGGGGTAACTGACAGAAAAAAAAATAACAAAGAGAGTGCAGTCAATAGAGCATCCTCCCTGCAGCTCTCCACACACTGTCACTAAAAGCTGGTTGCAGGAGTGAAATGTTTATTGTAAACCTTAAGGTGAGATATAATGATCCCATGATGGATAATCTATCTTCGTGACTGCTTTCTAATCAGAGACTGGCACTAGAGGTAAGTGCATCTCATTTACTCTTGTAAACCCCGCAGAACTGATATGCATTCCAGAGAAAGGCTCTAAATCATCTTCCAAGTAATCGCTTGAAGTTAGTATTTTACAACTTGCTGCCCAACCTGCAGTCCGTGAGGTTCCACATCACTGCAAGTTTAAGGCCTGCTTGTGCTCTAGCTGCTGGCAAAGAATTTATTTTCAGGCACTCAGAATATCAACTTCAAGAGAGGAGCAGGAACAGGTGGAGGAACAGAGAAGAGTAAAACCTTTTCTGATGGCTGCAAGTGCCACGGTAGCAGCGACACATTAAGTTTTCCTTGAAATTCCTTGCTATCCCAGGGCACCTTCAAGATCTGACCCTGGTCACTGTCTGACTTTTACACAAAGCACATACAATAGCCACCTCTGTGCCCCACAGATGCAAAGTTAATTTGTTTGGTGATCTGGGTATTTTGCAAGCCTCCAAAAATTTCAGGCTGCTAACAAACCACTTTCATAAGAGTTCTTGGAAGGAGAATATGGAATACCACTAGAATAATGCCGAAGTGCCCCAAGTTATCACAGGGAAATGCACGTTTCATGGGGGAAACACAACGAATCTCTAGAAATTGATATTTGATTTATTTAATTATGCAAGAAGGTTACTGACAGAGAAAGGTATTTTGGAAATATTCCCACATAAATAAGGAAAAGTTGGTGGCAAATATATGAAGCATCCCTACTTCTTCAGAACAGAGAAAATGAGTCAGCATATTGCAATATAGTCAGGGATTATCAGATTGTTATGTTTATCCATTTTATATATATATTATATTATTATAATAATATTATAATAATATTCAGAATTTTCTGACTTTTAAACATCAATTCAGTTTTCTTGGTTGCATCCATTTAAGGAGAGATATGTGTTTGCCCATTTAAAATTATTTCAATGAAAACTCAAAATCCTATAAGAGCTTTAAAGATAATAACTTAATCCACACTCACCCAGCTGTCTTCATCTGGCACCACAAAAGCAAAGCGTCTTTAGCAGATTTCTTCTCCTTGTTGTCCTCTGTTTCAACACTGATATCTTGGATCTAAAGTTAACACAGAAGTTTTAAGTATTTCACTGAGGAAGCACATTTTTTGCTTTTCTTGAAAAGATGAAAGAAATTATATCAGAATATAAGTAACAAAGAAAATCAATAATGACAGGCAGAGTGGAAGCAGGTGAATGCTTTTCCTCATTTAAAAGCATTCACGTCAGGAAAAAGCTTCAGCTGCCTTTATTTTACTGTAGGATTACTCTTTGTTTAGTCCATTGACAAAATAGTTTAAGCTTCACCAGAAAATGTATTTTCAACTGTCAAGGCAAACCCTGCCCTATATAGCATTACGATGTCATCCTGCGAGTTGCCTCCTGCAGGATGCTGAGCACATCCAGGAGCCCAGGGGTGCAGCAGCTAGAGGTCCTCACGAGGGGGTCCACAGGCAAAAGCTAACTAGGAGTTTCATAGCAGCGAACACAATGTGGGATCACAAGCTTGGAGAAAATAGTGTTTGCCTTTAGCAGCATCACAACTCTATATTCCAGGTCTAGGTTGTCATCCAGTTTTTATAGAGAGGAAAAAATAAAAAAAAAATGGAGCCACTTTTTACTTCATATGGACAAAAATATATCTCATTCTATGCATATAGGTCACTGCTTTTTAAAAAGAGTGGTATTAGTTCAGCAAAGTTCCACTTCTGCCACTGAAAGTTAGGCAGACGCTTTGATAATTGGAAAACACTGAGCAACACCAAAATTAAGAGAACATTAAAGTTTACTAAATATTTATTCCCATGTTATTATAAATTATATATTTATTAAATAAATGTATTATCCTTTCTGCAAAAGGACTTGCCAGTATTTTTTAACTGAGGGTGAAGACCAATATGCAACTTGCTGGAAAAAAAGAAACTCAGCCTTTAGCTGGGACACTAAAAACATTCCTGTAGGCACACTTAATCCGCTTCAGTGCAAAGTCAGCCAGGTTAATAATAATCACTACAGAGGTAAAAGCAGCTGAGGGTAGCATTTCCTCCTATGTCTACAAGAGTGTATAGGTCTAGGAGTGGAGCTTCATATTTACTGGTAATTTGAAAACAAAACCATATTACTCTCCACACAGGAAGCTCCCATTGACTGCCACTACAGATCAGCAGTGTGCCATGAAGCACTATTTATCCTCTACCATTAGCTCTGGAGCACATCCTGCCAGATGCTAAGCACTTTTCACTCCCATCATCTCAAAGGACCTGGGAGTGCTCCACTCTTAAAAAGCACAAAGTGTATTACAAACAAGTATGGAAAACTCAAACGTGTATATTATCTGCGTATATATACATCTTCACCTGGAATCTCAGGATAATAGTCCAAATAAGGCCAAGTGTCAGTCTGTGATTCCCATCCACAATATCATGAGATCCCATGTTTTCTAGGTGAACTCTTTGCTCTTTCAGGAACTGGAGGGCTTTATCAACATTCTCCAGGCAATGGATGCGCATTCTCCCCTTAGTTGGTTTAGGCTAGAAGGTAAAAGACAAAAGATTACATGGATTTCTGTAGATGGAAGAAAAAGAAAAAAAAAAGTGCTTGCTAAGACTTCAGTCCAGGCAGGTGAGTCACCACATTGTCCACTTCCAGCCAGCACCGCTGTATGTACTACTTCTTCAGATTCAATGGACAAAACTACTCCTCACATCTTACAGTGCATTTACACATGTAGCACATGGTAATGGCAGCACACGTCAAACCTGTGGTGAAGAAAAAGCTAGGTCCGAGTCACACCCACTAGGTGCCAATTTCATTTGCCCTTCAAAGTATTTTGCCTGCTTACTTCCTTCATTTTTTCTGTTTACTATATTCATGCACTAGCTGGAAGATAAATTATTGTGAGGTTCACGCCACACCTGATACGTTTTCCCAACGTGATTTTTTTCTCCAGTACAGGTTCTTCCACAACTAAAAAGAAGATTCTGCAAAGGTAAAGATATGAAACAAACTGATAACTGACATATGCATTCAATAGAGAGAGTTGGTAGTGAATGGTCCAGAGAATAACTGTAAAGATAAATACACACTCTCCAAAAAGGCAGCTCAGATTTGGACCGTAAATTACTCAATAAAACTCCTCCAGATAGAAATGTCATTGCTTTTTATTGGTCAGTTGAAGTAGGATAAAAAGGATGAAAATAACAGAATAGATTTATTCCAAACAATTTATTCATAGAAAAAGAAAGTAAAAACAACAATTTAAAAAAAGTTGGCCACACCAACGTAACACAATTTTATGAAGGCCCAGTGCAAATGAAAAAATCCATTAATATATTAACAGCATGTAGAATTCTGTTGTAAAACTGAATAAAACTAATGCAACTTTGTTCTGCCGATACGGATTACAGCCAAATAGCCTGTTCACTGCTCACTGAGATGTCACCAAAAGTACTCAGCCAAACTACTAATTGACATAATTTTCTTGGTTTTTGCAGTGAACTGGCCATGGAAATGCTCAGGCACAATCCTTGCCTCAGACTGCATTCAAATGGAAGAGTTTCAGTCAGAGGCATATTATGATCCCTAGAAACAGCAGCCTATAAAACAGCATGTCATAAAGATGAAATGCTTTCTAGAAAGATGTCCTTCAGGGCACATAATTCTCTGAGGTCATTGGTTTCACTTCATCTTTCAAGTAGCACCGTTCTCCTCAAGAGGCTGGGTAATGATGCAGAGAAAGTCAACCCACAACTCCCTTAGTAAGGGTAAAGATTTCTAGGAACCCACCACTGCTTTTGGGTGTAAAAATCCCTCCAAAGAGGCACAAATTGCATGCACTCTGTATGCACACACCATACACCCCAAACACTGCCAGTATAGGGCGAGAAGCCATAGCATGACTGGGAGAAAGAATGAAGTTGGCTGAAACCAATCGGAGATCCCTCACCCTCACCATCCAAGATCCAACCTTCCACTGGTACCATCGCTCCCCCAGGAGTGGGATAAATTGGACCACAGGTTTAATTTAACCTTGCAAAATACAGCCAGAAAGGCAGAAGAAGGAGCACCCAGCTGCAGGGGAAGGTGGAGGCCAGGCTGCACCAGGAGCTGCCCAGCCCATGACTCACTCCTACCTATTGCCACACCTGAGAGTAGCTTTACAAGGTGTGCTTGCTCTTATGATGATGCTTCCAAAATAAAGGAACGACTGTGACTGTGGCCATTTCTCTGGCCCCTCTGCCTCAATGCAGCCCTTCTCACCTACCTAAGCAGTAAGTGCAGTAACTGCACTGCCTCTAATTGCCTCAATTTACTGAGCAGAAAATGGTTTCAAAAGTACTTTTCTGCTTTCAGAAGCTCCAGCACCAAGGTGACAGAGTTAATACCATTCACAGTAGATGTTTTATTTAATTCCTGAGATCGCCTGCTTCCACCCACACTCTCTACAATGACATAGTCTCTGACTAAGAATCCGAAAAACGTAACCTTCAGGTTACTGGTAGGATTTTCTCCCACAAACACATGGATTGTGAAGCAGCAGAACACACAGAGTAAACCTGAACAAGACACTGCTCCCTGTAAAGCAGGGGTGGACTTACATATTATTCTAGTGCTCCAGCACTAGGTGCACTTTCTGGCTCAGAAATTCCTTGTTGGGTCTGTAAGAGCTTATTAGCAGTGTCATCTAGTGCTGTTCAAACTATGACTTATTAATGGCCCAAGAAGGCACTTCAAATTTTTGCAAGGACAAGAACAACAATGTCACCTAGCCAAAAAGAAGTTGGGCACCCAAGAAGACAGAAGGTTTCATTTTTCACTCCCTCTGCACCAGCAGGGCATAGAGTTTAACTGACCGTTTTACAACAAAAAGAGGAAGAGGCTGAGTCCGGTTTGTACAAGGTGTGATTGTGCTTCCCACACTCTCCTGCACAGCCTCAAGATGAGACATAACTTTCACCTTTATTGGGCTGACACACATATTAGATATTAACCAGAGGGAAAGAAAGCAAACTACATGCATCATTTTTCATATTTAACTACACTCAAGAGTCTTCACATATATTACCAGGAAAATTTGTTTTACATAAAAAATATTTCCAACAAAAAAATGATAGAATACACTACAGAGAATCTGCTTAAATGGTTTGACCTTTGAGCATCCAGGAATTTTAAGGAATTCATTAACCCTTTACATAATTATGGAAAAAACTGAGCTAAATGCTTAATTTCATGCTGAAAACAATTCTCAGCTTTATTTTTGTGTTTGGAAGCAGATAGTTAACTGTGTGCAAACAAAATTACAACCATCTTTTCATATTGGCTGGTTTCCTTTCCCTTTTGTTCAGTGAAACTACTGCATGCTATCAATCTCTTTCCAAATACTGTGCTGTATAGAGGACCTTATGTAGTAAGGTCTAGAGTAAACATTTAGGATTAGGAGTCAAGCTAAGCAAAGACAGGGAGATACAGATGTTACCCTTGTTGGACACTCTTATTTTTATTTTCTCCAACATACCTTTGAGGACTCTGGGTTTTCATCAACAAAAATCACAACAGCTTTTGAAAAATGCTGTGTTTGTGCAAAAGAGGCTGGAGGTGTTACAACGGGCAAAGAGCAGTTCTGCTTCCCTGATTAGTATCCTAAATCCCCTACTCTGCTCCACAGCCATATGGCTCCAGCTCCAGAATCTCAATCCCAGGTTCAAATGTGAAAAAACAATTCCAGTTTGCTCTACTCCATCAGTAAACACACCATATTAAAATCATTATCTAGGCTAGTTTCTGTATTTGTTTATTGCTTTCTTACCATTTGATGTTTCTTGTCTTGATTTTAAGCTTTCTGCATAAGATACTGCCTTTAGATTGCTCCTTGGGTGTCATGCAGAAATCAGAATCTAACCAATACCAGCTAAAATAAATTCCAGCAGCTGACAAACATCTGCAAGTGGATGCTACGTGCCGATCCTCCTGGAATATTTCTGGTGTGCATAATTGTCTCAAGGTTCAGTGCACTGGGTTATCTGTATTCTTGTTTGCAGAGAAAGGTGTGGTGGAATGTACTGTTCAAACTGAGACTGCTGTCCCCCATCCTGAGATAACAAAGCTACAAAAGGAATCTGTGGTAGTGCAGGCAGCTGCCAATGCAATAGTCAAACAATGATGCAAGTGCAGAGCCTCATCAGGTGGCTCCTGTACTCTCCCCACCTGAACATCTACGTAAGCTGTGTTTGCATTTTTTAAGACCTGTAGTGAAAAACGTAAATGAATCACACAGCAAGAGTCATACGACTGGAGTGAGCGTCACCATGGATATTTGATACTGAAAGTCAAATCTTGGCAGGCAGATAGGAATTTTTAACAGAGGTGGCACAGTTGCTATCGGAATCCTCAGCATGTTGGTCTCAGTTATTCCTGCATGAATAACATGTTACCTGCAGCAAACACGTCAAACCTAGTATCTCATGAGGCAAGTGATTTGGTCTGGACAGAAACATGCTTTGAGCAAACCCCACAATGAATATTAATAAACACTTACAAGTCTCTCTCCTGAAAGAACTTCCAGAAGTTTGATGAGCATCCTTCCATCGCGAAGGTCCGTGTACAGATCTGTAATTCTGCATGATACGCGTGCCAAGTGGGAATTAACCCACTTTGTGAAAGTCTTCTTCTGAACTGCCTCACGTTCATCTGTTAGGAAAACAACACAATGTTACTCAAAATAAATCACAGCTCATGTACCTATGTGAAAATGTGATATTCAAACATGTCTAATATTAAACTAAAGGTATGGCTTATCTTCTTAGCAGAATCATTGAAGAAATTGGGACTTTCCACTGAAAATCCAACTTTCTTCCCTATTTTATGACATTTTCTAATGTTAGTGGGAATTTTACTAAGTTATTATGTGCAGAATAAAACTGAACTTTATATTGCAGACTTGTTTGCTGCTCAGATAAGCAGGCTTCTCAAGGTGCAAAGATACCTGTTGTAGAGCTACAACGTAAAAGCCCCTTTGGACTGATCAAACTGTCCAGTAATTTGATCAAGAGTTATATTCCACTGCTGCAAGAACAAGTCAACTTCTGCTCTCTGTGAGCCAACTAACACAAATTCACAACAGATTCTCTGAAATACCATAAGTCACTTTGGATTAAGATAGGTACAAAAGACGGAAGAGACCAAAGCCTTCCATTTACTTTTTTCCCTTCCTGTTACAGTATTCATTCACAGATTCACACAATGTGTATTTACACAATGTCAAGATGAACTTTTCCATAACTGCATGTCTGAAGTAGACTTGCATTTAAAGCCATAGAAAAACAGGTTATTTCCACCTTCCCAGTCTTTCACAAGACACGCATGAAAACATTGGCTATGAGAGCCCTCTTAATGCACAGGCTCACTACAGCCCACATTAATTCAGAAATTCCTAAATAGCTATCTGCCAGGCTGAGAACTCTCAGACAGAAAATATTATACATCTTTGTGGTCAAATTCTTTTGCCAAGGGCTTTGAATGAAGCCCTTTCTTGTTAACAAAAAGCAATTTCACTGAGCTGGGGACTACTAGAGACCAAATTTGTCAAAACATAAGTGCTCAAATCTTGGACTTTGAAGTCCATACTTAGACATACGAAGGAAAGCAGTCTGCTGTTCCAAGCAGCTAAGCATCTAAACCTCCCTTCGGTCTTGTTAAAGTTGCTGGCACATTCAAAAACAAAACATGAAGACTGATAAATCCTAACGCAGTCCAGCTCTGAAAACTCCGAGTATGTTGCTTGAAACACAGAAAACATTAATGATGGTACAGATCAACATAGAGTTTATATCTGACTACCCAGGATTTTGGAGCATGCATTCCTTCAAAAGGAAGAACTGAAGCCTTCTTGGCAGTATGGTGGGGGCATGATCCCAGAACGTTCATCACCAGTTACAGCCTCCACACCCGCTGGACATTGGGATAGTGGCAAAAGCCTGATCTTGGGGACAAAGCAGCTGAGGCTGCAGAGGATACAAAACTGGAAAACAAGTAAAATTAAAAAAGACAGTAAGAAAAAAAAAATCATACAGTAGAATGGTGGTAAGGAAGAGGAATCTAACAAAGAGTGGGAGAGCAGACCAGCATGTCAGTGGCTGTTTGCCCACTTACCCCACCCTAAGATTTCAGTTCCTCCTGTGTATTTCTGAATTTAATGCTGCTACGCGACCATGTGTCAGGACACAAACAAAGCTAATGCACTGAAACTGTCCCGTTTGTAACAGCTTTTACCTACCTAATAAGGTGTAAAATTAAAAAATGGGGCTTCGAAAGATGTAAAAAGGTGGGGTTTGTGACAAAACAGCAATATTCTTTCAATTAATTGACAGTTTGCATTACTCTTGTTTGCCCTCACTCTGTATGAAGTAGAGGATTGATAAGATATAGGAAGTGACTGGAAAATTAGCAGTAACTGTGATTTGCTTTCCCCTGCGCCAATGGGGGCCAACTGCAGTTTCTCTGAAGGGGCTGCCCCATGATCTGCCCTCCACTCTGCCCTGTGCCCTGCCACTGCCACGTGAGGCATGTGCCCCTTCCTGCTGGAACATCACAGATTCAGCAGCATGAGGCTGCTCTGCGCATCATCAATAAGCACAGTGCAAATGGAAGAATGCCCAGTTCGTTTGTTAGCCCAAACCCTGCCCCAGCAAAGCAATACTAGAAAAATACACAGCCAGAAGCAGCAGCATCTCTTAACAGTGTTGCAGTTCGTACCAGTGGTGTAACAACAGAGCTTGCTCAATCATGGACCAAAGAAGAGTAGAGGGGTAGAATCGCCTCCCTCGACCAGATGGCTAAATCTTTGGTCGAAAGTTACGGTAATCAATGATCCTCCCAATCTGGGATCACAATAAAAGCAGTGGGTAGGAAAAGAACATCCATGCGGTTTTAGTAAATAAGATGAAGGGTCAGGGCCTAATTTTGAACAGATTAAAGACATGATGTGGGAAATAGTTACATGCCAACTCGGGTTGTGAAAACTTCTGTGTTGTTATACCAGTTTAGGATATTCTGTTGTTGAAAGCCAGTCAGAGGAAGACAACAGATCAGCTGGATCCAGGCAGCCCTTTCAGGAGGGGGAAGAAGGGTCCCTCCTGCAGATGGCACTGATGTGGCCCAGGGGTCATTCTCCCAGAAAGGCTTTCACACCCCAGCATGATTGGTGGCCCTAAAACAGGACATGAAAACGCATTCTTCACGCAGAGGGAATTCAGGGAAAAAGTTCTGGCGGTGACTCTTCTGCTGTGTTGCCTCAGCATCCTTAAGTGCACCAAATTATCAGTGAGGGAGAGGACAGGACAGCAGTCTACAGAATTCTCCTCATCTGTGCTTTGGAAGCTGATGCTTAGAGCTGTTATGCACGTTTTCTTTAGTGTAGTTGAAACACAGTTTCTGCCGCTCCCTTATGCCTTCCCATTTCCTCTGTCTCGCTCTGGGTGGTTCTCAATTTCCTGTTTACAGCGAGAGGTTTCTTCTTCTGGCTCCTCATCTCCGCACCTGCCCCATACTCACTCTCATCTTTGCTCCTCTCACCTGATCTCCACCCATCCTCTGCAGTGCTGTCCTCCTCCCTGCTCACCCCACCAGATAAAAATAGTGTGAAAATCTCTACTGAGACCACAGCTGCAATGGTTTCAGTGCTAATACCATATGCTGAGCTTACTGTCAGCTCCTAATGTGCCCGAGCAACTTTAATTGCTGTGGACCCTAGAACTCTGACTCTAACAGTGTCTCATTTTCTTCCCATCTCTCCTCCTTTCCTCTGATTCACAGCAAGAACAGCCGAAAGCAGTGGGATCCCTGTGTGCAGCCTCCAGCCTTGTGGAAAAACCCTGTGGCGCTGCACAAGAGCCAGGCCCCCGCCTGCTCGCTGCCAGCTTTTGGGGACAACCAGTAAACGGGCAACTTATCTCAGCAAAATGCCACCAGAGAGACACAGCAGCTCTTTCAGTCTCCTAATGCGCCAGTCACCCAGGAAGGCCACTCTTTAGCATGCACTTGGCACAGGCAGCGCACAGCTCTCTAATTCCCTGCTGACACTATTAGTGGTCGAAACACCAGAGAAGAGAAGACACGGCCGTTCTTAACACCGCGTCGCTTAACTCCCCTTGTGCTCACACACCGTGAGAAAGCAAAACAAGCCCATTTTGAAAGCTGCGTGGCTGGGGTTGGTCATGTTAAAACCTCTCCTGATTATTTCTACATGGTATTTCACAATGACTGCAGGCTTTTGTAACGCTTTTACCAGCCCTTTCAAAATGAAAAACTGTATTTTTCTGCTCTGGAGTTTCAGGTTAAAACATGTACAGAATTAAAACAAATGAATTTCAGTTTTAGGTTTCAGAGAAGGACACATACATACAGAGAAGTGGTACTTACAGGTCTGACAATTTGGCTAAGTGCACAACTACGACTCTTTTAAGGTCTAGTGCTGTGTAAAAACCTATACACCGAGGGGCTAGGTACCTCCATGAGTGAAGACACTAGGTATTTAACATCAGCAATGGGCCCTGAAGCGTTATTTATGAATCTCGTGTGATTGTTTCAACAAATATCCTTCATGCCCTCAAAAACACAGTTTTAGATTTTGAAGATTAATTAAAACTAGCAGATGTGGGTGGAGCTCCAAGTATCCTACAGCTTGTGAAACCATTTGTTTCCCCAAGGGTAACGTGAAACGCGCAACATGCAAAACATGCACAGCAGGAAAACGGAAGCCAGTGTTGATAATACAGAATGTAACTTTTATCTTGAAGCAACACAGGGAAGGAGATTTCCTTTATGCGGAAACCCTCATGACAATACTACTATCATACAGCAGCTTGCAAACTTCATCTTTGTGACTGTGATAAATCAAGGACTGACTTTGTTTAGGAATTTAGTAAATAAACTGGAGTTAGTACACTGAAATTCACATAAACCAGGCCTGGATGGGATCACATGCAGGCATCTAGCCCCTTCCCTGCTTGAGGAGAGTCACTTCTTCCTCTACTAATTTGATGAGAAAAACTGACAAAAATGCAGCCAACTTTCTGAAAGCTTAGTGTCAGTCACTGAATTTCCTGGGTGGGACAGTGAGAGTTGAGTCCCATACACAATCCCTCCCTCTGTCACACGCTGAGCTCCGCTGAGTGAACTCAATAGGGCTGTGCCAGAATAATGCAGAATTTCTTTTAATAAATACCTTGGAAAATGCATACCCGCAGGAGCCAGCTGAGAGAAACATGGGCCCCCATGACCCCTTTTTTCTTCTCCCACGTGCCAGAAAGCATTATCAGCCCATCTCCTCACACGACCACAGCACTAACTGCTCCTGTGGCAAAGGTTACCTGTGCAGCTGCCCGTTTTCTAAAAGTTACTTGAACACAATCTGCTCCCTTCCATACCGGTCAAACCACATTTTCACCAAACTGACCTCATTTCAAACTGGATGGCAAATACATTTTGCAAACACCGCGGCCAGCCCAGCACAGGACTTCCAGTGTGCAAGGGCTCCCGCCAGACCCTGCGCAGCAACTGCCTCTGCATCCCATCAGATATAAAGCGAAGGGGGTGCTCTCAAAGGACCCGAAATGTTACTGAAGAAAACAAGAGCACTGAGTGTCTAAGACTGCTGTGGAGCACTTGCTGTGTTCGTGGCTGCCCTGGGGCAGCCCAGCTGTGAGAGGCACCGAAATCCTTCCTGCCGAGCCCAGCCAGTGGGCAGCCTGCTCTGTGCATTATCAACATTGGTGGATCCATGTAATACCTCAAAAGCAAGGTAAATTAAGCATGTGCTTTAATCCTTAATTTCAAAAGCTCTGTCACCTGCAGATTTACATCTATTTTGATTTCTGTGCTGAAAGTAATTTTTCCAGCTTAAAATTATTTCTCACTATAGCAACAAACAGCCAGTGTGCAACCTACACAAAGCATTTGCCAAACACACTGACTCAGACATCAGCTGAGTGTTGCTCCAGGCACACCGCTTTCGCTGATATCCAATATCCACAGCTTTCCAGAATTCTTCACATCACAACCTAGGTTAACCATGCACAAAGAAAACAGAGCTTCCTTTCAGAGGACAATGTTTCCATTATTGGAGACTTTCAGGGCGCAGGATAGCACTGTATGTTTTCTCATAGATGCATTAATATGGAGTTCAGTAACCAGTAATAATCACAGTTGCACAAATGTCAACTGTACTTTGAAAATTTTTGAGAAAAATGCCTGAGAGAATGTCAGATCAGGTACTGGGACCAGAATGTAGTGATCAAACAAGATTTTATCAGGAAACAGCACAAACCCATGCACTGCGATAAACTTTACCATTTGTTATAGTAACAGAAGACTGATGCTGAGCACGAAATAATTCTAATACAGGTCTAAACTCTGTTTTTTTCAGGCAGGTTTGAGCACAGGCTTGCACAAAATACCTCAATCATACCTGGCCCTGAGGCTGGTACGCAAACCCATCAGCAGATTTGCCACAACTAAGTCAAAGCTCCACTCACCACCCCAGGAGCGCCTTCAGAAAAGAACAACGCTGGTGGCTCCTGGTCCTTAAAATTCCTGTCCAAACCAAGGGCTGCAGGCTCAGAGGAAGACTGGGGACTACCAGCAGCCCTGGCCTGTGATCCATGCCAGAGAGGGAGGCTGAGACTGGGTTTTGTGTGCTCCTGACAGCTGAGCAAGGTGAGACCCTCAGCTGGCACTCTCTGTGGGATGGACTGCTTGTGGAGCTGCATGGAAACACTCATCAGTCAACTGATGCAACACTACAAATAACCCAGAGGGGAAAAAAGTACCTCTGTGTATCTGTATCACATCAGCTAAGGCAAGAAACATCTGCTTGGATAAACACTCACAAAATGATGGCTTTTTCACACGGTCCCAGTACACACTATACTAGTACATGTGGCAATAAAGCACAGAAGGAACAATGCATAAGCATGCCCAGTCAGGCACAGAGAGTCTAAATTAAAATATATTGAAATCAATCAACAGTTAAGAAAGTGATAGAAGGAGGAAGGATCACCCAGTCGGGAGGAGGACTATTAATTGTCTGTAGAAAAAAGAAAATAAAACTAGTTTATCTTAAAATTCAAGTATCATTTGACTATCTCTCCTTTAGTAGTAAGGAAATAAAACTGAACAGTGGATGCTGCTTTTTTCCAGCTGCAGATAATGGGTCAGGACTGAAAACAGGAGTTGATGAAAATGGTAAAAATTAGTTTAATGCAGAGGATGTAAGTCCATAACACACATGTGCAAAGGCAAGTAACAACTTAGAACGAAACCTGCAGGCCACCAAACTTACATATGATACAGAGAACATGATACACGTGGGTCCAATGCTTAGAAACATCTCCATTTTCACTCCAGTCTTGCAAAGAGTTTAACACGGAGGAATGACTGCAGCTGATGGTTTTGATGTAAGCAGAATATATGTGCTATGATTATTTTATGGCACAAAGTAATTTGTGGAGTGACTTGCCTATCAAAAATGGTGAGATTACACCAAAGCTTTTACATGCTCAAACATGACTCAGACAAGAACAAATGCAAATGTGAAAGACTGACAAGGCAACAAGGTGATTTTGTTCATGCTGTGTTTAGCTGGTCATTTTCATAAGCAGCAAAATCCTCGCTGCTTTCTCGACTCTGCTACAGAGAGACTATTGCTCATAAGTCAGGGGTGTGTTCAGCAACCCATTCTCCTTTACTAGGAAGTTACCAGCAAGCATCTAAATCCTATTAAATATCTACCCTCTCAACTAAATATTGCAGCATGTGACTACTTTCACTGCTGAAAAGAATAAATGGAAAGCTACATAATGCAGCACATGGAGAAAACAATTCTGCTGCTTGCTTTCTTTGGTATTGTTAAACCCCACTCACACAATAAAATGATGCTCAGAACAATGTCCAGTAGCCAACCAAGCATTACAGGGTGTGGAAGGGCAGGTCCCTTCATTGTCTTTACTTTTATACAGCATTTACAGCATTTTGGTATCAGCAATACAAAAATAAACCACCTGAAAGCCAGATTTGGATTTATGTAGAAGAATGTTCATCTGCAAAATGTTGCTGTAAAGTTTCCCACAGCAAATAAATGAAACATAAAAGTCATCCAGGTTTAACAGATTAATCTGGTGGATGAACTCAGTCTATTTTATTTATTTATTAATTCAGAAGAGGAAGATGACATATTTATTCAGATTTGGAAAAAATATGTGCTTGGCTATCCCTACATCAGTACAATTTATGTGAGCTGCTTGTTTAACTTCAGGAAAACTGGAACACAAAATTATGTAAATATCTCCTGCATCATGCCCAACTTCCTGCAATGGGAAACACTGTGCCACACAGCCTATTTCATAAACATTAACCATTCAGCTTTTTTTCTTTCTGGTACTGTAGGATACCAGCTGACTTCTTGTTTTTCTGTATGAAATGCAAAGCAGGTACAGAAACTTATCCCCTCTAGTTGATGATTAAAATGGTTTAACACTTCTAGGTACTGCTCTTGGAAACACCCATATTCAGCTTTAAACACCAAAGTCTGCTCCGATTTAAATATTGTTGCTCAGATTATTGAAGTCCATTACGAGAAAAATGTTCAAGGGGATCAAGGCATAATCTCCAAACCATAGGGGGAGAGAGATGTTACAAAACCATTTTTACAGCAAAATTGCAAAAGTACAGGTGAATAACGGAATAACTGTACAGCCTAAGGACCACCCAGTACAGAGCTCAAATGGACCTCCTTTTGAAGACAGCATGAAAAATACCCCAGTGTTGTCAGCATTTAGCATAGAAGGACATAAATGCCTTCTGGCTGATGTGATATTACTGCTTTACACTTGTTGCCATTCTTTCCCTTTGCATAACAGACAAATCAGTTAAAGAAAAGGAGCATGGAAAAATCATTGGCCTGTCCCAGAACACTGACAGTGAAACTCCTCTAAAGAACAATAAAAATCTGAGTATTTCAAGTGATGCACAATCTTGTGGGGTCTTTGCAGTTTTCTTTGAAAAACATTATTACCGCAACGTAGGAAAGTGCTAGTGTTTTTTGGAGGGGGAGCAGTGCTGTTACTTTCCATACTTGCCCAAACCACCTGATTAGCGGTGTTAGGAAGGGTAAGAGCAAGGCTTGGCACTGGCATAGAACATGCCAGATACTTCACTACATAAGGTTCATATGTGTTCATTAAACCCAGCAGAACAAAAAAGTTTTACAGCGGACTTCCACTTGCCAATAAGAGGAAAAACAAGGATAGGAAGGATGAGGTTGGGTTTTGTTTGGTTGGGGGATTCTAATGACAACAACAATAACAATTATTAATATTATTGTTGTTGTTAATGTTCTCTTTTCCTTTCAGCACTTCTCACTCTTCTTCAGCAGGTAATGCAACAGTTTTTGCACAAGACTACTAGCAATCTGCTATTTCTACAATCCAACTATGTGACCAGGCCAGGACCCTCCTTTAGATATTTGGAAATACGAAATTGCAACTGTTAAGCAGAGATGAGTCAGTAAAGGATTGGCACCAGGACTCAATATTCACTGTGAAAACAGAAATATAGATGATGAAACCCGTCTTTTACAGAGCAAACCTGGGCACTGCAGACAGAAGCTTGCAGTGGCAACACTACCCTGAAGGGAGACCTCCAGGATGTAGCCAAGCAAGGGAAATGCTCATGGGATATCAAGACAAAAGCTGTCACCATGAGGGTGTTCAGTCACTAGACTCACCAGATGCTGTGGGATTTCCACCCTAGAGATAATTAAAATCTCACTGGGACAGGTCCCTAAGCAACCTGATCTATCACAGAAGTTGACCCTGCTTTGAGCAGGTGTGTTGGACCAAATAAACTGGTGTCTCTTCCAACCTAAAGTATTCTGTGATACTATGAATTTTAGCTACCTTAAACAGAAACAGGACAGAAAACCAAACTGTTGGTATTCCTATGAAATACCAGTGAGGGATTTCAGAGAGTGGTAGGTCTTTTCTTTCATTGGAGGCACAATTGGAGAGAAAAGTCAAAACTCTGGTATGTTTTAAGCATACTTCTTTAAAAACTTATTGCAATTGTAAAGAAGAACAGATGAAAGACATGCCAAACCTTCGCTGGTTTCATGTTTAAATCTAATTTGCCTTTAATGACAAAATAGCATGAACTGAAAAGAAATAAATCCATGATGAACACATTTAGTTCTTTCAAAATATTAAATCTCTGTGCTAAGAAATGTTATCATTATAATTAAGTGCTGTTAAATTATAATTTTCATTATCATAGAAATATTTTAAACAGAATAACTTGTATTTAAACAACCACTGTGCTGATCAGGGACTAATAATAGCTGATTTCATAGCCTTGCTGAGCAATGTGTTCAGTTCATCTGGTTTCCATGGTCACACAGTAATTTACTCTTGTTAATTGCATGCTATGTTGTATAGAGTCAGACACGCTATGGTGTACTGAGAGGTTGCTGAATAAAAGCAGTAACACCACAGATAAACCAGGACATGGCTCAGCAAGACAGAGATCTAAACTAATTCCCAAAGGTGAAAGCATGAATGAAACAGCAATAAAAATACTGTAGATTACAATAAGAATTACTTGTGTAACTTAAAGAATCATGGTACTTATAACACACAGCCATTTCTAAGAAGGGACTTTTAAAAATGAATTAATTTTAATGAGATTTGAAACAAACTGCTAATAAGAAGCATTAGAGGAAAAATCCCTAATCTTCTCTGGCTGTAATCTGCAAACCCATCATGCAGAGCTGCAGCTGAAGTCCTGGAGTAGTTGTCTTTTGAGACTAGCAAAATGGATGCCTTCACCTGTTACTTGCTTAAGAAAAGCTCCAGAAAACTGAACCACAATGTAAACTTTTACACACAAATTCCAATCAATCACTCGGTATATTAAAGTTCTTTTTTAAGAAATCCATATGGTAATTCAAGCAATAGTAATAATAATAAAAATAATAAAATCATCTTTCTTTCCACACCATACCTGCTTTCTTGCAACTTCTGAGGCACAAACAAGTTGCACATACATTCTAATTCCTCATTTCAAAATTTTCCTGCTCCTTTGTTTGATTCCAGTCTAAAGGTCATTTATGGATCTGCTTTTGTGGGACAATGTGGGAGGTTTAAGCAAAATCATTTTAGCCTTTGGAGTTATGCAAAAGTGAGGGGAAAAAGATACCTTTCCAATACAGTATTTCCTGCCTATTATTCCCATTATTGGCCATTCCTGCCCATGTTATTAATAACTTTCAAAGCAGTACCGGTAAAAAAACCAACCGTTTGTTTGAAACTTTCAAAGATCTGAGATTTAAAAGGTGACACAAATATAAAGGAATTTGCCAGGTACAACTGTATTTTGAATACGTTTAATATGTACCTTCATCAAGAAACATCACTTGTTTTTCTAGGCTTAAAAGCAGACTTGTGAATCATACTGATGGTGTAATGCATTGACTATGCAAACTGAAAAGCTCTATATGGGTACAAAGTTACATTTCTGTCAAAGTTATCCATGAGAACTCCCTATAATTCACCTTCACTTATGGTTTTTAATTTTTAGCACACAGAAAAGTGCCAAACGTCCTCAGATGAGCATAATCACTGAGCACCTCCTGATCAAAGCACACTCCTGATCAAAGTTACTTCACTAATGCCTCCCTAATCACATCACACATTGTCTGTGTTCTGGGCTTTCCCCTCCCTCAAAATGGGAAACAGTGTTGTTGTTTTGGTTTGTTTTTTAAAAAAGGAAGAAAAGTCTATGAAATATGGCAATTAATTAAGGAAATGCAAAGCACAAGAACTTGTGAAACCTAACTGTCTGATTAATGCTCTGTTAAGGTAATAGTAATGTTATTAAAAATAATTCAGGTATTGGTTAAGCATGGAACTATTGCATGTTTGCCTTACGGATGTGAACAGGCTCTGTGAACTACAACTATTTGTGTGCTTAAATGCATCTTACACCCCTTCAGAGCAGATTCACACAGATATACATGTATACAGGCATGAAAATGTGTTTATGGCATCTTACACATGCTGTGTGTGCCTTATTTATGTGTTCCTGAAGCCTGAGACATGACAGGCTCTGATTTTTACACCTCCAAACTTGGAGTACGTTTCAGCCTAACTCAAATACACAAGACATAAGAAAAAAGTTCCATGAATAAACTTCTGAATATGAAGTCCACAGTGCCCTGCAGCTGGTGCCAAGGAAATGCTTATAAACTTGCTAAAGCAGAAGGGAGAGCTGATTTAGGTAGCACAGAAAACAAAATATGTTCTGACATTAGGTAGTTCACAAATTTAACGCTTGAAAACTGCTAGAAACTGGCTGGGATGGGCCACACTCCCAGAGGCTGGAGAGGTAAAGCACATCACCGTATCCAGCCCACTGAAACAGGTACTGTGGAGATCACACCACTCTGCCCAGTCATTTTGATTATTCAGGAAAAAGAGGAAAGGGAAAAGTCTTCCCTCAGCTGCTGATTTATTCTGTGTTGCTCCAGCCAGCAGATGCTGGTCCCAGCTCTGCCAAACCCAGCCTGGAGAGAGCAGCTCTCCGCAAGCCAGTGCAGAACTGTGCTCCATCTCTGTGGAGAACACCACTGCCAGGACATGCTGCACAGCTGAAGATTTTACATATTAGGTGTCCTTAAGTGTTCTCTGTTCTCCAGGAAAACTTGAGGCTGCTTTTACTTACAAAAAAAGTATCTGTGGTAAGGAACTGGCTGGAATATGGCTGGCACCCCGGCACCAAGGATACGTAAGCACCTTTCAAATGGCACAGCGCATCATTAGCATCAGTGACCTGGCAAATATCAGAGCAACTAGCCTGTTAGGAGCAAATGTTCAGGAAATAAGGATTTACATAATGGGGATTTGATGACATACCCTATCAGGCATCATTATTAAGATATTTATTTTGGGTGAGAAACAGAGAGAAAAGAATTTAATAACATGTGAGCAGCTGCAGATTTACACAAAGAAAGTGCCATAACTTTCATGTCTTGCTCTGTGAACATCTTCCATAAGGATTTAGGCTGGGAACAATCATGTCCAGATGCAGCCAGCACATAATCTGCTCTCAGAGGCTGCTGGATTAACAGGGCACCTGTAGAAGTGACAGTGGCCAGGACATTACTTGGGGAACAGTCAGGAAATTGTCTACAGGCATCATCAATTTTCTAAAATGACTTCTTTGTCATGTGACACACACCTTCCTGTTACCAGGTGAGACCACGAGGATGAAATTCAACTTGCAGCCCAGTGGGATAACAAAGCCTGTGAAGACAGAGAGAGAGGGAACAGGGTGCAATTCACCTCTGGAAAAGCAAATACAGTTCCGCAGCCATAGCTAATATAGTTCCCAATCCCCTTTCCTTCTTCTCTGGGCTCAAGATTAGAGCTTCAATTGAATTAAACTTTATTTAAAGGAAGAATCAACACATACCCTGTGGCTTTTGTTAGCACCACGCAGGGGCACAGCACAGCCCCCTTGGCAGAGTGGGTGAGAGTGGGTGCACGTACCTGCACTGTGGCTGCAGACACTGCCATTCCAAGCAATTACTTTTACTTGAACAATTCAAGACACTTAGCATTTAAAGGTAGGGTTAACCCAAACTATTGAGCTCCCCACGCACAAGAATAACAGAAAGGTCAGAAGTTCAGAATGCAACCAGCATCTGACGCTTTTAGACACCTCCCCTATTTATTCAGAGCCTTACTTAATTGCTATTCCATAATAGGGTATTACTCATGTTAAATTGCAATCAAAGTACAGTCACATCCGCAATTTCAGCAGTCTCTTTCATTATATTGCCACACAGTCTGCAAATGCCGAAAAGTGGAACACACCCTGAAAAAAATGGCTGTTGCACTACCAGAGCATATCTAGTTTCCCTGGAAATAACCATGGAAAGGTACTAAACTAGATGCCGAATTAATAATTATCCAAAACCAAACCAAAGTTAGTTGACTACAGACGAGATGGTCATGTTTTCACTTTCCTTTTTTTCTAGAACCAAATCATAATCAGATCATATTTTCAAAAACTGTAAACACTGCCTGGACAAAATGAACACAAAGAACTGGACTTTGGGGGTTTTTGGAAGGGGAAGACTGAACACAACATACAGTATCAGTGTGGAGAAGCTGAAAACAAAGAGGAGCTGTTATTTGAGAAGAATGCAGGAACAGGCTTGAATTTGAGAGAAAATATCCCACAAGCAAGTCCATCAGCACTGTACCTTTGTGCTGTTTCATTGCCTTTGGCAGCGTTGTCTTAGTTTAGATTATCTGAGAAGTGGGCTCTGCATATTGGCTAATCTTCTGTAGCCTGCAGAGCCGTTAAGTTAAATTTAGATATCTTTATTAAAACCTAGAAGTTTTTTCCAAGAAAAGTCTGGGCAGCCAGCATTTATTTTGCTCAGGTAAGCTCCTAAATCTCTTTGTAACAACATATTGTTCGTCTGATCTTTGCATACATAAGGCTTCCCCCTGCTTGCGATTAGAATGCTGGAGAACAGAACAGTTTTGTACCTTCTCACCGTGCTTTCTTCACTGCCTCTTTGGTATGTCGTTCTCTGGCTCTTCTACCTAAAAACTCAGTTCCGATAGAAATAACATAGACAAGAAAACTAACCTCAAAAGCCAAAACTGTCCTCAGAAACATATGCCTGACCATTTTGACAATATCCAAGGCAGAGATGTTTGCAAGAGACAACAAATTTAATTCCTGTGCAGTGCCATTTGCGATGATGCTTTTCCTATTTGCTAACATAGGAATCATTCAAAACCTGCAAATGATTAAACAAATTTATGATTTTCTGTCTCCCTCAACAATCTTAATACAGTTTTACTAAAAATGGTGCAGGACTGTGCATGCTACCTATTGCACATCAAACTGACCAAGTGCAGTGTAAGTTTGTTGTGTACGTGTAACCGGGCCTGTGTTTTCAAGAATTCCAGCTCATATTTTCATGAACAAACTAAACTTGACTGAACAGGGAATTATCAGCATTTCCAGTTATCTCATGAAAAGGCCACTTGGTAATGCCAGGTTTTTCACAAGACCTTTGAAAAAGCCATGAGCGTGGCCCATAGACTATGCCACAGTGAGTGCCTGCATGTCTGCTAAACTGTACTGTTCCCCTCAAAAACTGAAGGGCCTTTTTCTCTAAGCTTCTAAGTGAAACAGTGGGGCATTCAGCGCTGCTACGAGACTGGTTAATATTAGTTTGGCTACAGTAGTTCTCTTTCAACAAAGAAGTCTCTCAGCCTGGGATACCCTCGTTCCAGCAGCAAGCGTACAAGGTCTTTTGTGACAATGTGGGCTCTCCCAGCCATCGTGACCTTAGACTCCACATCAAAAGTCACAAGCATGAGTGGCCACCATCCCTCTTGTCTTTTCTCCTCCGAAAGAAATGCAAGGATTCAGCTATATGCGGTTTTAGGAGCAGTAAGCAATTTTAGGCTCACATGCCCTGCTTAATTACGTGCAGGCTATCAACGAATGACAGTAGAGCCAGAATTACTTTGGGTGCTAGCTATGTTTCATATTTGAATGAAATTGTATGTTCAAAGCTAAGTTAAGAGCAAAGCCTTCCTCCCCCAAAGCACCCCTGCTTTGGTGGGGTCGGGAGCACACACATTATCCTCTGCTTCTGCTTGCCAGGCCACCACCTTACTCTTAGTTGTACTGATTTTCAGAATAATCAGGAAGTTTCTCACTCTCTCTCCACAAATGACCTTTACTTTGAAAGGACTAATTCTGAGTTGGGAGAGGAGTTGTTTACCTAAGATTTACTAAACAATTTTTATCTTCCCAGTTATTAACCTTACTTCACTTGTATGATGGCACTGGGGAAAGGACCGTTACCTGCCAGCCACAGATATAAATTTCCAAATGAAATTCCAGATTTGATCTCTTGTGGGAAGAGCAAAGCAGAATCTGAACCATCTTACCATATCTTATTATCTTTTACCACAACTTTTTAAGTTAATGGAGACTAATTCCTAATATTTGGCTTAACAGTTTTTCCAAACCAGTCTATTCAATTAAGATAACTCATTCTCACATAAGGAAAAATTATGTCACTGTCATACCCTGCTACTTAATAGCTGATACTTAATACTTTGCAATTCAATTTAAACAGGACCAAAAACATCATCAAAGCTGTCAGTGATCAAATACTCTTTCAATGAATTCTTACATGAAATTCAGACTCTGAGCTGAAGGGGTGCACCTGGAAACCTCATGTCCTGTGCTAGGATGTCACAGAAGAGCAGTTTAGTACAGAGAATAGGAAATAGGGATTTTGTGAATCATGTTGCAAATCTGTAATTTGATTTTTCTTCACCATTTCTTATTAGCTTAGGTAGCATTTCACCCACTTCAATATTCAAAGCATGCACCTTTACAGAAAGATGGAAAGAAACAGAGATGAAGGAGGAAATCACAAAAGAAATTTGACAAAGTACTCAGGAATGAAAGCCTACCACTATCCTGGCTTTTTATCACCACTTCCATCTCTGCCTGTAGTCTTTTTTTATTGCCCCACTTTCCACTGAAGTTTAAGGCAAAACCCACAATCAATTTGAATAGGGCTTTTTGGACAGGAAAAGTATTTGGAATGGGAGCCTGTACTCCTAACATGGTCACAAGGTACCTACAAAACATAGGGATGGTCTGTGACATTTAGCTTGAGACACGCAATGCAGAAACACAAAAGAGCCAGTTCCGGTGCTGGCAAATTTGCAGATCTATGGGAATTTACACCAATTAAGAACATCACACAAATCATTTTACTGTTCTAAGCCTGGCAACAAATCACCTCCAGGGTATTTAAAAAAACCTTACTGCCCCATGTGAAAATACCTGCTTACAAGCTTTGTTTACCTCACAATTTCTGAGTCGCAAAAGTACATCAGAATTGCCCCTTTTTTAAACAAAATTATGCTCCAGAGCCTAGAGTTTTCTGTTTGTTTTAAAATTAAGTTTCTCCTGTACATACTTAGGAAAGAAATATTACACACAATCTAAATTGAAAAGACTATGGAAAACCTGAGGCAACAGCTTTGAGTTGTGAATTTTCACAGTTGTTTCAGTGAGTAGCCAAATCCAATTTAAACATTTTCTTTTTCAACTGTATTAACACTGACCATATTAGCAGAAGTACCTTACCCTGTGCTCTTCTAATTTGCTTTTTGTATCTTAAAAAAATAACAAAACCTATTACCAGAAAAGGTAAATTTCTGGAAATTTTAAAGACATTAAAGAAATTTCAGAGGTATTTGAAGAGAAAGCAGAAATTTGGAACAAAAATGTTGTTTTCAGTAGCTGTGGTTTTATCAAAGTCTGATTTATTTCTGTAACGATGACAAATTTCTTAGTCTTCAGAGAATCACAGAATGATATGGGGTTGGAAGGGACCTCTGGAGATCGTCTAGTCCAACCCCACCTGCCAAAGCAGGTCCACCTACAACAGGTTGCACAGGAACTTGTCCAGGCGGGTTTTGAATGTCTCCAGAGACCAAGACTCCACCACCTCTCTGGGCAGCCTTTTCCAGTGTCTGCCACCCTCAAAGTGAAGAAGTTCCTCCTCATGTTTAGATGGAACTTAGTGGATCCAACAGGATGAAAAAGGAAAATCCATGTAAACCAGACACATTTCATCAGGAATGAAATTCAGCCTTCCTGAATTTCACCTTTAACAGAAATTACCATGACAAGAAATGCCAGTGACCAATTTGGTAGACAAAGTAGGATGTCTTTCAGTTTACTAATCGCTGCCTGTAGCTATGCAGATCACTGCTCAAAAGATACTGAAATCCTTCAAAAGGTAAATCTTCCAACACAGAAGACAGCTGTTGAAACTGGTTTTTCAAAGGGCATCCAGAGGATCCTGGGTGTAGCAGATCTCACTGCCCTAGTGCAGGCCTTCAGCAACTCCTGCAAACTTTGCAGTGGGAGCTCCCTGCCTATCCTTGGATACAGGCAGGGATTTGGGGATAAGATTATCTTGCAGGAAAAGCTTCGCTTCAGAATAGAGAAACATATAGGAACATTTTCCTGCTGTTCTGCAGCCTGGATGGGAACCAATCTTTGTGTACAGATCCCTATATTATCAAAGCCGATTATCATTGACTACTTAAATATAGAAACTGCGTGTCTCTCTTTTTATGCCAAACTGGAACCCAGACCAACCCTACTCAGGTCACTGGAGATCAAAGGATTATACAGCCAAGGAGCTCCCCTATTGAAGGACACTGATATCAGAGCAAGGATTTTGCCCCAGACACTCAAGATACTCATTCATACAATAGTATTTTGTTTTCTGGTGCAAGTAGTGCTGTGTAGCCACAATCAGTCCCTCATCCCCATGAAACAGAGTTTAGAATGGATCTAAAGGTGGCTTAACAAACTCTGACCAGAAAGACAGCTCACCTTTCCTACAGGCTTATTCCAGTGGTCACTACATTAGGTGTCCAGTTTTTCAAACCATAACATAGCTCAAAAGTAGTAATGGAATAAAGGCACTTCCACTCAGGCAGCCTGGTGACCAAAATACATCCAGCTCCCTCTAAAAATGAAGAGATTCTAATGTGAAATGCAACATTAAAAAAATAAACAAAATCAAAATGTACCACAGAGCAGGGTACATTCACGGAGCTCCTTTGAAAGCTGGCTTTCCTCTGGAGATTTATCAGGAGCACAGATCTAGCTTGTCCCCATCCCGCAGGATTTTACATTTGTAAAATTGGAAATTTCACACCTAGGGCACTGCCTTAGAGCTGGGACCCAACTTTCCAACCACGCTGCGGGAGCTGATAGTCAACAAGATACTAAATGCCAAAAATGTTAATAAATACCACACTGTCCTGTTAACCAGGTGTGAAGGAGGCCATGAGCAGTGATGATCGCTGCTTCTCTGGGTTGGTGACGGCTTCCCTCTGGCACTGACACTCCCTGCCTTCAGCTGTGGAAGTCGATACAGCTGCAGGGACCTCCTTCCAAATTCCTAACTTGCATTAACCCCTTCCTGCCAACTCCTACAACATGCCAAGCCAATCCAGCCACATTAACGCAGCACAGGTGAGAGCCTTGGTTTATAATTATAACATATCTGGTTTGTTTTTCATTTCATTCCCCAAGTGAGCAGGACAAATTTTCTCCACTAACATACCCTGCACAGGCTACGTGGCAACGCGTTTTCCACAAACAAGTTTTGGGGCCCTGTCTTTACTTGCAGAGAGATACTCCAGCCCTGCAACGTGATCCCTTTCTACTGAACAAGTAGCCATGAGAACCAAAACTCCACACCTAAGTTTAAGATGATAGTAACCACTGATACTATCTCTCACTTATCGTTCCAGGTCTGGGTGAACTAACCATAATAAGAACTTACAGAAACTTAATAAAGCAAACAGAACATGCCAAAGCATTTTTCTCCCCACACCTGTGCTGACATTCTCACGAGCACAAGGACTGAGTGTGCTAAACTTCTCAGTCACCATGCATAAGATTTCAGGGTTTCTTTTGACACAAAGACAGCCTTGATTCACTCACAGCAGTGTCTTCTGCCACAGCCTGCTTCCCTCTGGCCCATCAAGGCAAATGGGAGCTGGGATCTCCTTCCCAGGTGCCAGTCTGGTCCCTTCAGTGTAGTCCCACAACTTGCACGGGCTTTACACCCCAGTGGGACAGGGCTGGAAAATCTGCTTTAAACACTCCATAATCATCATCAAGCTGAAAAGCAGAGTTTCCTTACAATCACCACTTCAAGGCATTTAAAAGAGGTGAAATGTAGCAATGTCTAGGTGATTGCTTATGATGTGAACTTTCTTTGTCCCCAGCAACCTTGCAAGATTGGTTCCTCTTTTCCTGTGAAGCTACCACTGCCAAATCTGGTGTACTGTCTACCTTAGGAAAGAGGAGATCAGACAGATTTGTCATACGCCCATTGCTGATTCACACTTCTCCTTTGTACAAGGCCTAAGTACTTGCTCTGTGTTATTTTAATCAAAACATTATGCTCCTTAGTGGGTTTTTTTGAGGAAAACTCCCAACCTTCACTGGTTCTGAAAAGCACCTTGCTACCCTTGCTACAACCTAGCGCAAAGCTCTGGATTAACATGAAAACTCTAGGAACTGTGAAAAATTAAGGGGAAATTCAGCCAGTGAAAAACATGAGTGGAGGCTATGGCAGGGGCAGGATGGGTGAAACAGTTATAAAGAAGGAAAACAGAAAAATAAAAAGGCAGGAAAGCTTTTTAGCAGAGACTGAAGGATGCTTGAAATGTATCTGCTCATGCTTGTTTGTACACCACCACAGTGAAAAAGGAAAACCCGGTGATAAAAACTGTATCTACAACATGCCAAGCCATTCCAATCATCCTTGCTAAGTCTGTGACTGGCAGTGCCACAAAACACCCAAAGTTTTCACCAGAGTTTTCTAGCAAGAGGGCAAGAATCACCTTGAAATTTTATGACCACAAATCAATGGCTTTTTAGATACTCTTCAAACAAAGAGCCATTACTCCAAGGAAAGACACCTTCTGTATCAGATACCTATCTGTCAGCAGAGTTAAGCTGCTCCCTTTGCAGCACACAAAATATTGTATGGTTATTTAGCATTTCATGGAGTATCTAGTATGTGATTTAAAACATTTCCTGTTCCCAAGCTCCACCCTGAACAAGATACATTGACAGCACTATCAGCAACTGTCTACCTTCTCTGCAATGTGAGTAAACAGCTACAGGATGGTTAATTGCAAAGTTCTTCCTTACACTTGCAGAAGAATTCACTGCATTTTATCTCTTTTGTTAGAGGAAATTGCAGTACATTTAGGAAGAGCACTGCAATATTTTTTTTAAGTCAACACAGTACATTCCACTGAAGGGAAAACTCACTTTCTGTGCTTTCAACACTGCAGTCTGCTTTCCTCTTTCACTGTGATGTAAACACACAGATAATAGATTCCTGAAGCAGTGACCCTTAAAATAATAAAAGCTGCCTTCTTTAGATTGCTAACTTAACTAGCAATGAAAGANCTCGATGATCTCAAAGGTCCCTTCCAACCACTAAGATTCTGTGATTCTGTGATTCTGTGTAAATTCACCTTGATCTTTTTAAGGCAAGCACTGCAGTCTAAGATCTCAGAGATGTCCAGGATAAAGCCTGGATACACATATTTCCCTGTGTACAAATTCGGAGCCCAGATTTCTCATGCCTTTCCTGAAGAATATCTTTGTTGCCAGTGTTTAAGATGCGGTAATTTTTTCTTATTATATACAGTACCAGTATGCAGCCATTACCCTTAGCCAGTTTACAAGATAAACAAAGTACTATGAATGAAAGATTTTTTTTTTCCTCCCTCTTTAAACTAACAAATAGGAACATTCTTTGCGCTAAACAGGCTCTTCCAACTCTCTGACAGGAACCACAGAACCACACTTGTGGCCCAGACCAGAGCAAAATAAGAAACATGCACAGAAGGGCTGAACTTCAACTGTACTGCTCTAGGATTGTTTACAGAGTCAAATGGATGTGGAGGAGGATGAGCTTTGGTTTGGGTTAAGAATTCTTTTTTATTTTGAAACTGTAATGCCGTATTTCATTCATCCCTGGGACATGCCTTACAAAGAGAAACAACAGAGCTTGCTTTACCCTGTCTGAGACAGAGAGCTGCTGGGCACAATCCTCCTCTGCTGCACTGCTAATAATCTGCGTTTCCAACACAGGTCAGAGGCCAATCCTTTAGAGGGTACGTGACCATTTCCCAAAAGAAATGTCTGTTTTCTCACACAGAGAATTTAATGGGAAGACATTAAAGGACATTCTCCCTGTCTAAAAGTGGAGTAATACAAAATGAAAAAAATTGGGAATGCTAAAATACATGAATGCTTTCTCAGAGATCTTCTGTGCTGTGTGCAAATTAATTTGCTTATAAATTCTGCAACTATTCTTCATTTGAGGATGATAAGCCACCTGCCTTTATAGGAGGTACGCAGGGATTTAGAAAGGGCTCTCACACTGCAAAATGCACCAAAACAAAGCTAGGATTTTATGATTATTTTCCAGAGTTACGACTGTATTTTATTTAAGAGTAAAATAAATAGACCGTTTCACTTTCCTCCTTATTGTTCTAGGTGACTTGGTCTGGGTTAGTCCTCATCTATAATGCTGCCTGGCTCAGAGATTGGACATGCATCTTAAGGCTGTGAAACACTGAGGACACCTTCAGAGGGATAAAAGCCACAGTATCTCTCTTAAAAGAACACAAAGTTTTTTCCTGTAACACCACTTACAGCTTCTCTCATCGGCATCTTGATGCAATGAAAGCAGGCCTAAGCTAACGTGTGTACGGGGATCATATCATAGCAACAGCTAAAAAAAAAAGAAAACCCAGCAGAGGCTTACCTTGTAGCTGCTTGAATCTTCCTTCTAACTGGTTATAGTTATACGGCACCTGAGATGCATATCCTGGGGACAACGGCCCGGGCATGCTGGTTGATTTTTGTAATTCCATTTACAGGTAACACATGAATTGCAGCATTAAGGAACCACAGGTTTCTCTACGATACGTCCAAGTTAACCTCAGCTTTCTCAGTAGTTTGGCTTCAGACCCCAGAGAAAATGCTCTCAACCAAGCCCTAAGTAAATAACAGCTTCGGTTCAAAATCCAGCAGTGTGAGTTGGCGGTAAGTTGTCTGTAACAGATTCAAACTTAAAGCACCACGAGTGTTGGCTTTTTTCTCCCCGGCTCCACTAAAGGCAACTCTCAAGTGCTCGAAACCAGTTTCAAGTGCTTGCTTGGCTCTGGAGAAGCTAAATCAAATGAAAGCAAGCCTGTGATTCAGCCCAAAGGAAAAGCAAGCATGGAGACACGCGCTGCTGTACTTGCCAGTGCTTCCAGGAGCCGTGCACACCTCAGACCTTTCTGCTGGTTTGTAATATAATCAGCAGCCGCCCGGGTGCGGGCTGATGTCACTTGATTACCATAGAGCAGAGTGGAGGAAACGAAGGCTGTACCAAGGGTGAAGGGGCGGCGGGGCTGGGAAAGGAAGAGCGGGATGGCTCACGTAAAGCCGCAGCGAGTTCTTCTGCTGGGCGCAGCACACTCGCCCCTGAGCCCCGGGAGGCAAGGTGGCAGCAGGGTTCCCAGCCCTCTGCTCCCAGCACTGGGGCGGCCACGGCAGACAGTGGTATCTTCCCCAGCAAAGCTGGTGGAATTACAATCTTTTGTTAAGAGCCTCATGTAACGGAAAAGTCTCAGATTACTATCACATGAAAAGGAGGGCACTTTTCTGTCTTTATCTGCAAGGCTGTTCGCTTGAAAAAGTACCACATACACACACACAGAAGCACTCATTCAGTATTTAGCAACAGGCGCGGAGGCAAGCCATAAGGATGTACGCTTCAGCACACTGGGAACAAATAAGAGCTTTGTGAAAAAGGTTCTTGAAACAGGCAATTCCTGTCACTTCGTTTTATGTTGCTTGTCAATATTGAGGATTTTGACAACTCCTATGTATGTGGCTCCCTGTTCATTTATCAGCATGCTGGGTATTACTGCAAGATTAATGGTTGTCTGGGCTATGCACTGGAGGGGGAGGGCTGTAACATAAATAAGGATGCCTTGCCTCTGACTGACACCTTAACACTCTGCTGTAATACAAATGTGCACAACAGCAGCAGCAGGGCTGGGTACAACAAGTCAGTTACTGCAGATGGTATTAACCAGAAAATGTCAGTTTTCCCTAAGGGGCCTCGGCTCCTAGCCCTCACTTAGGCATTTGCAAGTTCATTTTTAAAACTGCTGATAATGATCACATAAATATTTTTTTTCCTTGCATTTCCAACTTTTTTTTCAACTGAATCTATGTTCTCCTCTTCTCCTCCCCCTGCGTCCCCTCATTAAACATTTTAAAATGTTGTCCTTGTTTTGATACTGTAATTTCAAAGGTTTTTAGTCACAGAGTAATTTATGTGGGGGCAGTTTCTGGGGGAGAAGCTCGGTCCACTCCTGTCCGTGCTACAGCCCGTCCGTGCAAGGTGGAAATTCAGCCATTACCAACACACCAGGGAACACAAGTGCAAGAAGTCCAACCAGGAACACTGCTAATTTAGAAAGAAGTGATGAAAGTCAACAGTTTCCAGCTGAAGCCAGGGTTTCCAAAAACACATGGACTGTTGAAGATGCCTGACACATTTGCTTCCATGATCATAGATACACTTATAATATTTATGGATTTCAACTATACCGTTTTCCTTAAAACAACAACAGAGCCCCAGTCCAGAGTTGCCTGTTATATTGATACACGAGGGTTTTTACTAGTGTATTTCAGTGAACCCATTTATACCAACATATCGCTATTTATACGAGACTTTTGCTGCTATAGCAGACCTCAAGTGGAGCCTAAAACACTTTTGAAAGTTGGCCTTCAACTTTTCCAGCACTACCTACACTTGTGCCACTAAAGACAACTCAACTGCCCATGCTAGGTTTTACATCATCAGCAAAGAAAATGATGGCCTGCAGGGGCAGCCAGAACACCGCTGTGCAGGGGAGCAAGATCCTGCAGGCTTGTGCCTAGAAGGGATTCAGGAAAGACCTGCACTTGTTGCTGCGGCAGGCAGGAAGCTGCTCTCCAGACAACAATGCATTGATGCCTCACTGCAGTCCTCCTTTCCTCCTAAACCTTCCCCCAATAGTCGTTTTACAGCTGGCTGTCCCTTCAGCATGCAGGGACCCACTTGCAGTTGTGGCCATGGAACTTCCAGGCTGGGGCAGGAGGGAAGAAGGGCAACAAAAAAAATTAACAAGAAAGGCTCCAAAATTTACAGGAACAGAGCTCAGTAAACTGAGCCATTAATATACAAATATGAACTTGCCCAAAGCTCAAGGAGCACGTTTTACCCAATACACAATTATGGGCTTATTTCTGTCACAATTTTTTTTTTCCCCTGCAGCTTTCTACCACTGACAGCTTTTGCCTGCAGAGCCTGACCGATGTTATAATTAAATGAAACCCTTCCCCTGGAGAGCAGGCAGGCAGCCAGGCCCTACCTGCAGGCATATCAGCTCATTACTGTCCCTCCTTGAGCAAACAGGTGTTGCTATGTGAGCTCAGAAGGTAAAACTAAAGTCCAAGTCCAACTGACAGGAAAGCTGGAGCATTTCTAGCACCATAAAGGCCACAAATTAGGAGACAGGAACTTTTCCCTAGCTGAAAGCTTTCCCAACAGCTTTAGCAGGTGACATACTAATGCACATAGCCATTATTAAAAATATTTAAAAGTATTACAAAAGCAAAACATTAAAAACTAAAAATAATCATTTGGTTTTAATAAGTATTAACACCCTTAATTTAATAAGCGTAACATGAATTTACACTTTAGGTAGTCCCTTGTGGGACAACTGAATCTGGTAAGCTTAAGATTCCCAAGAAATACTGGAAAAAAGTTGTCATTTGAGTTTTCATTCATGTCTCCACTCTGTTTCCCCCCAATTCTGGCTTGATCAGTAGCACTAACAGCTACCTTAAAAAGGGAAGGAATTGCAGCAGGTATGGAGCAGCACAGGCTACATGGCACGTAGGGGTAAAGCCAAAGGGCAAGAAGCTGTGTTTGAACTGAGCTTAATTTGTTCGAGGTTTGAAAAACGGAGGCACAAGACCCTAACACGTTCAGGAGAACTAGGCAGCACTCACTGTGAAATCCTGACCTCACAGCTGCCAGCCAGACTGGCATTTGGGCTGAACAACAGGTCCTCAGACAATACCCCAGTTAATGATGGTATCAGCTCCTGAGGACAGCCCTGATCACCAGGTGCTTCCCGCTCATCTGCCAAAGCATTGCTGCTGCTTTGCTGGGCCCCGGCACACATTTTGAAGGAAGGCTCCACTTCACAGGTTGGTGGTAATTCAGCAGAAAGGGCAAAGCAAAATGGGGATCCGTCCGTATTTGTGAAACTCTCCACTGTACGCAGCAAGGCTTCTTAAGAATGGCCATTCTGCCAGTTCCCATTTCTAATACATTCAGTCCTAATACATTAATTTGCTGTTGACTTCAAATTAGTAAACCTGAGACCTGTTTACTGCCACTATGTAGCAATGCATGGAATTGATTACAAGACACTCACAGGCAAAGCCCTTTCTTATACCTGGTTTCTACTCAGTTTCACTCTTTCTCTAATTGACCAAACCCTTTGACAATACTAATTAGATAATATGTTGTGGAGAGAATTAATACTTTGAAGGCCACAAATAACTTTTAGCACTGGTCCAAGTGTAACTTATCAAATTCACTGCTGATTACAGCATTGGAGAAAAATAAGGGCCAAATCATCTCTCTAGTATTTCAGGATGGGTGGGTTTTGTTTTGTTTTCCTCTCTAAATTTTGTTCTCACTTTTCTCCCATAGTGGTGAAATAATTTTGCTTGCATTCTTTGAATTGTACCTGTCCCATAGTACTTGACTAGCAAAGGTACCTTGCATTATTTGTGTACTTGTTAAGGGCAAATAAAACCAGAAATTATTATCCACTTAACCATAAGGCAAAGTGTGAGTTAGTTGGATGTGGTCAGAGCTTTGCAAAGACTCAAGGAGAACAAGAAGTTGATTACAGTAATATTATGAAAGTACAAATAACATCTGGAGGCAGCAGCTTACCCCAGAACAGAAAAGGATCTTTGCATGATTCTGAAAACTGCTGCTGATATGAATGGGTTCCTACCACAAAGGAAAAAGGTAATGCTTCTAAGGAAGAAGCTAACATTAGATCCAGTGAAATGACCATCCAAATTTCTAACTATCAGTGTTCCTAAGATAGAACTATTGCTTTTGTCAGCCAAAAGAAATCACTTTAAAAAAAAAAAAATCCTCAAAAAAAGTATGGATAAAAAACCTCTAAGAAATTCCTGGCCAAGGGTCCAGCTCATAACTCTTTCGCAGAAGATAACTGGTAACTGTGCAGCATTCACATTACTCACACAGCCCCACTAGCATTTATGATAGCTAGAAACTCCTGACAACCTCATCCATCCAACAGATACACTATCTTCCACTAATAAAGTCAACCAATATAGACCGGCTTTACTGGGTCAGCAGTTAAGATAGTACGTGCAGTGGATGTCGAAAACAGGCCCACCCTCAAAATACATTCAACTTAATGCATATGTAAAAAGCCAAGAAAGAAATGCACAAAATGTTCCGTGGGTACCATAAAACAAACGCCTGCTTTGTGCTGTTGTGTTCTGAAAGAAAGATGCGATTTTACAACTCCATGAAATACAATTATCTTTCTAATGGGAAACAGGGCTTACAATAATTATGAATCTGGTTAATCATCACCCTTGTCTTCCCTCTTATTTGCTCTTGTAACTTCTCTACTTGGTGACTAACTAGAAAAAAATTACAAGATAAAAAGGATGATTTATTAATCTAAAATGCCACAGAAATCACATAATATTTGCTCTTCTGCTGAAAGAGGGTAAAGTTCTTACACATCCCCTCAGTGCAATAGCTAGGAACTGAAAACTCATAATCACATTTGCCTTTCTTCTTCTGCCGATACCCCCCTACTTCTCTGCTCATACACCTCCTATTTACATAGTAAAAACACAATCTCCCTATATATAGAGTAAGGAAAGATAGTTTTTGCTGTGTTCTGGAATGGTTATTTTTATCATATTTGGCAATTTGCATAATAATCCTGAAGAGTTAGCTCTTTTCCCTCTAGTTTATATCTAAGATGCTGAAAGACAGAGAGAAGCAGCTCGCACACTAAGCGGCAATTAGCAGGTATATACCTTCTCCTGCAGGTATTAATGGGAACAGAACCATTCATCTTGCAAGCTTGCCATTTCCTGCAATATCTAGCCACTCTCTCAGAAGAAAGCGAAATAAATACAAACAAAGCAAGAGATCTGCTCTTAAGTAATATTTCTATTTTAGAAAGCATTTCAGTGTTTTTGTTTAAAGGGGATTTTAGGCGAGTGGCAAACACAAATCCATTTGGTTCTCCAAGTCCCTTCCAGATATATTCTCTGTGACTCACATAGGCATGGGAGAGCCAACACAATCAAAACATAGGGGAAAGGGGCAGATTAAAAAGCAAGAGACAAGCATTTTTAATACACAAGGGTCTGTTCATATGTTTTCCTTTTGACATGTCCAGGCTGTCCTTTCAGGAGCTCCGTGCTGAGTCCCAGGCAGAAACCAGCTTTGGGCTCAAGATAAACATGTAGGTTGTGATGTCTAAGACCAACGCAGCGCAAAACCTTTGGGAATCTTTTCACAAAAGAGGCCAGAATATCAATTTAATACTGAAACTGGGTCAATTCCACTTGGTTTCAGGTTTCAGTTTACACAAGTCCCAGATTAACAGGAAAGTTGACATGACTTTAGTAACACCGTGTCCTTGCTAACTGCAATAGTGGAACACTTGCCAGGACAGCCTGCAGATGAGAGCTATATGAGCCACTCAAGTCTAGAAAAAAAAAAAATAAAATCACGGTTTGTGTTGGTTTGTATTCGAATTCAAATGAGTTCATCCAAACTGTACGGCTTCCCATATTCTATGCACTCACCAATGCAGGGAAGCCATCTCTGTAAAACTGTAAACCATTCACAGGTTTTGTTTGTGGCCAACAAAATGCACCTGGTTTGCTCCCTGACTTAGATGAATAACCCTTAAAAAGTCTATTAAAACCAAGCATGGTGCACAGGTATGCACTTAACATAGTCACCGTCTGAAATTTTGGCATGAGAACACTTCTGGTTTTCATCCAGAAAATCATTTTTAGGGGTGCTAATGTGCTTTTTTAGAAGCTGGAATTATTTTCATTGCCTCTCCCCCCTTTCCTTCTCTATCTGAATTGCATCTATGTTTCTATGTAGGAGAGAGATTTCCATCTTTCTTTTAATTTTCCTCCTTTTGCACTGTTTTCTTTATTTCCAGTTTGACCATGAACACAGAAGATGCACTGTTGCTACACCATAACCACTGAGGCATGAAAATTCAATCTCCTGAGAAAAATAGAAATTGGGTGAAAACAAAAAGTAGAACACACTGATCTTTACAAATCTCCGTAAGCCAGAGTATTTATTTCTACTGTTTCCTTTGTTTCACAGAGGCAGAACAGAAAAGCACATAAACTATATTAATGTTCACAAATACATTCCAGTTGTGACCAGCCACATTCACATGTGGTAGATTAGGGGAGAGGAATAAAAAAGTACCTCTGTTTTGGCAGTTCCATAACTAGAGGAGCTCAAGCCCCAAAATTAGAAACCTCTGAAGTTAACTGGGCTCCCTAAAGAATTTTAGATTTTCTTATACCTAAGCAACAAAGTTCTAGAAAAGCGGAGGTAGTACAGATTTGCGCTGATCCTGTAGTTCATTTAAAATGAAAGACAAGGAAAATATTAAAAAAAATATGTTGGAAAGTTGCTTTTTTTAAAAAACTACATACTAGATGCAGAGACAGGAGGTGAAAGCCTTATTTTCAAAGCCAACATGAGACATCTATTTAAAAAAAAAAAAAAATCATCTTTTATCAAATTCACATCACCCACACAACCTTCCCATCTAGGAATTACCTATCTCTGCAGAAAAGCTTAGTGATCAATTGACAAGTACTGTCTCAAACTCATGAAGTTATTATTCCAGAGCAAACTACATTTCATTTTATGTAATATGCAGAATATATAAATATAATATTATATACTTACATGTACAAACACTGTCTACATTTGACACCCATCCACCTTAAAGGCTTCATAACATTTAAAGGAAGCAATACTTAAAAAAAAAATCATCATAGAACATTACACACACAAAGCGGTTGGCAAAAAAAATAGTATTGTTTGCATTGCTGACTAGAAGAGTTCAAAATTCTTAGGAAGAATGCTAAGAACTAAAAAAGTAGAACTTGGAAGTGGACTTTCATCATGCTTTCAACTTGACTGGTCCTCTTCTCTGTTCCTGTTTTTTTTTCCTCTGCTGCCATCAAGGCAATTTGCCTCAAGGCAACCTGGGTTTCTGTCTCTCCAGGATATTACCTCAAGATAAGAATCAAAGCTCTGATCTGAGAGAATGATTTCACCACTCACTAATCATTCCCCATTAGAAGCGCTCCAAGGTTAACATAAATTAATAAATATTTTTTTAATCCTGTATTGAATTTTGCTTTGCAGTATGCTCTGCTACACATTATTTATACTTCAGGGAGTGCGTTCATGCAGTATCCAAGCAACAAACAGAAGGAAAAATGCAAGGCACATTGCAGGTTTGGCTGAATAAATACAATAAATACAGGAACATCACTAGCTAGATGCTAAAGACACAAGATGAGAACTTTCTCTTCTGCATATGTATTTTTTGTGGAAATACTTACTTTAAGTTATAGGCTCACGACTACATTTTGAAATGCATCTACAGCCAGCCTCATCCTTGATAAAAGTAATAAATTTAAAAAAAAAACCCTGTCATTATTGGTACATAGTTTCAATAAACAAGTAATCTGTTCATTAAGACAACTCAGCAAAATGTCTATTTCCATGAAGGTTCACTAGTAGTTACCCCATGGTTTCTGGGTATTAAATATCGTCAAAAGATTGATTCCAACAGCAAAGAATATTATAGTCTGTTCAGTCTTCAGGTTTCCCATGATGGGGCACTGTGGGACAGCTTCCCAGCTGTAAGTCAGCAGGGTCTCACAGACGCTGAGGGAAAATGCCAGTTTATACCAGCTGACAATCTGACTGGTAGGTCTCCTCCTAAATCACCAGCTTCAGCATGATTTTATCCCAGCTCTACTATTGCATCTGGCTTAGCTCCCACTGATTACATGGAGGATATCTCACAGTGCATATTCTTCCTTCCTTCAAGCAGCTGGTGCAGCCAGTGTGTTTTACTCCCCTTCACAAATCCTACTCTGCTTCTCCCTGCTGGACTTGCCTCTCCCTGCTTCAGCTGATGCAGATGCATCTCACTCATCTCAGTGTTGCGGGCAGCCAAAAGCACTTCCCCCAGTGCTTTTACTCTTTTTCTGATGCCATGGTGATCAAGGGATGATGAAAGCTAAAATAGACAGGACAGAGTTGTGCTCTGCCAGTCTGGCATAGTTCTCATGTGAAAATCAGTGCTAGTAAGCAAGCACACTATGAAAGTTTGTGCTGTGCCAGTGGTCTAATACCCGGGTATGATAAAGGAGATTTATCTGCTTTCAGGTTTACCCTCATGGGTATTTAACTGGTAATATCCTAAAAGCAGATACGTGTATGTACGCACATACAGAGCCAACATACATGTATTAGTTTTCCATCTTCTTCCTCCAGGTACAGATGGCTTTTTATATTTTATCACTCCTTAACCACAGTACAGAATTCTCTTCTATCTTATTTTGCTAAATTACTGAATTGCTGTCCAAGAACTGTCCACCCTTTGTGGCTAAGGGCTGGTGTATGTCTAGAGTTCTCCACAAGAAACTATGAGAAGCAGATATGGTACCTGTATTCCAGTCCAGGAGCTGAATGCACAGGGATCTAAAGACTGATCAAGATGCTGGTCTCTCCCGTGTATGTCCAACTCAACATTGCTTAGTCTTGAAAGAATTTAATCAGAGATGTAAAATGACCGCAGCTGTCAGACTTCCCAGGGTGGGGCTGTCAGCAACTTCTACCCTGCTCCCCCTCCAAAGAAGCAAAAAGCCTATTTTTCCAGCTCCACTTGTCCTGCCTGAGCAATGAATGCTGGATTACAGTTGTTCACCAGGACGCAATCACTTTTATGGATCACTCTGTTATTAAGGAATCATAAATACATGAAGCAGACAAGCATGTATGATTCCAGAAAATTCCTAAGTTTCATTCACCAGTACCTTTTCTCAGAAGCTTGGCTCTATACTTGGGAAGCTACATTGCACCACGGATCTGGTATCCAATCAGAATACAAGAAATCTGACTTACACCTCCCCGTAGTTTGCACACTACTTATTTGATTCTAAAGAGATCAAACCCACAAACTATACATAAATACATAACTGGTACCAAATCCCTTGTTACAATAGCAATGCCCTCTGTACCAAATTACATTTTTGATGGGACAGCACCGAATACAAGTTGTTAACCTTTGAAGTTATTTTATGTACTATAGACAGAGCGACATTTCTTTTGGGGTCAGTCTACTGATCATGTTTAAAATAAAAATGCTAAGAGCAAAATATTATTTGTTGTCTGTTTTTTTGCTATTTGCTTTAGAAACAGTTCTCCACCAGCAACTATAAAAATGAACATATTAATCAACAGTGACAGATGAGCTCAGCTTTTTCTCGTTTTCTGGTAAGAGCGCAGCGTTTATCAGTCATCACAGCCAGCACTGCAGCTGACAAGCCTAGGTACAGCAGCTTCTCCACTGCCACGCTTTCTCCCTTGATGCCTGTATGACACAGAATATGCTAAACAATACTCCTGTTTTTAACACCAGCTTCCTACAGATTCTGGTAAAGTACTACGGCTTGGAAATTACAGCTGAGAAATTGTTCCAGAAGTAAAATCCAGAAGGAATGCATTGGGTGAGGCTGACATGTGGAAAACTTTTTGCTGAAATAATTCCATCAGCTTTTACCTGAGTAAAACAAGATTTTTCACAATAAGCCATTTCATACTCCCCTGAGTAAGTCTGCATTAGGCTTTTGGCAGCTAAACAAAAACACTGATTAATAACCAGCACTACTACACCAGCGCTGAAAAGATGCATCTGCATTTTCATCACTGTGAGGTTTTTATTTCTGTTTAGTGTCATGTGAACCCTTCACACCCTTCAGACTTGATTTACAAGCACCAATACACTACTGAGTTCTCCTTCCTTAACCACTGTCGGTTATTAAAGTTAGTGCACTGCTTCTTCGGGTCCCAGATAGCTCAGGTACTGGATATTTTCATGAAACGTACTGCAAGAGATTATTCTCAGCATGTTCTTTCAAAACCAATGTATTTCAAAATAATATTACAAATTAAATTTCAAAATAAACCAAAGGTTTGTTCTCTTAAGCTCTAAATAAGTTTATTATGTCTTTCTTTATTGACTTGATAACTGAAAGTTCACTCTGACTGTGCAGATTTTTTCTCTCTTCAGTGTATGCTCAGAGTGAAGCAATAGAAACTTTGCTATGAGAGATACGTTAGAGAGCAGGGACAAGCAGATGCATGATACCTGAGGAGGATTACAAGTGGGATCGATCTTTTTGCTCTTTTGAGAGGTCATTCTGCTGACTTTTTTCAGTCAGGAAAGCCGCATGACAAATGCAGTCTTTTTACTTGTATTGCCCTGCAAAGTCCGTGAATGCTGTGACGTGCATAGGTGCTGACAGTCACTTAGGTGGAGCTGAAAAAGGAATGCGCAGCTTTATCTGCCCTTTGGTAAGAAGATATGCCTCTGTTATTTCATAAACTTTGAAACTATTTTGAATTCATATGCCAGACAACTGAGTCACAAATCTTCTGGTCACTGAGGTGAATCCAGAGGACAAAAGGGCAAACTACAAATGAGCAGAAAAGCAAATAACTTTAGTCAAGCATTTTTTAATATTGAACTGAAGAAATGGAATGTTTTGGAGGTGACCATTCTCATACTACCTGAAAACAGCATCTGAGGCAACAAGCATGGTATATCTGAATGTCCCAGACTAAGTGTGAAAAATTCTGCTGAACAACCGAACTGTTTCTTAAGGCCTTCATGAGAGATTTATGCACCCAGGTGCTGCACAGCAAATCTTGTTAGCTAATGGTTCTTGACAGACGAAATCCAACACCTGAGGATTTGCGAATGAAGAATTTTGCACAAACATGATACCTTTTTGGCTTCTACAGAGCAGGCAGGATTACCTGGTCTTCCAGCAAAACCTTCTAAAGAACCACAGAGAACAAGGACAGGTGAAAGACAATTTCCTACAGGGGGATATCTTATTTTATAAAGTAGAGATCAGTTACCACCTTCTCCTATCAGTTGCAGAGTGAGTTAGTTCAACGTGAGTGGCAACCAATCTGGTTGCATATCACTTGAAATCTGAATTCTGATTGAAAGCTGAGTTCCCAGATGATTGACTTGTTTTAAACTGAAACAATCCTTCACTTTCTGGTTTTCACAGTATACTGATCACTTTAATTATATCGATTATCAGCTGCTATGATGACTACTTTTCTACTATTATTATATCATACCTGCCTTAATTGAGCTTTTCATATTATGAAACCTTTCATATTATGACAAGGAGATAATGATACACATGCATTTCATAAACTGCAAGACATGGACTGTCGATGTCTTCAATTCATCTTGTCACTTAAATAAAAGGCACACAGGAAGAGCTGGGCATCCACAAGCAGCCTTTGGATACAACTAACCTAGGGCCTCTGAGAAGACAAACTCCATTGTCAGAAGATGGTCAATCTTGTAGGTGTGGGAAGATGTTCACGCCCATGAAGAGTCAGTGCCCATCTAAGTCAGACTGGAGTGCTAACTTGGTGAACCTGAGCCCTGCACGTGGTGCACAACTACTTCTGCTTCAGAGAGCAGAGAAATTCACCTAGAAGAAAGTGGTGGTGCAACAGATGAGCTTTAGAGCCCAGAAGAGTGTCTTGATACCACCCAGTGTGGCTTTGTGTGCACTACCAGCCACAGGCTTCCCCAGGCATTATCCCATCTGATCCAGTGACAAGCAGCTGAATTACAGTACACCTTTCCAGAAAAAGCCTGTTTCAATTAAAGGTTATAGAGATTATTGTTATCCCAGCTCCAGGCTGCAAGGTGAACTCTCTAGCTGTTAAAAACCTGGAAGTGCCTGCCTTTCTGGGGAGATCCAAGAGATTACCCGCCCAAGCAGCATATTCAAAAATACATGTTGAACAGTGCCAGGAGAACCATGGCTCAGCCTTTAACTATAACCTTTGATTTGCAATACAAACCTCTCTTCGTTCCTCTCTCCTTGCATCGTGATTAGGCTTTCAAGCTGTGCTGCAGCAGTGCAGTATACTAAGCCAAGTTTTGGCAGCACACAGCATTCTCAGCCCTAACAGTAGAGAATTACAGGTATGAAACATGCCAAATTAAAATAACTATGATTAGCGCTTAATAAAAAAAAAAAAGCACATACTCTGGGAAAATGTTTGAATATGCATCTGAATTGAATCTTCAGCAAAATTACATGCTTTGACGTCAGTATTTGTTTTAGGCTATCTAAATAATTCAAGGACTTTCCTTACATTACTTCTCCTTGAAATAAGAGTTTCATGTTTACTATTACTCAGGAGCTCCGCTTGCCATAAAAGTAAATGGAACAACTAACTGCAGCAAAGGCTACATCCAGGGCCCAGATGAGTCTAATGAGCTTGGTAACAAAAGCACCTCCCACTCAAGGAATACAATATAAACTACAACAATGTGGCAGGAGTAAAATACCATTCCTTCCTCAAACAAGATCAAACTATTAAAAAACAAAGACACCTAAACAAGTCAAGATTCTTCTTGTCTACCACCAGTCTACCACCACAGGCATCAGTCAGGTTGCTTCTGACCCCACAGCACAGCTCCATTTGAGGGCAGGCATTTTATCTGTAATTTCAAATACATATTGTGATAAGAACTGATGTAATTAAAAGCCTTTTAAAGATAGCAAAATTCAACACACATACTTTCTGGCAGCAGTTCCATTAAGTTGATACGATTACTATCTTCAGTAAGAGTTATATGATCTGCTCTCTGCCCACCTGCATGAACTACTTCATTTCCCTGTTGCTCAGCCTCAAACCTGATCCTTCCCTGGGTCTGGCATGTAAAGGTGTTCTGCATCTAATGTATTCCCACTGCTAGTATTAAGAGGAGAAAGGGCACGCTGTGCTCTGGACTCAGTCTCATTGGAATCACAAACGAAACAGATGATACCTTTGTACAGTTCATTTAATAAACCCATTTCAACACATTATAAAGTGTTAGGTGTAAAATGGTCCTTGCAACTAAAATTTCACTAGCAGAAAGCTCAGCGTATTTTGAGCTGTTTTCCACATTTACAGTATGTCCCACGGTACTGTTCAGAGGTCAGAAATGTGGGCATGCTACCATAAGAGTCAGGAAATCATTTACAGAATGCATAAAAATTGCTTTGCAGGGCAATGCCTCAGAGCTGAGAGGACATGACATAATCCCCTTGCTACATAAACAAATTTGGTTAATGTACAGCCTCCAATACTCAATAATAAAAAGTTTTTTAAAAAATAAAATACTAATTTAAGCAGGAAAAATCAAATTTCATTTCTCTGTTGATGAGAGAGTAATTCAGCAGAAAACATCATGTATTTCAGAAGCTCTGCTCCTTCAAAAAAATTGGAATTTTCAGCATTATTTACTAAACGACAACTATCTCCATCTACCACATTCCTCCACTTCAAGACAGATAAGATGTTTTAAACACTTGGAAATGAAGATATTTTGAAGCAGAATTCTGTTATCCTTCTGATTTTTTCAAAATATGGTAACCAACATCATTGCCAATCACAGAAACCCAATCAAAACAATTTGAATACACAGCCAAAATGGTTAATATCTGAGAGACTGATGAGTGGTAAAGAGTCATTACAACCATTTAATTAAAACAAAAATACACGGATGAAATTTCTGCTCTCCTGTGCTTACACCAAAGAAGTCTCTGTAGTAAATCTGAACAGTCAAGTGTTTGCCAAACGTCAGATACGAACACATTCTGCAAAGCCACCTGAGACCATCATGTCCCGCTGATGTCAATAGACAAAACAATCTCAAAAAAAAAAAGGTTGGTCAAACTGCACTTGACCTCAGGAAATTTTCAGCTCTAGTTTACTGACAAGGTGTAGGCACTGAAGACAGACAGTAGCCCATACTATCACGTATAGCATCAGTTTTACTCATGTGATGAGAGCTTACCAGCTAGGGCCTTGATGCGGGATCGTTCAAACAGTCGAGCAGAACTATTTTCATTGTCCCAGTCATCGACATCCCAGCGGTTGTTGACATCGCTGTACTGCTGTTGGATTTCAATATTGTCATAATCCGTTGCTACTGTTGTTGTCATCCTGAGTCGTCTTAACCTGTTCTCACCATCAGATTATTCTTAAAAACCTCTGCAAAAGAAAAATACATAATAACAATTTACACAATGTTACTGCATTGGAAGAAAGTAGTAAAATTTAAGCTCAAGACTTCTCGTTTCAAAAATCAATTACTTTCACTCAAAGCCTGGGCACAAACTCAAAACCAGGTTAGACACCAACCAGTCCTTCAGAAAGCAACTGAAGGCTCCAAGTCTTCTTTAAAAAATGAAGTATTTCACAAAAGCAAGATTTTAAGCCTATAACTTTGCTGCATACATATCCAGAACTGTCACGTCCAACTCTGCACAAAGTGGAACATGTGTGAAACAGTGCAGTAAGATACTTTCACAATTGCTATTTTCAAAAGCAGCCTGTCTGCTTTATAAATCTGTGAATGTTTGGTATAAGCATATGAAGCTGTGGATAACTGCTACAAAAAAACCTTAAGTGCAAAGACCACCTCCACACCTTCACAAAACGGTGAAAATTCTGACAAAAAAATGCAGACGCTTGAAATGTCACATAAGCATTTGGCCATCAGAAGCCTTTTAACATAGATCTGAAAAGAACATTTTTTTCTTCACATGCAAATGCTGACTTTGTGGCAAGTCATGGGAATTTATTTATGAACTAATCCAGGTAAGTACAACTGATGCGTTGCTTTGAGCTCTCCCTAGCAACAAAATGGTAGCCCACCAATGCAACTCTTTACATGAGCTTCTCCTCTCTCAGGCAGTCAGATACTATTAGCATATTCATACTGTTTTGCAATCAGAATTTGCACATACTTATCAGCACTAAATATAAAAAAATCCTACCACCACCCCAAGGGGAAGAGGAGGGAGATTATAAATGGCTGCTGAACTAGGGGCTGTGAATGCTGCAGGAGAAGCCACTGGCCTGGGAGCACAGAACCAAAGCTCTCCCCGTCACTGGGGCTGAAACAGTGGCTACGTTGCATCCTCCATAACCCAAACCCTCCAAAGTCTGTGGTCCAAGAGACATACAATTCACCTTTATAAAAATAGAATAGTTATTAAAAAAAAATGCAGTTAGGTGTTTGGTAAAGGGGGCATGGCTGGGTTTTACTAGAAACTTCAGGAGGATTTAGTACCTGAGAAAAATGTCTTAATTTTGTGTTAGTGGGCAAAGGGGACGTGCCACTCTCTCCGATGGCTTGGCCATCTGGTGCCACCTACTGTCGCAAGGGAGCAAGGCAAGGCACCGCATGTCCTCCTCCCACATGCCTGTGCGGCCATACCCCTGCCAGAGGGCAAATGGATGTCTTCAACACTCTGCATTCAGACCGAAAAACGTGGAGATCCTGCAGGTGACAAATCCAGCTCACAGGGGAAAACCAATACAAAACGTATGTACTGTCACTGCTTGCACACTCCAGAAGAATTAATAATCCACAAGGTCCTAGGATAAAAAGGCCAGTTTGATTTTTCTCTTAGTCCACGCCACAAATGAGGAGGGTCCTCGTATATTTACTTGCAAAATGCTCCTTTTGTTTTGCACAGAAAAAGGAAATAAGCCACACTTGGGGTTGTTACCTAAGAAACTCTTACTGAAGCCCGTTTGTGAGAGATTCAACCTCGACAAGAAGAATCCGGTTTAGGTATGGTAAACTGCCAACAGACTGAAAGAATATGAAAAACAAACAAAAAAAAACCTAAAAAAAAAAAACCCAAACCCAAACAATTTGCTCTGGGAAAGGTCTTTAAAATTATTGTCGTTCGCTGCACAAGCTTAGGCTGACATTTTCCAGCAGGGAGCTCTGGTGATGGAGCTTCCTCAGCAGGACACAATCTGTTGCTCTGAACAAACAAAAGAATAGTGCAAAGACAGGGGAAAGGATTAAGTTCCACCTAAAACATTCTGCACAACATCCACCACCTGATCCTCATCTACTATCAAGCCTGGACAAAAGCCACCCATTGATTCCTGTACACAGGCAGAAATCAGGGTTAATTCCAACTAAATCCATGGAGTAACCATGGTATAAACAATGAGAGGAATCAGTCTGTTCAGTTTCAATCTTTTCAGCTTTCTGTATTCATCAGAGCTCAGTGAAGAGGAGATACGCCACTGGAAAAGCAGCAGCTCAAACTCTAAAAAAAATAAAGGCAGTGACCTTAAAAACAGGATGCAGCAACATGATAATTCAGTAGAGATGCTAGAAGGCAGCAGATTTAATTTATTTCTCTATCACCTGTGTTTACATGCACACATAACTGGATCCAGAATAAATTAAACTGTAACTTGTGCTTTATCACTTCTATTACCCTTCCTGAGCATCACACAAGCAAAATATACCCCAGGTAAAGTTAAATTGAGCATGAAATGGGCCTCTTATCCAACACGTATAGGGCTGGAAAACTTGCATCGTTGTTCTGATTCTGTAAAAATGGTAAAAATCAAAGCAGTGCTTTTTTCACCAGCTGACATCAAGCTTCCTTTTCTGAGGTGTGACTCAAAGACACAGGGACAAGAGGGGTAGCAGACACGCAGTGCAGTGACAAAAACAAGTACCTTGCAGCAAAGCACTTGTGTGGTGAGGTGAGGATAATACCATTCAATCCTAACTGGAATAAGCAGCCCTGCCTTCTTCCAAAGAAAGACCCAGCTACTTAATGGGTAATCACGGCCTTAAGCCTGTGCTGAAAAACAAGTTTTCTTGTGACTGCTGGTCCAGCAAAGCCCCTTGGTGCCTCTGGGAACAGGGAGGGAAGATAAACACAAGCTCCAGCAGACAGCTCCAGGTTTCTTATTACAGAAATGGAGGTCCTACAGATGGGCTGAGCTGCAACAGCAAGTCTTGTTTCTAAGTTATGGTGTCTCTATTTGACAAATGGAAACACCAACACTGTCTGCAGCTCCCAGAGATTCAAGAGGAAAAATGGAGAATTTTTCTGGAGCTCTTAATGTAGATAAGTTCACGATTCATGACCTCAAGTGAGCCAGACATAAAATTAGGCCTGCAGTTGAAAGACATGAGCTGAAAAACAATGTGTGTATATAACATGTGCATAAACAAAACATATATTGACATATTTATTTTAACACGCTACTTGCACTAACTGCTGCTCAATACCGTAATTATATTTGGTCAGAACTCTCCAGCTCAATGATTTCAACAAGTACTTTAGGAGTACAGATTTCTTTTATTAACTGTGTAGTCAGCACAAAGCAGGAAACAGCTGCATTGTGTACCATTAGCTTACTGCAGCACTCTTCACTCATGCGCAAAGCACTAACACCACTGCAAGAAATCACTATAGAATATGTAGCACAAGCAGAAAGCACAGGGACAGAAGGAAACCCTGTGCCCCAGCAGGAAAAACCTTTGTAATTTAAACATCCTGGCCTGACTTTCAGCTGAAACACCAATCTAATAAAGGGTTTTCTGTGGAGAGCCAAATGTAACCTGAATTTCAAGACTGCTCACAATGATGACAGTTAACACAGACAACTACAACCCTTTCTCAGACTATGATAAACATGAGCCTACTTGAAACAAGACATTTTAGAACTGGAAGGTCCTAACTTCATTATCATTCACAATTCAGATATGGATTCTTAAATGGTCTTTATAAAGGGCTTAAAAAATGAGAAAACCGGTATTGGGATTGCTCAGCTAGTCCATGTCCTCCAAAACTTGCATGCCAGCACTGTGTGCACCTGGGACTTGGGAGCCATTAGCAGGTAATTAGAGGCATAAGCAAGCACGTGGGAGAACTAATAAATAACAGGCAACTGCTCCAGTCTCAGAATACCCAGCACAGACCCACTACGATGGGCAAAGAAAGGTTCTGTAAATTTGAAAACTTCTGTCTTTATTGATAAAATATAACACTGTATTTCTTTCTGCAGTTGATACAATCCTAGAAGACCTCATGAGACTAAAGAGATCAAACCATTCTTTAAAATATGTTGCATAATTTGGGGGGTGGTGTGGGGGAGTTGGCATTAACTTTAAAAACAAACGGGTTGAAGAAAGAATCAGCTACCAGGAAGAGCATTTTCTCAGACAGTTTTCAAAGGCAATATCCAGGGGTCAGACCTTTTGTATTTACTTTCTTAAATAAACCAGATTCTGCTCTGTTTGTTTCTCAGATAACAGAAAATAAGTTTTATTTAGATCAACTAAAGAATGAATTTGTTAAGAAAAAAAAAAAGGTCATGTAATTCACTAAACAGGTAAGACTACAATCACTAAAATTCTGCCATAACCACCATCTGGAATTACTTCCTAATAGCTACATTACTTAGAAGTAAATATTATTTTTTCAAGAATTATTCTTCTTCCATGAAACACTAAACTGTAGTTAGCTTCATGTTACTCTTACTAGCTAAGAATTGTCAAGGAGTTTTTATGGTGTTATGACTGAAGAAAAATCTATTTTGAACAGCAATCCCCAAACGGTCACATTACTTACGTAAATAGTCTATTTCCCGTCTAATGGACAGTCCAGCCTATTGCACTCTTTCTGTCAGTTAAGATAAATTGTGTGCAACTAAGTGGCTGAGAAGACTGAAAATGGGATATGGACACTTCCATCTCTAGGTTACAGATCATGTGGTCCAGAAACAAGTATGAGCACAATCACTGTAATAAAATAAATGCTTTCTCTCTATTTCCTATGTATCAGATATGTACATCAAAGAAACCAAAATTACAAACCCCTCCATTCTGGTAGCCCTCGCTGAAATCAAGGCTGGATGAGCACAGAAATAAATTCAATTACGCTTTTTGCAGGACTTCCACCTCCAGATGACTTCACTTCCAATTTGTACTGCTTTTCTCCCATTGATGACTTGGACTAGGGTAATTAGTCCAACTCTTTATCAGCAAATTTACTTTAGGGTAATTATTATTATTAAAAGGAGGAAAACCTAGGTCAGGTGTAACTGAACTTTGCATTTATTCTAAGCAATAATCAGCCCCTTCCTAACAGCAGCACAACAGATATTTAGTATTTTTTAAATGTCACTTTAAATCCATATTTAAGCTGAAGAACTGTAATTCTCCTGAGCTCCCAACATCCAGCCACATTTTGTCTCCCCATCAGGGTGAGATTCTCACCTTAGTTTCCACAGAAAGGAAACTGGGCTGATCACAGTTCAATAGAGAAGCTCAAGGCTGTATGGAAAAAGATTATTCAAACACCCACACCCCAAAGTAAAATTCTGCAATTATTTAAAAAGTACTAGCTGGAAACTCAGAGCTCTACAGAACACCTGAACTAAAAAAGTGAAGTCCTGTGAGAAAAGCCTGAAAAGACTGGGAAAATGCATGTCACGGTTCTACTCACTCAGGAGTCTAAGTGAGCTGGTTCCCAGCCTGTCTCCATGCTCAGCCCAGAGACCAGCACTTTGTTCTACAGGAACTGCAACACCGTCTTTACAGAAAGAAGCTTCTCCAGTCCTGACACAGAAGCTCGGACAATCACTTACATTTTGATTTGCTAAACCGGTTGTAAAATAGTTTTGTAAAAAAGTACTAATGTGGCAAGTCTTTAACTCCCTTGACCTGCAATATCCTCTCTCTCTAACGTGCAGGGCCTGACTCCCAATTCCACGTTTCCTTCAACAAAAAGAATGGCACTTTTCCTGCACTTGTCAACCCAAGAGCGCTCCAGGTATTTTGTTTCTGCTTTCCTGTTTGTTGCCTGAGTCAACCCACTTTCTGGTGCTGACTGCTCTGGCTGTCTGCACTGCGGGACGGAGAGGCCGAGAGCTGAAAGCACCCTGAAAGGTCATAGGAAAGGGGCGGACAGGCTGTGCTACTGGGGAGTCAAATGCCACAATCAGCGTGTAGGGCACAGACACTTCAGGAATGCACAAACAAAGCAGGACTGAAGCCTCTTTATTCCCAATACAGGCTGGAAAAGCGTGCAAAGGTCATTAGAATCACGCAGCACATCCTTCATGAGTGAGGTCTACTTCCCACATCTCAGATAACCCATCATTTGAAAAACAGCAGGGAGTTAAGAGTGCTTTACAGGCTCTTATTCTTCTTCTGAGGCCCCTGGGATATCACCCTCTAGCCAGGAGACCAGTCTGTATTACCTAAGCATTGAAACAACTTCAAAAAAATGTTTGCCCCGTTCACTGTAAACACAAATACAGCTCACTGTACTGTCACACACCCATGATCAACATGTGCAACACACAGGACAAAGATTCCAACTGGTTCAGCAAATACAGTGCTTACAACTGGGCACCCAGCATCCCAGCCAAGACCACAGAGAAAATAATGATGACTGAAAAAAAAAAGTTAATTAGTAAACACAAATCAAATCTTTATTTCCAACTTTTCCATTCCAGCAAGGGTCACTAAAATCTTCTAGTCTGATTCTCTCCACGTTTAAAGCTACAAAATTTCACCCAGTTTCTGATCCATTACCCAGCAAATCTGAATTCCAATCCTTTTTTTGTGAAAACTCTAGAATAAATTAATTGACATGCAGGGTCCAAATTTGTCCTCTGTGATCTGAAGTAGCTCCACCCAGCAGCTAAGTATGCAACGCATCATGTGCCAACATTATTTGAAGGGCTTCCTAAAAACAAAAAGGGTGTGGGAGGGGGAAGACTTCATATTGGTTTCATCTGAAATCAGACACGTAACAGGAGTTGTGAGGTGAGACCCTCCAGGTTGCTACATGGACCATCCCCAAGTTACATATTGCCTCTAACTGACCTCCGGAGAAGCCCGTGCCCCTCCATAAACTATATACAAACCACGAAAAGACTAAGCCAGAAAAAAAACTGAGTCATTTTACATAGAAAGTGGCAGGTTTTTGAAAGAAGTTAACAGAGAGGATAAAAGTCAAGCAGAGTGGAACATTACCACACATGGGTGGAGTAAGCACTGGAATCCCTTCTGGGACTGCCCCTCCTTTTCCCCTCATCACTTGAGGAATGTAAAAGAAACACATTTTTAAGGGGAAAGAGGTGGACAGGATTCTGATAATCAGCCATTTGCACACTTCTAGTCAGTGGTATTCCTCCACCTCTACTGAAAGGGAAAGTCTACAGGGATCCAGGTAGAGACTGTGTGGTGGCACCAGTTTACACACAGAGGCACAGAACATGCATGAGAATTGTGTTCATCCTATTTTACACTTCCAATTAAGTCAATAAACAAATTCCCATAGATTTCAACTTGCACAGTTCTTAGTCTATTGCTTTTAAAACATACTTTCATCACCTTCATAGAGTCTTTCCTAAGTCAGTTACAGACAGCCTGTTGAGTTATCAGGATATCTGGGAGTGTCCTGCTAAGCAGATGGCTTAGCTGGAAAAAAATCCAGGGGACCGGCTCTTCAGCTCTGCTCTAGTTTCTCTCCCCACCTCCATTCCTTCATCTATGATTTCTTAAATTCTATATCCCAGTTAACACATCTCCTACCCATTTCCAGAAAACCTTGCATTTCTGTGTAGGGTTACCCATCCAGAAGGTACCTTTAACAAAGCCTAGGTGCAATGAAAATATTCCCATGAAGTAAAATTTAAGTGCTAGTTTACAAGTTTTAAGCCAAATCTCCTATTCAAACCTTGCAGACTTGTTCTGGTGCTTCACTGTCCAAAAACAAATGCAGTTGGTCTCTTTGAAACTGCGAAGTGCAAAATGAGCAGCAACATCAGGGACTATATTCTGGACAGTAACTGGAATAGCATCCTGAATGTTGTTAGGGCTTTACAAGACAAGTAATACATGTTGGTGCACCTGTGTGCACTGATCTGTGGGGTCATCAGTAACAAACAGTTGGCACACCAATACTTCTTCTGAGGAATATGACTGTCAGCAGGCCAAGAGCCTTTCAACATTTACGGCCTACGTACTTATTTTACTATAAAACACTTAGCAGAGAAAACTTGTCCACGTAATTGCCTGAATGTTTTGATAATAAAAAAAATAACATAGTAGCCAAAACCCAATGGTGCTAAGTTAATATGAAGTGAGTGAAAATACGAGTAGGCCGAATTAACAGTATGTCTGCCATATATACCACAAAGGGTGCTCATAGTTGCAAGCAGAATGATAATCAACAAGAGGAAATCAACTGGAGTTGAAATCAAACAGGGTCCGGGTCAGCCCAGGACACCCACCCCAGCAGATTTGGAGAGACGTGCCATGAAGGTCGGACCCTGTTTCAAAGGAGCATTTAGATTTCGAACAACCTTGTCAAAAACCTCTGCATTTGACCCTTCTCAATCCTGATCATGGAGTTGCGCTTTGCAAACACCTTTTAAGCATCCAGTTGAAAGTACTTACGGATGAATGTGCTGGATCTTTAAGCTAGTGGAGGGCATCTGGAACATCTTGCTTTATGGCCTGGCAGGAAGGGAATTTGATGTATTTCAACAGATACCAACATGCTTCCAAAGAAACTACCAAAAAAAATTCCTTCCACAGTCAATGAGAATATAAAGGACAATATTTAGTATTACCATGTTCTAGAGCTATCTGTGGGTTGACCTTCATCAAGAAGAATGTGAAAATATAGGGCAATCGTCTACAGCAGTATTTACCTTTTTCTTCAGTGGAACAAAACAAAGAGTCTTTTTTAGTATTTTACAAGTGGTATGCAGAGCCGAGTTCCAGTGCAAACCACTCTCAGAAAGGAGTTTCCCACTTTCTGGGCTCTACTCTCTCATGACCCGGCTTATGAGCAACAGAGCACTGATCTTTGGAAACCAGCTGTGCATCACTAAAGGACTAAAAACCAAGATGCTCCCACTGCCTGAAGTCTGTCAGGCATCACTGTCTGTGCTCACAGTACAGCAAAAAAACCTTAACAACTCAACCCTACCCACAAGCCCAACTTGACAGGAAGTCCCAGGCAACCTGAATGCCCTCATAGACATCACTGTTTATTTTGATAGTGCTCCAAAACTAGCACTCCAGCAAACTGGCAGTGTCAGGTGGTACCCAGCCTGTTGCAGGCTGCTGAGAGTCATCATGGAAATGGCACTGGCTGAAGTATCGAGCTAGCTGGTAATCTAAACAGAAATATTCCTTAATAAAAAAAAGTTTAAAAAAAGGTAAAACTTGGAAATTACTTGCTCATTCAATAATTACTGTCATTGCCTATGTGTGACTATGCAATTTGTAGATGTAAGTTTATGTCTGTTATATTAATTTGAATGAAGAGTGACACAGGCAAGTCTCTGGGGATGGGACAGTGACTAGAGATGCTGTGCAATGTGTCTTCATCAACAATAAAGCCAGAAAGGGAGGTTTCTGCCTCACTTCTCACTCCTACCACAAGGGTCTTATAACCCTGAATAACATTTGCAATGTGTAAATTGCAAATTTACTGAGCCTGTCTTTGCAATGTGTAAATGCAAAGGCTAACTCAAAGCTGGCTACAGTGGATTGACACACTTATATCTGTGAGCATATTCCTTCTCCTGTATTCTCTCTCCAGGAACCCAGGATGCAATAGCTCTGACCTCCTTACAGGAGAAGGACTGCCAAGTCAACAGGCCTGAGGATTCAGCCCACCAGCTGCTGTCTCTCTCGCACTTCTATTTTCCCCTCTCCATTTCCACACCTCACCCTTCTTGTGATTAATTTATCTTCCAACTTCTCTGACAGTTAATAAATGTGCAAAGCTGACTTTGTGACTAGAATCATCAGAGGTCAGGAGCACGGCCCAAAGGTATAGTCTGTACTGAGAATACAAGCCACTATTCCCCAGTCCTGTTGTCCAGCTATTGGAGCACTATAAACCTAATGGGCCCAGAATAAAAAAGGGAGCAACAAAGAATTACGTCTTGACCAAAGTAACACTTCAAGCACTGAGATATTTGATGAACTGAGATGTTTGATGGAACAAAATGAGAATACAACAGGGTATAACAGCTACTTCAAGCTAGAGAAAGAATGAACTCTACAGGAGCTGGCTATTGTGCAGTAAGAGATTTAGATGAATGTCCAGGATTACTTGCCAGGGGTGAACAGGGGAACATACAGGTCCCAGCCTAATCAACATATATTAAAGCTGTAGATATGTAGGAGTGAACCAGAGCCTCTGCACCATTTTCCCTCCCCTGGATCCCTGTGAACTCCCAGTTTCCTTCCCACAGGGAGGAGGATGCGACGCCCACCTGGGTCATGCTGCAATGCTGACTTGAGGCACAGCCAAAAGAAGATGCATCCGTGGGAGGCTGAGCAGAGTCCTGGCTTGGCAATCCAGGGGTGCCTATGAGGGAGGGGACACAAAACGGGGAGTAGTCTCAAGCTACACTGCTTTACACCTAGGTAAACCTCCTCTATGTTGGAGCTTTTTATTTTAGGGCAGGGAAAATCTCCATCACCCTCAGCCAAGGAGGAGAAATTCAGGAAAGACAGACTGTGCTCCTCAGAAGTGAGCACTGGGGGAGGCTACCTCATGACAAGTTCCAGCGCAGGAAAAGAATGAGCTGTTTTGGCTCTGCCTCCACACTGCAGAGCAGCAGTGGGAAACCGCACCCAGGGAGACGCCTAGGGAGAAAAGGATGTTTTGTTGTGTAGGCTTTTGTTCTGGGCTTTGTTTATTAGCGGTATTTCACAGCCAGGCAGGCAAAGCATGAAAGCAATTTAAAGGGCCAGCCTGGAAGAAATAACCTGCTAGACAGTCAGCAGGTTTTGAATTAGCAAACAAGCAAACAACAAAAAACAGATTCTGGGGGCGGGAAGGGAGAACGAATTGCTAACACACTTCATAAGGCAACAGCAGACAACATAGCTGAAGAAACAGCTGGTTTCAGAAGCACACTTAAGCTCTAGCACCAACCCATGAAGGAGTGACCCCAAGTCCAAATACCCACAGACTCTTTAAGAGATGTAAGACAGCGCTAGTTCCTTCATGGCAATGCTGAGATGATCCATCTGCTGTCATACCAGCACTTGGTCTGGGTATCAGAGATTCCTGAGACCTCTCCAGCTGAGCTAGCTCTGCTTTAACTAGAGATGCTTAATCGGCTCATTGAGGTCTGGCAAAAGAACTGGCCTCAGTAAAGAATTCATTTTGGACACTGCAGTTGTCCCAGAGGAGGCTCAAAGACAGCTCCAGACCAAGCACTTCCCTTCAGATGTTGAAAGCCAAGTCACAGCCAAGATCATGCAAAGCTTTGCCTCTTGATGGCCAAGCTCAGTGCAGCACTGGTATGTCATAGGTATTATATGGATTCTAGCTGTTATTTCTTTAATAAAAATAAAGCCTGAATTACTAACAGAATAGGACAACTTTGCTTTGGTGAGATTACGTGAAGACAGTACTTAACTGTTGGTTAGGGAATGACAGCATTTCTTTGAATTCAAAATTGAGTGGAAAGTGAGCTGAGAAATAGAGCAGAGCAGTTTGATATTAAATTCCCCACTTGAATACATGCATGTTAAAAACCATTATGCAAATCAGCACAAACAGCAACAACTTCAATGCAAGGTGGCCAGTGCACCCACCACTGATGAGCTGAGAAAGAACAGCAAGGCCCCTGCGCATCTGCCTCTGAAGGGACTACATCCTCTGCCCCAATTCAGTGGGTAAGTGTCACAGTACTGTATAATCGCCAAACAATTTCTCTCCGAGTCCATGATTTTGCCTTCTCTTTACATAAAGCTTACAATTCTTTGCACTGAGATACTGGGATGACAGGTGGTCCCAGCAAGGCCTTGGACAAGGAGGGAGCACGCAGACCACGCATGTGTCTCTGCTCCAGCAGCATCACATTTTCACTGGCATAAACCTCACAGGCGCAAGTGCTGGTGTGGACCCACAAAAGCCCGGCCAGCACAAACCTGGTGCCTGCAGCTGTTGCAGCTCTAAGCACAGGACTCCATTTCAAAACTCCATAGTCATTCCTCCCTCCCCTCCCCCTCACAAGATACGAGGCCCTTTTTGTGCACATGCACATTTTTGACTATGCAAAACCAGAAACATGGCTGAAAGCTATTTGAAAAATTATCCTTCCCCAGCAAGAGAGGAAAATGTCAGCAGCCATACGAGTAAAGCACCAAGTTAGATAGTGCACAGCATAATTCTACCATGCCAAGAGAGATTTCTGGCTCAAGTAGCCAAACACAGCTTGAGCTGCTGGTTCTCAAAGTGGAGGAAATGTTTCCCATCCTCCCCAGAGGAAACAAAACACGCATCATCCACTCATTAGCCTCTTAGCAGAATGAAGAGCACCACATCCAGACTGGTCTCCTCACTTCTAAACTAACCTTTAGTGGGTTCTAATCAGACGAAGAAGACAGGTAAAACTAAGCATAGTGCCTGCATTTGCCCACAAAGAAGTTTTAAATGGACACCAGCTGTTAATTCCTATCTACATTCTTCACATTTTTCTGGCCAGCTCCCAACAAGACTAACAAAAATCTTTCCCCTTAAGACTTTCATGTGATGCACAGATAAAATGGTCGGGGGTTTTCAGGCAAGGGAAAAAAAATATGTATCATTATTGCCTTAAAATTTAAACGCATGCCTGTAGGTCTTCAGTGCATCTGCCCTTTGAAATGGGTTAAAGAGCCTTAATGCCATCTAAATTAAGTCAATTTGTTATTCAGGGCACTTGTGACCAAACAATTTGAGATGCATCCTCAGAGGAAAAAGCACAAAGGCCAGAATTTAAACCCCTGGGAAATAAGATGATGGATGTGGAGCAAAAGCCCAGAAAAGCAACGTCTTAAATAACTTGGGTCACTACCTTGGTTCTTTGATGTTTCAGCTATGATCAAATTATTTTTTCAATGGATATTTTGCATTTTATATATAATTAGTGATGACTCTTTCCAGGTTTCTCATGTCAGCTTGCTAACAGAGTGCCGTCCTGTACACTTCTGTACTTTCTGTGAAAAAGGCTAGCGCTCCTGCAATTACTCAAGCAACCTTAGCTGCTTTAAAAGGACCACTACAATATTCTTCCCCAAAACTTCATGGCTGCACTGGTACTTACAAACAGCATGAGAAAAGCCTAGTAAACAACTCTGTTAAAATCAGCCGCAACACAACAATTCAAAACAAAAAAGTTCTACTTGAAACATCTCATCCATCTCAGACACCACAATCCATTTTTGCCCATGCAAGGCTGAAGGACTCTGCAAGGCACTGGCTTCGTGTGAGCCACAGCCTTACCCCAAGGCGCTACTACTGGCTGAGTACAGCTCCTCCAGCCAAGGAAGATGCACTCGGGGCAGCCAAGCTGCAGATGTGGTGACACAACCCCCAGCCAGCTCTGCCCCAACTGACCTTGACAAGCCCAGATCTTGGCCAACACAACCAGAGAAGGACGTTTTCCAGCCATTGGGCCTAAAAAAAGTGCGCCCCAGCACTATCTGCTCCCTGGGGCCACACAGGCTGGTGCACCAAGAGCCTAGAGCAAAAGGTCCTTTCCTCTGAGGCACACGTGTTATTCAGTTTTAGACACTCTCAGTAAAACACGCAAATAAACAAACCAATGGCATTTTGCTCTTTCAAATTATCTAACTATTGTTACTGGCACTTCGTTATAAACAGCTTCTGGCAACACGTAAATATGGTTTAATGTGCATACAGCAGCTTTGCTAGCCTTGTACACCCAGGAAATGCAAATGGCTTTGCAGCAACAGAAAAAAAAAGTCCCAATAATTTGGTCCATGAGCTTTATGGTTCTTTGCATTGACCCCACAGGGAAACAGCACTGCTGCACAAAGCCTTTTCACACTAAGGTCTCAAACCTTATCTTGTGAAGCACTCAGGAAAAAAACCACAAGCAAATAACATTGTAGTTCAATACAAGCAAATAACAATGTAGATTCATTGTAGATCATTCAGTGTCAATTGGATACCAGGTTAACCTACCTTCAAACCGCACAGAGTCACAACAAGCGGCAGCAAAAGCTGAAGAAAAACCAGGATAAAGCAATGAGATGTAAAATATCTGATTATTATTTCATTCTGATTTGAGCTTTTTGTCTGGAAAATAGATTCTCAGCTGGCACGTACCTAACCCAACAGCTGCATTGCTTTTCTACTTCCACAAACACTCTAAAACTTAGCCAAAACTCTGTTTGTGCTGGCAAACACCCAACATTTTATTTTTATGTACTATTAGTTCATAGTGAGGAATGTGCACTACAGGGGGAAAAAAAAATCCAGAGAAGCTAAATAATTGGGCACAGATGTTGAAGATTTAGGAAGCTCTATCCCCTGGTCAGTATCTTACATATTGTTTCTATCACCTGTTTGCTTTCTGAGTTTTTAATAACATAACTATGCATGCTATCCTTGAAGAATATTCTAAAAATCCTCCTTCAAAAACCAGTAATTGCTGATCTCCACCAGTTTTCTCCTCTCAATAACAATCTCTCTTCGTATTTCCACAAATGCCACTTGATATTCATTTCATGTTTAAATAATATCTTGGCTGTTCTCATTATCTGGCAACTTACAAATGCAATCAGATTATTTCATTCTTACTTCATCTCCCAAAAAATAAACCTCACACATTGTGCTAAATCCTCAGCATTTAGAATTCACAATAAAATATTTCATGATCCCAAAGACACAGTCTGAAATACCTAATCATTTTCACCTGTCCTCCCTGCCTTATTTACCAGCAAACAACATCTGCTCAAGACCTCAGGGGACTGTTGCTTCTCCAGTATCCCAGAGACACCCAAAACTCACTGAGGCCACTATCAGGTTAAGCTGCCTACAAAAGTAACTCAGTCCCAGAGGCATTTCTGAACCTTGGTTCTTTCAATTTATTCTACAAAGTATTTGGAATGTGCAAAGTACTGCAGCAGACAACAAATACTAAGAAAAGTTAAAACACAAGAAAGGCACCAGCATTTTTCATAACTGACATAATGGTTTTGCCATTACAAATTACATCATGAGTGCTGCCTTTCTGGTTGTTCTTCCAAAAATTTACAAAAGAAGATAAATCCCTGAAAAAGGTTGCATTTCTACAAACAAATGCATGTGACCACTGATATTTCTGCTCTAGCACCATTAGGCAAGACACATTCAGGCTCTCTCCTCTCCTTGCCCAAAGACACAGTGACTCTTGGCTGAATAACCCGACATTTCCCTTCCCCTTTCCCACAGGCCACAGCCGCTGATAAAACTCTTCCTGAAAAATTATTTCATCTTTTCTGATGATGTGGTTTCTACAACACAGACTGTATGAAGTTTGTGACATTACAGATTTAGACACTCAGCTGCCATCTGAAAAAAAGGAGTTGTGGTAAATTTGGAGGACTGGAAAAAGGTATGTGGTGATTATGTTTTTCCTACAGCTCTGAAACACACTTTTTCAGCCACAATTGTTTTTTTTTTTCTGTCGAACCAAAGTACATTTGACAAAAAAAAAAAAAAAGGGTGGGGGAAGGGGCAGGGGGAAAGAAACCCCTATTTACACATGCATGAATGACTACAGGGTGGGCTTCCCCCTGTCCACCTACTGGCTGGTGTGACAGATGCCCTGAGGCCACGTACAGCCAACCTGTCTCTATATTAAACATGGATAAAGAGAAAGTGAAGCCAGCACACTGGTGGGATCTGTCCAACTTCCTTTTCTACCCCAGGGAATTCAAATGGCAAAAAGAAATGTTAAGAAATTACAAGTACAGAAAGGTTCCATTTTTTAATCACAAAATGTTCTTCCATGGATGGCAAGCTAACATTTCAAGTGTCAGAAAATGACTACACGTTCTCTCCATTGCCTTTGTGGATAGATGAAGTGAAACACTTCCACTACAAAACGACTCTATTCCTTCCAACAGTTTTTGAGCTGCCTTCTACTGTTTCCAACAGATGGGCTGATGGCCTGGAATCCTCAGTCAGTTAAATTTTGTTTCTTTCAAGCATGTAAGAAGTTTGGTGTTTTGTTGCTTTACTACATGGCTCAGAAACCATGGAGAAATTGTGCTGTTTCCCTCAGTATCTGAACAGACCACCCTAATCTGTTCTAAATTCCAACCTGAAGTATGAAAGTAGAATTACATTAATTTATCCAGGATGTGGATGTTTAGAATCATAGAATGGTTAGAGTTAGAAGGGACCTTAAAGATCGTTGAGTTCCAACCCCCCTGACATGGGCAGGGACACCTCCCACTAGACCCGGTTGCTGAAAGCACCATCCAGCCTGGTCTTGAACACTTCCAGGGATGGGGCCTCAACAACTTCCCTGAGCAACTTTTTCACAGCATCACGGAATTGTCAGAGTTGGACGGGACCTCTAGAGATCATCCAGTCCAACTCCCCTGCTCAAGCAGGATGCCTAGAGCACATTACTCAGGACTGCATCCAGGTGGGTGTTGAAGGTCTCCAGAGAAAGGGACTCCACAACCTCCCCAGGCGGCCTGTTCCAGTGCTCTGTCACCCTCACCGTAAAGAAGTTTTCCCTCGTATTTGAGTGGAACTTCCTATGTTCCAGCTTGCGCCCATTGCCCCTCATCCTGTCACTGGGAACCACTGAAAATAGTCTGGCTCCATCCTCCTTCAGCCCACCCTTTAGATACCTGTAAACATTAATACGGTCTCCGCTCAGCCTTCTCATGCTAAAGAGTCCCAGCTCTCTCAGCCTTTCCTCATAAGGAAATGGATGCTCCGATCCCTTAATCATCTTTGTTGCCCTACACTGGACTCGCTCCCTGTCTCTCTTGAACTGTGGAGCCCAGAACTGGATGCAGTTGTGGCATCACCGGTGCAGAGTAGAGGGGGAGAATGACCTCCCTTGACCTACTGGCCACACTCTTCCCTATGCAGCCCTGGGTTCCATTGGCCCTCTTGGCAACAGTGGCACATTGCGGGCTCACTAATAGTTTACTGTCTACCAGGACCCCCAGATCCTTTTCCTCAGAAGTGCTTTCCAGCAGATCTACCCCTAACCTATATTGGTGCCTCCCCGGGTGCAGAACCCAACACTCGCCCCTGCTGAACCTCATTAGGTTCTTCTCTGCTCAGTTCTCCAGCCTGTCGAGGTCATGCTGGATGGCAGCACAGCCTTCTGGAGTGTCAGCCAGTCCTCCCAGTTTGGTATCATCAGTGAACTCGCTAAGGATACACTCTGTCCCCTCATCCAGGTCATTGATGAATAAGTTGAACAAGACTGGACTGAGTATTGGCCCTTGGGTTACAGGCCTCTAACTTGATCCTGCTCCATTAATTACAACCCTCTAAGTTCTGTCACACAGCCAATCTCAATCCACCTCACTGCCCACTCATCTAGACCGCAGTTCCCCAGTTTCCTAATGAAGATGTTGTGGGAGACAGTGTCAAAAACCTTGCTGAAGTCAAGGCAGACAACATCTGCTGCTCTCCCCTCATCCAGCCACTCTGTTACAACATCACAGAAGACTATTAAATTGGTCAAGCATGATTTACCCTTGGTAAATCCATGCTGACCACTTCCAATAACTTCCTGTTCTTCAACATGTTCGTTGACAACATCCAGAATGAGTTGCTCCATTACCTTCCCAGGGACAGAGGTGAGACTAACCAGCCTGTAGCTCCCTGGGTCCTCCTTCTTGCCCTGTTTGTAGACTGGAGTGATATTTGCTTTCCTCTAGTTCTCAGGCGCTCAGTGTCTCACCACTCTCACACTACAGAATTTCTTCCTCATATCTAATCTAAATCTCCCCTCTTCCAGTTTAAAACCATTATCCCTTGTCCTATCACTATACTCCTGGATGAAGAGTCCCTCCCCATCTCTCCTGGAGGCACCCTTCAGGTACTGGAAGGCTCCTATAAGGTCTCCCCAGAACCTCCTCTTCTCCAGGCTGAAAAAGCCCTACTCTCTCAAGCTGTCTTCATAGGAGAGGTGCTCCAGCCCTCTGATTTTTTTTTGTGGCCCTCGCTGTACCAGTTCCAATATGTCCATGTCCTTCCTGTGTTGAGGACTCCAGAGCTGGACACAGTACTCCAGGTGGGATCTCACTGGAGCAGAGTAGAGGTACAGAATCACCTCTCTCAACCTGCTGGCCACAATTCTTTTGATGCAGTCCAGGATGCAGTTGGCTTTCTGGGCTGCCAGCGCACATTGCTGGCTCACGTTGAGCTTCTCATCTACCAACACCCCCAAGTCCTTCTCCTCAGGAATGGCTGCTCTCAAGCCATTCTCCACCAAAATTGTATTTGTGCCTGGGATTGCCATGACCCAGGTGCAAGACCTTGCACTTGGCTTGGTTGAGCTTCATGAGGTTCACACAGGCCCACCTCTCAGGCCTGTCCAGGTCCCTCTGGATGGCATCCTTTCCCTCCAGTATGTCGACCATGCCACATCGCTTGGGTGCATTCAACCCCACTATCCGCGTCTCCAACAAAGATGTTAAAAAGCACTGGTCCCAGTACTGACCCCTGAGGAACACCACTCATCACTGGCTTCCACTTGGACTTTGTGCCATCAACTGCAACACTTTGAGCGCAGTCATACAGCCAGTTCTTTATCCACTGATTGGTCCATCCATCAAATCCATGCATTTCCAATTTAGAGAGCAGGATGTCACATGGGACAGTGTCAAATGCTTTGCATAATTCCAGGTAGATGATGCCTGTTCCTCTGCCCTTGTCTCCCAATGCTGTCGTGCCATTGTAGAAGGCCAGTAAAGTTGTCAGGCTTGACTTACCCTTGGTAAAGCCATGTTGGCTGTCACCAATCACCTCCTTATTTTCTGTGTGCCTTAGCAGAGATTCCAGGAGGATCTGCCCCACGATCTTGGCAGGCACAGACGTGAGACTGACAAGACCCAGTTCCCTGGGTCTTCCTTCTTTCCCTTTTTCAATATTGGGGTTATGTTTCCCCTTTTCCAGTCAGTGAGAACTTCACCACACTGCCACAACTTCTCAAATATAATGGAAAGCGGCTTAGCAACTTCATCCACCAGCTCCCTCAGGACCCATAGATAGGTTTCATCAGGTCCCATGGACTTATGCCCCTTCAGGTTCCTTAGGTGGTGTCAAACCCGATCTTTTCTCCTGCTGTGGGCAGTTCATTCTCACAGGCCCTGTTTTTGCCTTTCTTTTGATGGTTGTTTTTGTTTTTGCTTTTATCATGACATTTGAATCTGACCAAGTGTCTCCAAGGACAAAAATGCTGCTGGCTAGTAGCATTCAGCTTCACTACACCTCTGTTATCTTGATTCATGCTCCCTACATTCAGGGCTTGCTATGGAAAATCTCCACCTTTTCCCCATAATTCAGCAGACTTTAGCACCTTTATTTGTCTTGGTTTATGGAAACACATGAAGCAAGTGTCATACTGGAAGAAAGAAACTGAAAGAGACATCCTTCATTTTTCCATTGATCACTTGCCTTGGATACTGAACAGATTGGTCCTTTAGAACCAATAATATTCGGCCAATATTATTGTATTTCATGTCCCGGCAGTAAGAATAAATCATATAAGGAGAATAATGTACAGAGAGCTGGTGGGCCGTACAGAGTGCTCAACCACATAATCCAGTTTCTGCTCCTTAACTGGCTCAAGACAGATGTGAACAACTGAAGAAAGAAGGAAACCCAGACTATTTCTTGTCACTTGGGGTAACAGCTTAGGGCTTCTCCAGAACAAGACAATCATCATACTATTTTCTTGAATTAATCGTGAGAAACATAAAAAAAAGATCAACATGGATTCTAGATGTTAACCCCAGAAGAAGGGTTATATCCTAAAGATACCAGCAGGGAGATATATAATCTGGCTAGTTACACTGCAGAAATAAAAGTCCGATGAGCAGAAAGCAAATGCTCCCAGAGTACAGCTCGCTGTACTCAAGCTGAGCAATCACATCCATGATTAAAATAACTGTACTTACCTGAGATAACCCAGGTACTAACTCACACAAGACATCTGAGTATAGAATTTGGCATTGCAAATGCAATGTTAGGAATTATGCTGTAGACAGCAGTACTGTCTCTCTCACACAAAAAAAATAATCAAGAACCAGGCTCTGAAATTTTTTAGAAAATAACAATGGCAGGCACTTTCATTTTTTCTCTGCATCTTTTAAGCATGCCAGGGAGATACATTCATGAAGGAATGCTTGCAGACTAATTGAACCTTGTTTGTATTTTAAAAGTAAAAGCTAAGATTCTCACATATTTAAGATTACACCTGCAGATTTACAGTAAAAAAGCCCATACAGCCCCTAAAGCAATTTAGAAAGTGCTAATCCTGATCATTTTCCACCTAATGACTGTTTACTACATAGCCCTTTTAAATGCCTGGCAGCTCTCCAGATCATCTTGCTTTTTCTTTCTCCTACACATCACTCTCGATAGCCATCTTGGGTGAAGGAAAACCTTCAAAGGAGAACGCTCTCTGCAGTCTTTTCAGGCTCTAAAAGCTTTGTTTTTCCAGAGGGAAATCCTGAGCATTGTTTCACTTTCAAGGCAAAAATAAAATCTTAACGCTTTAAAAGCTTTAACAAATAAGAGTACAGAAAAGGAAAAAACCCAAACCAAGCAAATCCCAGAAAAGTACTTTTTTCTTTTTTGAAGGACTTAAAAACTGCCATTTGTCTTACAGTCTAAAAGGCAGTGGGACTAGTTCTATTACTACTCCTTGGAACAGTTTTTAACATATTGTATTGATCCACCCCATCAACTTGTTTCAAATTACATTCTCTGTCATTTCTTATTTTTTAAAATTGAATAATTATTTGTGATCAAATGTTCTTACTCTCCCTGCTACCCAACCATTTGTGCTTCCATGTTACTGTTGTACCTTGCGTGCATCTGGACAAAGCCCAACTCTCCTCATTACCAAAAAAGCAAAACTACTGTAGGCTTCCAGAGACCTCACAAGGTGGGCTAGCGTTGCTGGTTGTAATGTTCCCAGTTGTCTTTCTCCTGCAGCCCCTATTATCATTTTCTCAGTGGCCCTCAATCCACGATGCAGTACCCAAGCATCCAATACCTACAGCAAATGCAAAAATGAAACATAACAGTGTGAGGGGTGTTTTAACTAAAAAGATCAGGTCTGTTCTGAGTCCCTTGGTAACAGGCATAAGACAAGCAGACAAACACAGCACCAGATGCTTAGGGGCACCTGCAACTCCCAGAGAAAATCTTGAATACAGAGTGACTTTTATATGGCTGGCACATGAAATCTTAAGACAACCTATGCATTTTGCTACCTATTTGGAATATTAAACCATATTAAAAAACAGTGCAATTTATCCTTCTCTGGCACAACTAAAATGTCTGCATGCAGTAAACACAGAAATACAGGATGACGTAGCAACAGGGCCAGCTGTTACTCACATGAGGTGCGCTGTGCTCAATGTGCTGCAATCCCAAACAAAACAGAGAGCCCATCTCATGAACTACACGTCACCTAAACCACCAACAGATGGGAATGAACAGGATGCACTCTGAGAGTCTCAAGTGGGCAAAATCACTCTTCCTAATGCATGTGTGAAACCACTCTTTCTTCAGGCATCATGGAAAAAGTGAGACCTAAACTCACTGATTTGAGTGAGGATAGTAGCTGTTACAGAAATGAAATGAAAACATGACCAATCCAATGCACTGCAATCAATGTTCTAAATGAAATCAGTCAAGCCCATATTGGAATCAGGTCAACAGTAATTAAAGCATCCTTATTTGGAATAGTAAAACCTGAAAATATCTGGATCAGTGCATTTCTCAAAGTGAATATATTAACAGGAGTGTTTTGAAATCCATGATGCACTAGTAAGAGGCTTTAATATAAATCTCAGGATTACACTGCGCTAGCTTTTCGATTATTAAACTCTCCATTAAAAAACATGCGCTGTGAACACAGCAAGAGGTTAAAACAGACCTATGATCACTGCTTATCCCTCTTCCTAAGGATCCTGCTGTTAGTTTCTATTTGTGCAACACTTGGTATTATGACTGGAAAGAATGAAGCGCTGAAGGTGATATTTTTATATAAAACATTTACCTTAGCAATGGCATCAAGGTCAACACAACATACAAAAAGAAGCCTCATAATTTCAACAGTGACATTAAAATTTCCCCCTCTTATTTCTATGATGTCCTGTTTGGTTGACTCCATCTTAACACATTGCCTCACCACACAATGATCCAGCCCTTTTAATTTGTAAATGACTAGACCTTGTTTCTCATTTGGCATGGCACTGCACCTTAGGCTCAGCTGTCTTGAGAGCACAAATCTCAAGATTCACACATACATACATGCAAACAAAGGTAAAAAATTTCTTAATTGAGGTTAGGTGAATGCAGTGAGAGGTAGAGCACAGTAATAGGACTAAACACATAAAAATACAAAATGTTTAGATTGTCCCTGACTCTTCTTACAAACAGGCATCTCAGAAAAAACTCTGCAGGTAATGATGAATGCAGGTTGTATCTGTGCTACCTTTAATAATAGTCCTGGAGAGAAAACTCAAGTTCCCAAGCTGTAGGGGTGAGCTGGCACACACCAAAACAGAGGCTGTGTGTGTAGACACCTGCAAGCAGTGCAGATGCAGTGAAGAAACTGCAGAGCTGAGGTGCAAAGCGGATAGTTGGCCAGCACAACCTGCAAGTCACGCAGATGCATAAATTATGCTCTCACGCTGAGCTCCTGAGCATCCCTTCTGCAGGTTTACCCTGCACTGCTCAAAGGGCAGAGGCTGCAACCCACTGCGGCAGCAGAAGCATCCTGCCAGTGCGGGGAGGTAACCTGACCTCCCGGAGAACCCTCTGCAGGCACAGGATTTCTGAATTCTAAAAATTTCACTATTCGCTGCCTAAAAGCCAGCCACCTCTATGTGCAGAAGATGGAAGTAGAAGGCAAATCATCTGACAACGTCACAGTGCAGTATTTCTGCAACCCCGTGTTAATGCCCACAGTGCACAAAGCCAGCATTGCACAAATGGGAGCTTCCTTTGCTCAGACAGGTACTGCCAGCAGAGCAACAGTCATATTAGCACCCTTGTAATCCACAAGGACCTGTGTCACTGCATCGGTTTGGCTTCAGAAACATGTCAAAAGGAAAGGTTACCTGCAAAATTCAGGGTTTATTTTTGTCATACTGCAATATTTGCAGTCCTCCAGCATTTAGAAAGGACAACTTACAGGCCACATAGACTGGCAAAATTAAATAGAAATGGAACAGTAAGTTCTTTCAAATACTCATTTCTGACATTCCGCAAAACTAATGCAAGTTCCAGGCAAACAGAACAGAGCCTTTCCAGGGTAGCAGTGGATCAAAAGAAAACAAGCTCTAGGCAACAGATTAATCTACACTATCCATTTTGGTGCTCATTACCCTGCAAATGCCTGAATTACAATCCCTTCTTTCAGACACTTCACATTAATACTGTACTTTTTAACAGCTGAAAAGGTGCTTTAGCTGCAAAAACACTGTGACCAACCATGCCAAAAAAATATTTGTACCAACTACCACATTCTTGTTTACCAAATACATTGCAAAACTAGCATGAAAACTCATTTATTACTTGAGACACAAACATCAAGAGAAATATTTTAACTTAATCCATCTAGAACAGACCACAGTAGGGCAGACCCAAACAAGCCATATTTGACACAGATAGATTAGACAGATGGTACGGTATGGCACAGAGGGGATTTGTGCTTGCTTGACTTTGACATGGTTGCATTACTTACTAATTGCAGACACAGAAGATTTTGCTGCCTATTTTAAAAGATTTAATGCCTATTAAAACTTTGTACCATTCAAAATGATTGTATGTTCTGCATATCAAAACAGGGACTGTTCTGCAACTTAATGTTATTGCTCACCTTTCAGAGCCTATAATTATGTATTTCAATATAAAATATATATGAGCAGCACAAATATAGTGATTTACTGTTGCAGAATCTTTTTGTAACCTGTGAATTTATGCAAGAACAGGAAAATTAACTGAACGATGAATATAAAACCATGGTTGAAAATAAAATCTCTGAATTCTTGAAGGCTGCTGAAAGCCTCCAACTTCAAAATGAAGGTACTCGGCACAAGAGCTCTCTGTATTCATCTGCTCACTTCCCCAGTGGCTGCTATCAAATTCTCTCAGGACCCTGGCGAAGCACAAGGTTAAAAGATATTATTGCAGGGAACACAGGAGGGGGTAAAACTCAAAATCACGATCGCATTTCTGGGGACTATCCAACCCCAAATTAACATTGGGAGCCCTACAGATGACAGTAACAGAAACACTGAACATAGATGCCGATTTAAAACAGGCCACTTCCCTTGAAACTTATTATAGCTTAGAGTAAGGATTTTTGGCACCTACTGTAAACATCACAGGTCACATTCAGCATCACTGCAAATCTACAGCCTTAAGAACACTCATACCTGCATGGATTTCTTGTAATGAGAGCTGGAGTGTCAAACAATAGCACTAAAAACAGCAAAGCAAGGCATTCCTCCAAACTGGCCAAAACCAGAACAAACAAGCATAGGGGTGTGGATTACGGAGTGGGAGGAGAATCTGCAGAGTGGGAAATTACAGAGTGCCTCAGATATTCTCTACAAACCAATGGTTGCCATCTCTCACCTTACTTCTAAGACGTACCCAACTACATACCAGGACTGTCATTTCATGGGACAAAAATGACTCTTTACTCACTGTCTCCTCCCAACATCAAAGAAGGAAACAGTGGGATCATCTTCCACTCCAACTACCATAAGGGAAGGGTCTACACTCTTGTAATACAGGTGTCAGTCAGTAGTAACCCAACCACAGAAAAGTTATTAGCTAAAAAAGAACAATCTTTGTTAATTGTCCGAAAGGAGAGTCAGTTGTTTAGAGGACAATAAACAAACAAGGTAACAGACTATGAATTTGTGGAAATGGATACTCATGTTTTCATTTTACCTCCTTAACTTTCTTACTTTGATCCATCAATAAAGACACAGGCAAATATGCCTTCAGATACGTATGCAAAGATTACAGGAAAAGATTCTGAATCAGCAAAAAGTAGGGACTAGAATCTCTGTAGGAATTACAGTTTGAGATTGCCTGCTCTTCAGGTAGATTTTCTTCCATGAGGATCACCACAGCCCCTCCTCCTTTCTCCCACTTGAATCTGTTAGCAATTTAATCAAACGTGTTTTATGAGCAAGTTGAGGACAAGCGATCTGCAGTTTAACCCTACTGAGAACAACCAGCCATAAGCCTAAACAACACTTTTTCCCCCCTCATCCAGAAAAAGTATCAGCATTTTTATTCACAATTCTTATTTTCAATCTTGCTCACCTTTACAAAGCTGGTCTTGATTTTAAGCTATTTGAAAAAGTCAAATTTGTTGCAGTTATAAAAAATTAAGTAGTGTAAAGGCCATTGTTTCCAGCCAAACCATGAGAGAAGTACATCTGTTAGTATCAGCTTGCCTTAGTTTTTAGGCTGCACCAAGTTGGTATTTTACCAATACCTGTAATTTCAGAGAACAAGTGAGGGTATTTTAGAATGGCCAGATGCCCTAGCCATATGACCTTCAAAAGAGCATTTCTAGACAATCACATAGATTGCAGTAAGAAATAATGAGGAGACAGGAAAATAGCTCAAAGCCACGACACAGTCGAACAGGGCAGAAGGGCATGCTGCACAGGAGCCCAGGCAGAGGCCTTGTTTCAAACGCAGCAGTATTTCCAAGACAGATAATGGACCTGTTCTTAAGTCTTTGCAGAGCAAGTCTGAGATTTATGGGGAGTGCTTTGGTAGCATGCCTGCCCAATCGTTCGTTGAGACTGCTTTTCTCACTATGATTGAATTACTGCTTGCGACAGAAGGAACAGGAACTGATTCTAAAATAAGCATCCCGAGATCTGATTCATGTTGCTAAATAATTAGTGTTTGTCAATGAAAAATGAGCAGTGAAGCCAAGCTCCCTTAAGTTATCTCAGATACTTTTGTATACACCAAATGTAACTTAAAAAACTGAAGACAATGCTGCAGCAACTTGGGCAAATACTGGCAGGTTCACGAGGACCACCTGCCACCACACATTCTTTCAAACAACACCTAGGAATGAAAGTGTAACTGAAAAAAGTTAATTAGGCAAGATATGCTGGGGATTTCAGAGAATGGTGAAGCTGGCATGTGACAGGATCTATTGCTGACAGAACAGGGAAGTGATATCACATATTCATGGAAATGCACAACCTGCAAACATGTATTATCCAGAGCTGACACTGTTCAGCCATCTTCTTTGTTCGTGATAACTAAAAAGGAGAATAAAAACAAACTTACATGGGAGGCCAGCCCTGTGGTTACAGCCAATGAGCATATTTTACCCAGGTAACACCACCAGTGTCCAAAATTAACTACTTCAGTGTGTTAGTGAATTAAAATAATGCACTTAACTGCTTGGCCAAGTAAGCACTAACATGGCATTAAAAGTACATCATAACTTTCTATTTAAAGCGGTTAATAGGACTTAAGACATTATGAGGGTATATCAACGGTTTGCAGGTTAGCTCTTTGCACAACACACTGCATACAAACCACTGACATATGTTTCACACACATTAGCCTTACCTTATGAAGACAAGGTACTAAATTCTACCTCGACTACTAAAGCAAGGGTAATTAATAACAAATTCATTTCTGTATACATCTGAGCCAAGAAAGCTACCTTTAGCATGAATACAGGCACAAGTGTTGGATCTGAGGGATCTAATGCAAATAGACATGCTTATATAATAACGGATTCACTTACATCAACAGGTGATCTGGTCAAGAGAAAAATCACTAGCTAATTTAGAGACCTTGAACAGCAACCAAAGGTCACTACAAAACAGGACCAAATTGTGTGGGCTAGGTGTATGATCAGCAGTGACACCCCCTCCCCTCTTAAGAGAGTGTTTTTTTTCCCCGATGTTTAATCTGTGACTGAAATGGAGCTTGACTGTGTCCCTTTGGGTTGACATGCTTTGGATTTTTATTTTGGTTAGAGAGCAAGTTTGGTGGCCATAAATCTATGGCCAGAGAAGTACAGCATGGTGCCAGGACAGGTGGGAGAACACAGAGGGACCTTCCCTTTCTTGGAGCACATCCTAAAAGTGGGAACTCCAAAGCCAGCCACTAGGGCACAGAGGGAGAGCATTAGCACTGCTGAAGTAGTGTGATTCCCCTGCAATGCAGCCAGACAGCCTGACGACAGAGAGATTTACCATTCCTCTTCACTTACCACCAGCGGTCAATCTGACAGCACAGCATCCAATCTAAAATGGCAGTTCTCCTGGGGTAAATCCAGGACAAGCCCATTATGCCACATATAATAGTGTCACAGACCAAAATCATTCCAATTTTGCCTTGCTGGAATCTCCCTGTCTGCATGTGAGCAATCTCTAGCCAGAGAGCACTCACCTGCAAGCCCCAGCAGCACAAAGTGGCAGGGCAGGGGTGTTCTGCATCCACTGGGTAGCTGGGCTGGGCTGCAGGGAGGTGGAGCTGTAACAAGCCCTGACACTGTGCAGCCTCATGCTCAGCCTTGCTGCAACCAGGTGGCCCCTTTCTGCCTCAGTTTCCCTGTTCCAGAAAAGGTCAATAATGCCTACCACGCTGGCAGAGCCCTTTGTGACACACAGCAAATGCTCCAGCCAGCCATCACACAGCTGGAAACTGCAGGGAAATACCTTGTACTAGTCTTCTAAGAGGACCGCAGCTTACAACGGCTGACCATTGGGCTTGTTCCCAGCAAAATGCAACTGGTCCAACCAAAGTGAAGTTGATAAATGAAATATTACTCCTCCTCTCCTTCCTACCCATAGAAGCCAAGCTAGAGAATGAAACAGAAAATAATGGTCTGTCTTCACTTTGAACTTCAAAGGCAATTAGAAGAACAGTACCTCCATCATTCACCTGGACCAACAAGATTATATGGACAAATTAGGTTTTCTTTTATGGCAGATGACAATCTAACCTCTCATTTTGGCTAAACAGTGTTTGTTGAAAGCCCTTGTGGACTTCACTTCCATGATAAAAGGTGTGCATTGCTTGGCTCCCTTCCTTGCCTCATACTATCATTAAGATGACAATCAAGCCACATGAAAAGTACATTTTTTTCCCCATTAAATACACAACGGTCATTTCTGTTTGTTTGTCCTCTGTTTCACCCTGGAGGAAATTCTCTTTTCCAATACATCTTTTGTTGATGGCAAGTTTAAGGAAACAATTTTACTGACATGGTATTTTATTATTAAATTTTACATTAGTCAATATACNACAATTGCATTTCACCTGTGCATTCTTATAGCACATAGGCTGAGGATATCAGCACAGTGCACACATTTGAACTTGCCACACCTTTGATCTTCCTACCAAGCTCAATCATCCAGATTGCACCCACCCTTGTTAGTGGCCTCCCAAAGGGCAATTAGTGGCTTGTTGCAATTTTCAGTCCTGGTGCCATAACCACACAGGGTTGAACCCACAGCCTCCAGAGCAGTCAAGTCTTACAACCCCTGCCATGTGACCAGGGTGCTGCCTGCTACCCCAGTTACTACACCCATTTGTATCAAAGCCAGGTTCAGAGTCTTCTCCTGGCAAAAATCTGTGAATGAAGTTTTCTACTTTAAATTCACTTTTACTCCATTTTATTTTAGATACTCTTCGCTTTCTTTTGATCCGTTTCCTGCTTCTTACTTTCTCCCACCCACTTGTACTCTTGGTTCAGCAACAACAACAGATTAGAGTTGAAGAAATGGGGGTGAAGTAGCCTTGGCTCAATGTCTACATCACTCCAGCCTTGGGATTGAACCTTTGACACACTGAATATTTGTCTGGTAAGACAAATGAAAGAATTTCTCTATTCACAGCTATTTTGAATGCTGTAGAGAAGGCTTAATATCATTTTGTGCACAAGGCTTGCACGTTCCATGGCACTTTGGAATCTGCATGGAAGGAGAGATGGGGAGATTCACTGTTGTCTCCAAGAGAAACCACCATGCAGCAAAAGCATAAAATTAGTAATTATGACAGCTTCTCAACACATCCAGCTGGTAAAACCAACCAGGTATTACCTCAGGCTACAGCTAAAAACAGGGCTAGGAGGTAGGCATACACTGCAGTGCGAGTAACGAGGACAATAGCTCCTTTCTTCCTCTTCACTCCACAGTTAGTTCTTGAAATTAAACATAATTAAAAACCAAGCAAACAAACAACACAATAAAACCAACCCAAACTCCACAGCTAAAAACAATCATAGGCTTGTATACAAATCCCCTCAGATGCAGTTCTTCTTGTTTTGGTTTAGTTTCTTTTTGCTATGATACTCAAATTACAAAGTTTCCTCCCCCTTTTTGTTGACAATAGCCTGTAGCCTTCATTCTGAAACCAGTAACTCAGAAAGAGGACCAGAAAGTTTTGTTTAGTTCTTCCCCCCAGAAAATGCAACTTTTAAACAATACACCATCAAACACCTTGTGAATATCAACTGTGCTATTGACTATTCAAATCAACCCCGTTATATTTCCTGGAGGTTCCCATAAGGCTATCAGGCTCCCAACACAAGGAACCGTTATTCAGGCCAGAGTGAAATACCTCAGTACCAAAGATAATTCTTCATTGCCAAAGAGACCCAGGCCCACTCGCAATAAACCACCATAAAAGTGTGCCAAGCCCTAGTCATCCAAACACAAAGACCACAACATTTCCCCAAATGTCACTTTGTCTGGAAACTGGCTCATCAGTCCTTGTACAAAAAACCCAAACCCGAGGCAAGACTGAGTTGATCACTCTAGTGATACAGTATCAGTACCACAGAAGCAGGAGCAGGCTGTTAACACAATAATTTCACAGGATTATTACAAAGAAGAAACTAGGCTGCGACAAGTTTGGACGCTAGGCCATTAGGCTGTAACTTGTACGAGCGTATCTTTTGAAAGCGGCACTAGAAGCAGAGCATTTATCAGACATAGAAATTAACAGTAGTTATCTTGAACAGAACCCTGGCAAGCAGAGGTTCAGACATTTTCTTCTGCTGTGATCCTACATTTGTGTGGCTCCAAATGCCTGAAAAAAGCAATTGTGAGCACAACAGTGCTCAGAAGCACTGAAGTCATCCAAACCACCTGATCCGGAAACCATCACACCAGTGAACAGGGTGCTCTCTCTGGCAAATCACATCATGTCTCCAAGACAGCTCATTGACTTTCCAGAGGAGTAGCAAAGGATTTTCTAAGTGATTCTGGAGAACAAATTCCTAAGGGGCAATATTCAAGGACCATATATCAGCATGAAAAACCACTAGCATTTACAAACAAAAAACAGTAGCCATTTAGCCTCATTTTTGATACACGCTAAAACCTTGACTAAAAAAAAAAAATTGTATTCTGCCCAGAAAACTAACATGAGTTCTTAAAATTTTCCCCCACCACTTATGTCTGAAAGCCAGCATATTTGGAAATGCTGATACCATGGTGACTGCAATTTCAGCATTCACTAATCTTCCGTTTGGCATTTCCCGAAGGTGAACTGTGCTCTTCACGTTGACTGCAGAAAAGAGTTCCAGCACTCTGAAGAGTAATACCTGCATTTTCCAGGCAGTAGTTAATGACAGGCTAAACCATGATGGACAGATTTTTGAAAGGAACAAGTTTATTGCTACTGATAACAATAAAAAAGGGAAGCTTTTCTTAATTTTATCAACATGACCAAGGAAGGAAAATGTACAAAACATTCCAGTCTACAATACACTGACACCAATTCAAAGACAAAGAAACTAAGTGGTATATTTCACCACCATTACATTTTTTGCACTATGAAGTTAACTTTAGTACCTTCTGTTTCAGGAAGTCAAGGTTATAATTTAGAATACTAGATGAAAAAAAAAATTGAGTTTGCTATTTGCAAAAGCAATTCAACCACCATCTTTGGGAACTTTCAATATCCCAAAACCCACACGAATAGAGAGTTGCAAAGATCCCAGCTTCAGCCCACTGCAGTGCCACTGTCAGCACCTTGACACGAACATCTCATTGCTTGAGAAAGCTGCTCACCCAGAATTAGAAAGGTTGGGATCTCAGGATAGCAACATGAAGCACAGACAAAGCACACTGTAAAGTTAAATGTGCAGGTCTACCTTTTGCATGGTCAAGAGATCCAAGACCCTAATCTTACACAACAAAGAGTATGTTCACAGTGGGATTGTGTTACTATTTAAATTTCTTTGTCTCTGAATTGGTGTCAGTGTGTTGTAGCAGCCCCTGAGCCCCTTTGCCAAAGCAGGCCCACAGACATAAGGTTCAGATAGAAACATAATGAGAACTATAATATAATATCAACGATACATTCCCTCAAGACCCACCAAGTTTATACTGGAAGTCTTGACTACCAGCATGTGAACCACTTCAACCAATTCAAAATATGGTTTGTTATTACAGTAATATTTGCATAATTGGTATTTATGTGTCTTATAAGCATAAGCGTAGTTTCAGGACAGTTAGTCCAAGGTGAATCAGCCATCTCTTTGATCCTTTAATAACATGCTTGGAATGCAATCTGGAAAATCCCCTCTGATAAAGTAGTGGTACTGCCTGCATAGCGACCGTTTCTCAACATTAATTACCATCAAGCATTTCAGTCTTTCAAAATTGCAGCATTTTGATCAGTCCACAAAACAGAACATTAAAAATACAAAAAGTTATTTTTGTCCTTGCTTTATGTATTTGCATGCCCTTCTATCTCTCTTTAGAGCACTGAGTGATATCATGGCCAAGCTACTAAATACAGAAAGGAAATGCATTTATATCAAAACATGCATAAAACTTAACGGTAAGACTGCTACAGCGGCCAATCTAACAGAGTTTGCTGAAAATTAATTTCAGGCCCAAAGCTCTTCCATGGCTCTTTGGTGTCCTGCCACAGCCTATGACAACCAGAAGGTAAAAATGAAAACAGCTGTACTACTGTTAAAGACATACTGGAAAAACACAAACATGTTGCTCCGCAAACTGCCCTTAAACTGACATCTAGGTTCATCTCCCCATGTCAGGAATCTGAGGAACTTTGTGACTCTGAACTCTCACACCGAGCTGAGCCACTGCAACCCTAAGTTATTCACATTATTTTCAGCTGTAGCAACATCTTTAAAATGGTTGGCATGCCCTCCGCCAACTCAGTGCTCCACCCACCACTGCTATGTCCATGTGGTCTTCACCTGTCAGCTCCGCTTCAGCAAACAGACCATTAGGTCTTCACTGTGTTTCTTTTCCACTTGTTTAGAAAACCCTAGTTAAAGCAAACAAATTTCTGGTTTAGCTCAGCCTACCAGCAACAAATATCTAAACAAACATTTCTAGATCCTGCTGTGCACCTACAGCATATCTAAACACTGATCTTTGTTACACACGCTCCAGTAGCATAATCTCACTCAGGATTTACTGCCCAATTAGGATTACTTAAGGTAAAAACACAAATAACAGCTATGTGCTCCCTATCACTCACACCTGCCCGCAAAGAGGGCATCATCATCCTTGATGCCTAAGAATTATTTATCAACATTTTGGTATCTTTTTCACGTTTTTTTTTTACAATCCTCATGTTTCTAACACAGTTCACAAATGTAACTGAGCAATATAAAATTATCTCAGATATGTTCTTCCACATATTTTTATATGAAGACATTTTAAAACCTCAAGCCACAGACTGATGATGTAAATCAGCATGGGTTTACATGCCGGGATGTAGCTTGGCACAACTGGGGATTCAGATCCTTCATTCCTAAGCATCACAGAAAAAGAAGAATCACAGTATTGCAATGAGAATAAACATAGAAGGTCCTTCTTTTCTTACTAAATAAAGTCAAGAATGCAGATAAGAGTTTCATTGCTAATCTGGCAGACAGTATAGATCATTACTACACTATGTTTAATTCAATACTTGTCTAGGAAAGATACCTTTAATTCTTTGTAGTGCACATTTAACCCAAAGTCATCTTACTCTTGTTTGTCCAGCATGCAATGGGAACAGATCTCTAAAAGCAACCTACTTCCCTGTCTTTCAGCTCCTCAGGGCGGTTAAATGTAATATTAGCCATTATTCACATCTCTTACAAAAACCAAGGAATTTCTGGGAATTTTTGTGGCTCCTAATACATAGGGATAATCTGAAGGTGTGCAAGACTGAAAAAGACAAAGCTCAGTGAAACTCAATTGGACTACATTTTTTAGTCTACTTTGATTTACCTTTTTCCTGAGTTTTATGCAAGCATCATTCATTGGAGCCAGATCCTGACCAGCCATAAAGCTACTTTGCAAACTCCAACGAGGGAAAGCCGCAAAGCTGGCTTAAAGGGCCAGCTAGGGTCAGGGAATCCCCCTTTGGGGCAGAGCTGGTGTATCTGGTATGTCATATCCTCTCCCAAAACAAACTTTGGAGCATAACCACTGCACCCCACTCTTCCCTGAGCCAGTGCAACAGCCTGCCTTCTTTTCCCAATGCTTTGTAAACCAGCATAACAAAGCAGCCTTGCAACTGTTGCTGCTGTACAACAGTGTACGTGAGCCTCCTCTCTCCGAGAACCTCATGAACTGCAGCACAGGGGACATACAACGTCTCTGAGCACAGGCCATAGCGGACCTAATACCAGGGGCCAGAGATTTCAGTTCTGGTACAGGCACAATGAGACAATTACTTCCCTTGTAGTCCTCAAACTAAACTGATCCCAGGCTTTCAATGCAGAAAAGAACCCAACGGGTATTTTTCCCACAAATGAAGTAATCCATTTCCGCTTTAAAAAGTGCAGATTATGACTTGTCCTGAACTCTGCATGACTAAACGGTCATGAATTACAATAGTCCAGACTTTTTATTCTGAATCTCATTATTCCCTAGCATTTCCGCTTTTATTTTTCCTTATACCACATTCCATGCCCAAGTCCCTACAGCAATGCAAACATGCATCCAGGGAGTAGTTATTTCAATTCATACATTCCTACAGTAGATTCAGACCAGGGATAACCACAACCAACAGCTGATGTGTATATTACAACCTTGCTCCAAGCGATCAACTCTGGACCCCGCACTTTCCTCACGCTATCCTGTTTGGAAGCTAACTCATCCTCCTTCCCTAAGAAACTAATTTAGACAACACAAGTTTTAGTTTAAATGGTTTATGCCGACGAATAAAGCTGCACGATCAGATTCTGTTCACAAACTTGACACAGGGCTGAAAATCAAATGTGCTTGTTTTTATTCTTAAACAAAACCATATACAGTCTGCAGTGGTAAATCGCTGTTCATTGTAATACCCAAATACCTACGGCTTGTATGCACCGTCTTGTGCCAAAATGCCATCACCAACAACCACTCCAGGAATATCTGAAGCTGCTGAACCGATTTCTCCCTGTTTTGATGATCCCAGACACTTCAAGACACTTTGACACACTACTACTAACCTACACTAAGATAAAAATCCATCTAATTTGTCATTCGGGTAACAGTGAAGATTATAGAGCTTTCCCTAAATTGGGAGTCTGGGGTTTGTGCTTCACTTGCATGGTTTTATACAGCTTTTTCATTCTTACCTGCAGTCCTATCCTGCCTTCTGGTAAAATCTTGAGAGGGACTTAAGATGCAAACAGAACATATTACCAAAAAAAATTTCCCCTGAACCCTCAGTCAATAATCCATTTTTAGGAAAGAATTTGTGCTAAAATTAGGTAAGTGATAACTTCCCAGGTCTCCTGTTATCCAGAGTAGTTTTAGGGACAGTGTGACTGCATTCATGCTTGTCACATAGTCCTGCTTCCAATCTCCTGGCCGATACCCAGAACATTCCAGCATTTAATGCACAACACTTGTTGGGATGCTGTCCCACTTATCTCCCAGACACACTGACTAAGACTTTCCCACATAAACTGACCCACCCTTTAGTAGCAAGAGGTCTCTCAGTACAGTCAGCCTTCAAATGAGAAAAACAATCAGGAAAAGCTCCTCTGATGCCAAAAAAACAAAGAGAATAAAATACAACAGGCTTCAGTGTTTATTTTATCAAAACTTGGAAGACTGCAAGACAGAATTTCAACTGACGCACACCAGTGTAGCTCCACCAAAGTCAAACAGATTTTTTTCAGGCTTAGGATCTGGTCTCCTAAAAGCATTTAAAATTACAATAAGAATTTGTTACTCTAAAGAAAAGGTTAAAAATAAAAAGTTAGCAATTTATCCATTCACCTTTGACTATCATGAAACTGTAGAGAATTATTTCTAGTATTATGTGCAGTAAAAGGTCACAATATTTTAAGTACAAAAATAAGGCAAATGTTAAAATGACTAGGCTATCTTTATCACGTATGGACCCTATGTGATGAGGATTACCTGTTAATTTAAGGTGAACTGCAGCATGGCAATTTAGAATCATAGAATTGTCTAGGTTGGAAGGGACCTTTCAGATCATCTAGTCCAACCATTAACCTAACTCTGATACAAAAGAAAAGAAAAACAGTGACTCATCACTAAACCACATCACTAACCACTGTCAACCTCCAGGGATAGTGTCTCAACCACTTCCCTGGGCAACCCATTCCAATGCTTAATAACCCTTTCCATGTAAAAATTTTTCCTAATATCCAACCTGAACCTCCCCTGGCACAACTTGAGGCCATTTCCTCTTGGCCTATCGCCTGTGACTTGGGAGAAGAGACCAGTCCTCACTTCTCTACAACCTTCTCTCAGGGAGTTGTAGAGAGCAATAAGGTCTCCCCTCAGCCTCCTCTCCTCTCGGCTGAACAACCCCAGCTCCCTCAGCCTCTCCTCATAAGGCTTACTCTCCAGACCTCTCACCAGCTTTGTTGCCCTTCTCTGGACCCACTCCAGCACTTCAATTTCTTTTTTGCAGTAAGAGGCTCAAAACTGTACACGCTACTCAAGACGGGGCCTCACCAGTGCCGAGTACAGGGGGACAATCACCTCCTGAGTCCTACTCACCACACTGTTCCTGATACAGGCCAGGATGCTGTTGGCCTTCTTGGCCACCTGGGCATAATGATGGTTCATGTTCAACTGGCTGTCGACCAACACCCCCAGGTCCTTTTCTGCCAGGTAGCTCTCCAGCCACTTGTCCCCAAGCCTGTAGCGCTGCATGGGGTTGCTGTGACCCAAGTGCAGGACCCAGCACTTGACCTTATTGAACCTCATCCCATTGGCCTCAGCCCATCAGTCCAGCCCGTCCAGATATTCCTGCAAAGCCTTTCTACCCTCAAGCAGGTCAACTCCCACCTACTTTAGTGTCATCTGCAAAATTACTTATTCAATTACCTCGTCCAGATCATTAACAAAGATGTTAAAGAGAACCGGCCCCAGTACCGAGCCCTGGGGGACACCACTTGTGACCTGCCACCAACCGGATTTAACTCCATTCACCACCACTCTCTGGGCCCAGCCCTCCAGCCAGCCTTTAACCCAATGGAGAGTACTCCCATCCAAGCCACAGGCAGCCAGTTTCTCCAGGAGGATAGTGTGGGAGACTGTATCAAAGGCCTTACTAAAGCCCCAGTAAACAACATCCACAACCTTTCCCTCACCCACCAAGCAGATCACTGCCATAGAAGGAGATCAGGTTTGTTAAGCAGGACCTGTCCCTCATGAACACGTGCTGGCAGGGCCTGATCATCTAAGCATCTTTCATGCGCCGCATAATGGCACTCAGGATGATCTTTTCCACAACCTTCCCAGGCACCGAGGTCAGACTGACAGGCCTGTAGTTTCCCAGATCATCCTTCTGTGTGGAAGGGCATCACATTTGCTACATGCCAGTCAGCTGGGATCTCCCCAGTTTGCCAGGACTGCTGGTAAATGATGGAGAGTGGCTCCACAAGCACTTCCGCCAGCTCCCTCAGTACCTTTGGGTGGATCCCATCCGGACCCATAGACTTGTTTGTATCTAGGTGTTGGGAGAAGGTCCCTCACTGCCTCCCTTTGGATTATGGGGGCTTCATTCTGCTCCCTGCCCCTATCTGCTAGCTCAGGGGTCTGGGTACTCAGAGAACACCCTATTCTACTACTAAAAACTGATGCAAAGAAGGCATTAAGTACCTCCGCCTTCTCCTCATCCTTTGTCACTATGTTAACTCCCATATCCAATAGAGGGTGCTCTACTGGGTGATGCTCCTATATCAAAACGCCCACAGACTTCCATAAGGCAGATTTAGGCCCAAAGTACACTTTCAAAAGTACAGCAGCCAATAATTTGCTAGTGAGAGGCAAAAACTTCTTTCTCCAAGCAAAAACCAGAATAATTAGCTTCATGCTGCATTCCAGTGTTGCTATAAGTGTACATGTCACTAGAATACTAGAGCCAAAAGTTACCCACCAGTGCAAAGCCTTCTTTCGGCAGTGATTGACTACAGATCACCCTTAAACACTTTAATTGAATATTTATTTACTAAGAGAGAAGTTTGTGAAAGCCCTCGCAAAGTGTTAAAATAAATTTACCTACATCAAGTTTAATTTAGATACAGCAGGCAGCACCCTTTCCCTCTAAGCCAACAAAAAAACCCAGAGGATCTACTTGCTACAATTAGCTGGAGTATTTGTGGTGCCTTGGCATTAAGCAAAATTGATTGTGAGTGGCAAAAATAAGCATTTGGTTATACTGCACAAAACCATATTTTTGACTCTGCATTATAGACTGCAATAAGCACAAATCAGCTCCATTGTAACCCAGGCTCTAGACCTGCCCAGTCAGCCAGTGCCCGCTGTGCCATAAGAAACAAAATTGACAGCTTTCTTGCCCTCACAAACACAAAGCTCCTTTTTAGCTTGTAAAAGTAAGAATCACAAGCAGATACTCCATGCCATTCTATAATAAACCAACCAATAGAATGATAGTATTTATTCAGGATCAAATGGCAGTAACTTACAAAACCAAAAAATGCAGATCTGGAATATTGCTTGATGGTAAGAAGTCCCCCCAACGTCTTATAGAAGACTTTGACCGTGTACTTGGGAATGTGACACTTCTGGGGACTGAATCCCACAATGAAGATTGAAGACCTCCCAAAGATGTCTCATGGTCTGGCTGGGAAAAAGTGCTGCCCGGTATCAAATTTCAAATTCGGTGATCAGTATAACCTTAAAAAAAAAAAACCAAAAAGATGCCACCACCCCTGCCAGAGGCAGGATTCTGAGAGAAGCCCCTATGTCACCTTGGAGCACCTCCTACCCAGCTCACTGCCTCCCCCAAGTGAGCCCCCAGCCACTAATGCCTTTTAAAAAAGCTGAAAAACAGAAAATAAAGCTCTACAGAATTCTGGGGTGATGCTGTGGGGAGCATGGGGGAGTGATCCTTCCTGACCACTACAGCCTCCCAACTGAAGCCACAAATTGTGAGATTTTAGCACAGTCATTATCTTAATATGATACTGTTTTTTTTTTTAAGAAACCTCAAGGCAAACATAAAAAAAAACCCAAAAGACAGAACTAAAGGTCTGTAGCTCCTATGGACTAAAGGCAGAAGGGATCACTACCAGTCAACCACTTTCTGTAGTGGCACTGAACAGATGAAGCATAAGCGCTTTATTCATTAAGGTGCCTACTTCAAATACGATCTGTGTACCATTCAATCATGTGGGCAATGAAGCAGTAGATAAAAGTTTTATTTACTTTAGGTCTGCATATCTTCAACTCTGATTGTATCTGCCACCAGATAAACTAAATCTTCTAACTATGTATACAACTACCTATCTCCACAGAACCTATATATTGCATATACCCTCCTACAGACCCAGTTATACGGAGGACTAGCAACCACCCTCCCCTGATTGAAGCCCATTTCAGGGATCATTCCACATGCTTGCAACTGTGTTCAGTCATGATTAACAAAGCCAACTCCAGTGGTCACTCTGCTAAAACCAAGCCGTCAGTCAATCCCTCTTCCTTTCTTAAAAATAATCAACCAAAAACCTTTTCTACTTCTTCTTTACAAGTCTTTTTCAATAGTGAGTCCACAGTTTCTCCAATTAGTTGTAGCAGCATTCTTGTTTTATATTCTTAGAACTATAGTAACTCCAAGCACTTTGACTTTAACAGAGAAGGAAAAATGTAGACAAAAGTGTACACCTGTGGAAATGTGAACAAAGCCAGGCAATTAAATCCAAGCACATCACTCCTGAATGTGTTTCACAGATCATAGGGTCATTGCTCAGGAGATATAACTTCAGGATCAGGCTACTTCTTCCAAAAAGAGAAGAGCCTATGTTTGGAACCCCAGTAAACCAAACAGCTACTTAACTTGGAACATTTACCTGTGAACAGTTTCATAGCAGTATATTTTTAGATCTATGAACAAAGTATTAATGGCACACCTCTCCTGTTCCAATGTCATGACTGGTACAACCAGCTAGTCTATTTGTAGTATCTAACAGGTGCATGTTAGCATCTGTTGGCACAAGATTTTCACACCAAGTGGCTCTTTTGTTCAGTTCTTGCTGCCCTTCAGGATTCCCTTCAGGAATCCCTTGTGAGGGAATCCTGAATAAATCAAACCAACACAAATTATTATTTTTAGAGAGCCTAACATGTTTCTCTAGTGGTAGTAGTGACATGCCAAAGAGATTCCTCGTGTGCTAAAAACCACACAGCTTGGGAAAAAAAAAAAAAAAAAGAAAGTTTGTGCAATATCTAAAGAGAATAGCAGAAAGAAAGTGAAAAGACAGGAAAAAAGTAAGAACATCCTGGAATTTTCACTGTTCAACAAGAGAAAAACTTGAGAAAAATGTTAATGGTGCTCAAGATATTCCTCAACCTTAATCTGTCCTTGGCCATAGGAAGATGTATACAATCCCTCAGCACAAAGATTATAAATTGGTGTATATCTTTTCCTAATCACTCCTGTTTTACTGGAAGTAGAAATAACACTTTCAGACGCAACCCTATCCTCCCTTGCCATATTTCTCAAACAACTATGAAATCCGTTATGAACTCAACCATCAACAATACTTACAAAAATTTTCTCCATGCAAAACCGGGCTCTTTAATGAGGAATGGACAGTAAAAAATGTGTCTGGGATTAACAATACATGAAAATAAAATAAAGCAGGACATAATAGAAAAAAGCTGCCTGTTTAAATATATAGAACTGATCTATATCACTCTGTTAAAGCTGGTAAATAAGTTGAGATCTACTACGCAAAAGAAAAAATTGTTACATCTAATATCTGTGTAACTCTTTTTGCATTACAGGAAAGCAAAGCCTCAAAAGGTCCAGCTGTAACTGCTGCAACATTGTACTCATGTTCATTAGAAAAACAAATTCACAACAAATCATTTTAAGAGTAATAATAAAAATCTGACAAATGAAAACCATATGTGGGGAAAAAATAACACTGGGGAAAGCAGACTTCAATTCACTCTCTTTGCAGAACACTGATAATGCCTCGGCGCCATTTGACAGTACACACATTTCAGCTCCAACACTTGCTTCACCAGGCGAGTGTTATTTGGTGATAACAATTAAACACACAATGATTTCTAAGGTGTAGATACAGTAGAAAGCAAGAGAAGACAACTAGATTTTTCACATTTAATACCCCCAGGCCAGATTCTTGCTGGTTTAACTAGGGAAAGTTGCCATGAGCTTAGGCAGATGCAAGGGTCCAACATACTGGCAAACTCCCCAGCTACATCAGTTGGGAACAGGAGCAAGCCCAGAGTGCCAGCTCCTATGTCAGAAAAGCCCTACATGGCTCTACGTGGTTTACATCATGGAGCACTGGCCTGATCTCATCAGAAGTTTCCACTGCATGGTGTGCATCACACACCACAGAAAATAACCATATGTGGGGTTCATTCACGACGGTCTCATTCAACTTATAGTCAAAAAGATCCAAGGGGTTACTGGTTTCTCCTTTCTCTGATGCAAGGCCATCCAACCCCCATAGCCTAAGCACCACAGCTTGCAAAGGCTTTCCTAGAACCGTGAAATGCCTAGCAGGAGGCCTGTGGTCAGAGATACCAGCCTGGACTGGATTTAGGAGCTGATTCATGAGTAATGGGCCATGATAAACTATTGTACCAGTTTTTAACTTGTGCCTAGATCAGATGACTAAGGAATTTAGGTGCCTATAGAGATTAAGTGTCTAAATAACTTTTGCAGACTGAGCCTTAAACATCTGCATAGACAGACCTTCTCATCCGTTCCACAAAATATGTCCATATACTCATTAGTGAAATACTATGCTTTTTTTACACATAATCCAACCACAAATATTAAATCCTGTAACTGACCCATGTTAAAAAATAATTATTAGTCAGGTAACATAAATAACCATTACAAGTCCACCCAATAAAGGCATTTTAACTGATTAAAGATTATATACTTTGAAGGCAAAACAAACCATCATTCATGACATGGTTTGGTACGCCTACTTAAAAAGAGCTGTCAGAGCCATGCAGCAGCGATCTGGTCTCCATACATGTATTATGAACACTTTGTCCCCTCTCTGTTCCACTTTTGTGTGAAGGCTGAGTTCAATAACGCACAATAATTCCAAAAGGTGCAGGATTAGTGCCACCAGAAGATAAAACCGCATCTATAATACTTTTTGACACATAATCGCTGCAAGCTCTTATTTCATCATAAAATGCTGCATCCTGCTTTAGTATCACTTACTGCACTGAAACTGCATTGGAGAAAAAAACAAAACACGCTACTATTTCATGTCCTGACCTCTTTTTCAGTATGAAGTCTACACTACTGCATGAAATAACAGAATATTCCCTACCTATTTTATTTATCATCTACCCAGCACTGGTTGTGCTACATTAGCAAGCCTGCTACCCCATCCCCACAGCCCTACAACCACTGCTAAATCATGTAGGCATAACAACAAAAGAGTGCCAACAGATAATAACAATTCTTTAGAAAACGCATCCTAGCTGCATCACCCACCCCTCCTCACCCTTTATCCCATACCATTTGCATCTCCTATCTCTCCCTCTAGAGGCTTCAGAGTATATGGAAGTCCTTCTTCCAGCAGCGATTGCCTGCAATGGCCTGAGGAGTCACAATCTCCCCTGACATTTTCACATGGCTGATATCTCTTTGAATAAATTACTCTACATGACCTGCCTCCACAACCCTTAGATTAGGAAGCATTGCTCCCCAAGCTGTCTTTCAGCACAATACATCCACAGGGCTGAATGAATAACAGTATTTTTTTTTAACTGGCTAGACAGTCCAACAAAGAGGGTTTCATAATATTCCTGTTTTATCAATAAAGGTCAAAGGCTGTACTGAATGCTCCAGATCTTGACAGTTTATGTTTATTCTCTCTTACAGTAATCCTGCTTCTGATTTTGAACATTTAGCATTTGTTTGTTGTTTAACTACAAACCAGAAATACAGATCACTACTCATCTTCTTTAAAAAAGAATGCAGCTTTACTCTCAATGGAGATATTAAAATTACAAATTCAATTGCTCACTCCAGTTTTGTATTATCATCCCAAAAGCAAAAGAATAAGCCTTAAGAGGGCTACCTAATTATTTAGGTAGACGTCAGACACCATTGCCATGAACAAGGATTTTTCAGAGCTGCTGCAGTCTTACAGTATCTAGAAGTCTGCCATATTTTTTTGTTAAATCAGGCCTATATCCACGCAACTGCAAAAGCTATCTAAAATACGTAATTAAATCCAGTCCATCCAATTATGCCTTTTAACTGTGCATTCACTGAAGAAATACAATAATCTATAAAAGCAGCGGATGGAAGCAATCAAAGCAATGCATCTCATTATCGCGACAGGCCAACGCCACTCCGTACCAAATTCCCCAATCTAGCGTTACCACAGCACAAAGCCCCGCCGCGGTACCGACTTGACAGTCGCCCCCACCCTAACGAGACACACACGCACCCCCGATCACCGACCGTCAGACCGTCCACCCCCGCGGAGGTCCCCCGCGCCCCGCCCCACACACCGGCCGCGCCGCCGCCCGCTCCCGCAGCGGCCCCCGCCTCCGCTCCGCCAGAGAAAGAGAAGAAAAAAATATGGAAAAAAACCTACATATATTTAAAAATAAAACAAATGAGGGTGCTAGCTGTGCCGAGGCGCAGCACGGCTCTCCGCACCGCACCGCGGCGTGCGGCTGCGCGGCACCGGCGGTGAGGGCGGGCAGGGGCGGCGGCCGCGGCCCCCAGGGAGAGGCCGGGCCGGGGCCACCGCAGGGCGGCTCCGCACCCTGACAGCGCGCCGTGGGGGCGAGCCGCGGACGGAGAG